>CM043875.1:244068-736568 GCA_023846275.1 Vanilla planifolia | reverse complement strand
CAACTAATCTCAATTATAATTATAATTTTATTTTTTAAAATACCATGAAGGAATATGATAATAGTAAACTTGCTTTCATTGGGTTTGCAAGTCATAAAAGAAAACGAGTCAAGTAATATTAAATCATATTCAAATACTTTTATTCTTTGATTTATTCAAATGAATTTCAATTTATTAAATCTAAATTTATTCCTTTTTAAAATTTTAAATGATATATAACACATTGTAGAAATATTCAAACAAATACGTGAATATTATATTTATTTTAAATCCTGTCTATATTTATTGTTTCACAAGCATTATTGTATTACAGTTCTCATCTCATCTTGAATAATATATTTCATTATTTATTTTTAAAATATATTATAAGAAATACATATTCCTCAAATCACAAATCCGGAACCAATCAAAGGCAAGGCAAATATCAGCGACCACATCCATTTCCTTCGCGAAGGCCGATCACTGGCTAGACTTCCCCCCGGCGGTGAAGTCCCCCCAGGCAGCGAACCACCGGATCCAGCGGGCACCGGCGCCGGTGCATCTGTTTTTGTTTTTCACAGCAAAATGACTTGGGCACCGAAATCCAATTCAATGCTTAGCAAAAAGGAGACAACTTGAACTCACTTACTGTTGCAAAGCGATTTGGTTGTGATTTTGGTGAGGATGGAGAAGTTCGGAGAGCTCGTTGAGGCGTTGTAGCCGGCGTAGGAGCAGGTGGTGAGCTCACAGCCCGACCTGACCGAACTGCCGAGGGACAATTTGTCGTCGCATTTGGCCACCGGGCACGACTTGCTTAGTTCTTGACCGGGATTGCAGACGAGCCTGTTCGTGCATGGTAAGGAAGGGATGTTGTAGGAAGAAGAAAGCTTGTGGGAGGAACAGAGGAATGGAGACTCACTGGTAACCGGAGACGGAGCTGCAGCTGCACCGGATGCAGTCGTGGGCCGTAACCGCGTAGCTTCCGTTCGGGAGACGAAGGTCACTGTCCAATGATTCGCTGCTGATTGAAGAAGAACAAGCTGTGGAGGCATGATTAAAATTAGAACTCGTGGATTTGTTTATTTCGAAACTGGGGAAAAAGGTCGAACCTTTAAGAGGGACATCGATGGCCTGCCCAGCCTGCAGCTTCGTAGGATCCCCGATGCCGTTGATTCGTAGCAGCGTCTCCGGCGAGGTCCCAAACTGCTCCGCGATGGCGTTGATGGTGCTTCCGGAATCAACCAGGTGCGCTAAATGCACCACCTCGCCGCCGTCCACCGCGTCGCAGCTGCACGGAAGAGGAATCCAGAGCTTCGTCCCAGATGCAATCTTGTTCACATCCTTGATGCCATTCGCCTCGGCGATGTCCTCGTAAGTGATGAAGAGGTCGTAGGTGCGCCGTGCGATGTCGTCGAGGCCAACGTCGGTGGGCTTGAAGGTGTAGATCGGGGTGTTGCGTGACCTGCCGATGCCATTGGAGCAAGAGCAGGGGAAGGGGACGCGCACCACGGTGCCGGAGGGGACGGAGGTTGAGGGAAGGGTGGAGAGGGGAAGGTTGTTGGCGCCGAGGAGGTCGTAGAGGACTGGGATTTGGAAGAGGGAGAGGATGGCGGCGTAGGTGGTGGCGTTGGAGGGGACGTAGCCGGCGAGGGATTGGCATGTGGCAATTCCGGAGCAGTTGAACTTGACGGATTCGGAGACGCAGACGAGGAGGAGGAAGTATAAGCAGAAGAACGTACTCGACCTCATCTCTACTTGATTTGGTGAGAAGCGTTCTCTACTCTGCTTCTTAAGAAAGCAATGCAACTTTTGACGGTCGCGATTAAGGGAGGACTCAACCGTTGACTCAAGTTTTCCTGTAATACGTGTTACTGTGGGTCCCATCTTTACGAAGTCTCCCATCGGTCTTCAAGCAGAACTTATTTTTGTTGATTTTTTAAAATGTTTTCAATTTTTCTTATTTAAAAATACGTTAAACTAACATAAAATTTTATCATTCTCATATACTTTAAAAAAAATTAAAATATTAAATAGGAGAATTATTGCATTGGAAAGACGGGTCAAACTTCAAATGGTTTGGGTCTTGGCCCAAGTCACTGACAAGCCTATATACAATTAACCCAACAAAACCAAATTCTTCAAGTCTAGAAGAAAACATACAAAAGAATTAATGAACAAATGAAAGCAAACTCATTAATTATTCCTTTGAAACCCCCCTAAAATGGTAAAAGTCCTTCACAAATCTGGTCCGGTGCATCACTTAGGTTGGAGGTGGTGCATCGGGTGGACCGGGTGTCCTCGGCGGGGTTGAACCGAAGTCCAAGTCGGGGTAAACCCCAGGTGGTCTTTCCTGAGGCTTAATGGACAAAAGCTGGGTTGAGTCACCCACAACATCTGCCCATCCATAATGTGGTTCGGACCTGATGCACACAATACATTGAACCATATGGAGTACAATTTGTGCAAAACAAAGGATCAATCTCCAATCCTTGTTAAGTAGAGCTAAACTTACTCATAGTATGTCCCTTCATCCACCACAATATCCCAGCCTTCTCCAGCCGTGCTCTTACCGTATTTGTGTACCTTTCTGAAACAGACATCTCGAATCGATTACTCAAAACAAGCTTAATTACACCAGGAGATGATGAATACTGCTTACCCATTTCCAAAGTGCTCTTCACCCCAGGTTCTTGACCAACCTGAAAGAAAAGTAGTTCATCTCACTTGGGGTTTAAGGAGACTAGTTTATTTCGAGTGGACTGAATCATACACTACGCATGGCTACAGTATGCAAGGGGAGGAAGATCATGAGTTGATCATCCAGTGTTCAAATAGAAAAGGTAATGAGTTGATCATCATATACTGTTTGGTTTGAATCAGAGTTTTAGGTGAATGAGGACAGGGTGTTGTTGCTTTTCTTTGGTCAAGGTTACAATTCAATCTATAAATGTTACAATTGCAAATATTTTCACGTTAATGGGTTATATTATAGATCATACTTGCACCCAAGGTATATAAATATATATATCATGTTTTTCTCACAATAGTTAATTTTGTACTCATGCAAGTAACAATCATATAATATAAAATCATCATAATCATACGCATAGTGTGGAATCATTATCTAAATATCGCACAATTGAGTGCTCAATTCCTCTTTCTCTGTCTCTTTCCCTTACTATTACATGTTCTAAACACCACTCAACATTTTGCAACAAATGCATTATACATAATTGTAATTATGTTATAAGAAAGGCATAAGCAATAATAACCTTTCATGGTAGTTCAAACACAAAGTCATCATTAAGAAAAATCAATCACTCACTTATTTAACAAGGCAAAATGAATTTCGACAATTAGTTGACTAACCCAAAAATAGATTATGTAATGTACACGAATATTTGTAAATGTCATGCGTATATTGATGCATAAAAATGTATTAAATGCTACCCAAACGTAAGGTTATCAACTAGATTCTCTCATTTTCTAAGTTAGCTCAAAAAAATAATCTATTCATTTTCATTTATTTTAGTATTACACGTGGAGAGCATTACTCATAAATAAATATATAATTGATACCTTCCAAGAGACTTCATTGTTATTTTTAACAATGAACTCTAATATCATAGTTCTTTGTATTATTTAGAATTCAAATGTTTTCTTACTATATATATATGTGTGTGTGTATGTCTCTGAGGATTTGGGATTATTACAACTATTAATGAGTCATAATTGAGATAACTTACGTTCATTAGTACAGGAAAGATGCCAAGTTTCTCCATGACGAGACCCTATCCCTGAAAAGAAATTCTCTTCCCACTTGTCGCCCCATTTAGTCTCAAACTTGGCATGACCCGCCCATTTATCAGTCCTATGGAACATAGAAGAATTGATCAATCAGATGATATTCCAAAAAATTGGAGAGAGAGCTTTATAAATTATATATTTGAATAGAAAAACTTGAAATTAGGTCATAATCATAAGTCAAGTTATTCATTAAAATAATATAATGAATGGATAACGTAAAGTATATGACATTGAACCTCAAGTAATTGGCATCATATGCCATGCTGCAAGGTACTTGCCTTTCTAACATCTGGAACATCTAGAACAATAAATTATGAAGATCACTCAGAGCTTCATCATGCACATGAGTACTGAAAAAGGCCATAAAACAAATATATGCTTCCATAGCAAACATTAATTGAAATCTCAAGCAACAAGTTCTCTTTGATCTTTTCACTTAACATATTAAAGGCATAAATCAGGTTTTTTGGTAACTTGTTAAACAATGCCTTGAAGTCTACATAAGAGCTCATGTCCTCAAATAATGGACCAAAGCAAATTAAATAAGAAAAAAAGAGTAAAGTTACAGCAAACCTCCAAACTAAAGAAAATAAACGAACCATTTTTTAACTGAACCTCTGCCATCATATTCTTCTCCCCACTTTTCCCACCAAGATTGATCATCAAGGGTTCCATACTTATAAGCACCTTTCTTTGTCCAGCCTTTTGCATCATACTTCTCCCACCTTAAGAATTGGTAACATTTTAAGTCATCTTTAACCTCAATCAATAAGAGATGAACATTTAATTAACTATTTGACAAATTGCACCATACCAATTCTCAAACCATTCTGCATTTTCTGTGCCCGACTTGGCTTGCTTCTTAGCACTCCTCTCTATCCTAGCAAGATTACTGCAATCACCAAAACAGGGCACCACAATGGTCAACAGTCTTAACAGAAACAAAAGATCATCAAAATGTAAATATGAAAAATGAAATAACTTAGCTTTTAAGAATCATTATTCATTTATTTTACCTTGCATAGGCAAACATTTTCATGTCGAATTATATAATACCGATTAGCAAGATAAAAAACAGGTAAAAATGTTCCAGAATTCAATAAATGAAACAACATATAAAGATAACTATCAAGTTTCAAAGTCATCACAAACTTCAACAAGTCATTCCTTTGCACAACTTATTTATTTTGTTACATAACCCATTATATCATGCAATAAGAATCAGTATTAGTCCTGGAACATGCCTGCTGATTATAGAATTGATAAAAGCAGTCATGGGTAACAAGAATAAAATCAATAGCATAAAGATTATTCCTTTTGCTAATGGATTAAGTTTGCATTCGTGTTTGTTCAATTAAAGTTGATAAAGAGAAGAAAATAAACTGCAGAACGACTAAGAACATGAACTAATGTTTACCAAAATACTAACCCACAGGACAATGTTGTGTTTGGCAGAGGTGAAATTAGCTTAAGACAACTAAAATCCCTCTTATTTATTTGAATCGATCTACTTCATTGAGCATATAACTTATATCAAATATTATTTAAATTTTCGTGCTTAAAGAAAGTGTTTTTAGAATCATTAAATGCAAAAGTAATAGTTTTTCAATCAATCATTTTATTTTCAACTCCTCTATAATTCTTTTTTTGAAGCTTAAATAATTTTTTTCTTTCAAAGTCAACAATTTTCCCTTCAAAAACATATTTAGATTAGCATTACTCCTTTTTATTGAGCCAAGTGAGCATTTTAATTTATAACTTAAAAATAATTAAGTTAAAATGATTCTGTTATAAAGATATCTAATTTAGTTAACATAAAATTTCAAAATAATTTTATTTCAGCTGAATCACTTCACATTAATTACTGTAATGGATGTACATGCACTTGAACTAGCATACACATAGCAAGGCATGTTTCTGATGCATTCACTTACCTCCATTCATCTTGATAAAGAACTTCTAGCCATGTCTCCCACCATGATTCTCCATCAGCATTCTTCCCAGATTTCTCAGCACCTTGTAAAACATTTCAATTACCAAATACATCAATGTGTTTTGCAATACCCATATAACGTGAAGCACATTTAATCTATATCACATGTATTTTCTTATGATGACTTCTTTTTCTATGGAGTGTCCAAAAGCAATGAAGCTCATTGTTTCTTGACTTAATTGTAATTTAGATAAAACAAAATAAATCATAACTGAGTTCGTTCCACATAAAAAGAATACACAATCAATGAAAGAAATGGGATTACTTTTAATCTATTACAAAAAGCTAGCATCCAATTTTTTACCCAAAAAAAAAACAATCTAAACATTAGGTTATCTTACAATTGAGTTCTATATTTACAAGCTGGGCACACACCAAAATTGAAACCTTCAAGATGAAGCAGGGCACATAAATTCTACAAAAATAGTGTTGTAAATTTAAATTGGAGAAATTGTTACTTAGGCATTCATTCCACATATAAAGATTCATACAAGTAATGTAATTCGGAGTCCTTACAAAAAGAGAAGGAAAAAAAAATATTATAGAATCAATTACAATCAAAGCTATGCATAATAAGAAGCCAAAATAAGAAACTTTTACAGCCATATAACCATGTTTTAATGATTCGGTTTGGGACTAATCCTTCCAACACTCTTCCTTCGAACTAATGAATAAATATGAATCATTTTTTAAAATTGTTGATGATAAATGAAAATCATATTTTTTATGAAGATTTTGTAAGAATATTTAATTCACATGATTGAGTCGATCTAGTTGGGTGCGCCTTTTCTACTATTTGATAAACATTCCATTGAGTTGCATGTAAACTCCTTGAGATGCATGCAAAGATAAATCTCTCAGAATCAATCGCCTAAAAATACATTGTTTATAACTCAAATGGCAACAAAATAGGTTGCAATAATCGTAGAATATTTCCAAACACGATGAAAAGAGAGAGAATGAAACATAGCATAAGAGAGTAATAGACACAAAGATTTATGTGAACAACCTAAAATAAGGAAATCATTATTACAAATTAGTAATTTTCATTAAAACTTGAAAAAGATTGTAAAACTACTCTCCAAACTTTTACTCATTGTGACGTACCCTTTGGTATCGTTCTTTGTTAACTTGACCGCTATATTCTTCAGCTCCAAGTATCTAGTTAGGCTCCATAGGAGTCTTGACACTCCTACAGCCCAGCCTTCCCACTTTCTTCTAGTAGATTCAAGATGTATTTTTTATGAAAGATAGTGATCCCAACTTGCTTCTAAGCACATCCATACCAAGAAAGTATCTTAGATTTCACAAATCTTTAAACTCAATGCCATGCTTAGATATCCTTCAAACTCTTCATTTCTTCCAAAACATCATTCTTAATAATAATGTCAGCAACATATCTTGTAAGTATTGCATGCTTACCACCTTTCTAGTGTTTTAAAAATAAGAAATGATCAATTTAGAATTGAGTGTATACACAGCCTGTTACTGTTGTATCAAAACAAGTTCTCACGCATTACAGTCCACAAAGAATTTTCCTTGAAAAACCTTTTCCTTTTCAAAGTTCAAGTTCAAAGGATATCTATATGCATTTCCTTTTGTATATGACCATTACAAAATGCATTCATTACATCAAACAAGAGGAGCACCCAATCCAATTAAGTAATTAAAGAAAGCAAGAGTCAGTGTTGAGTTTGACACCAAGAACAAATTTCTCTGATGGTCTATCCCAATGTTTTGTGTAAACCCTTTGACCATTAGTCTGGCCTTGTATTGTTCCACACCCATTTTCTTTGTGCTTTATTATAAACACACATTTACATCCAATTATTCTCTTACCTTGTGATAAACTCCTAATTTCCCTAATGTCATTTTTTTACAGCATCCAGTTCATTATTTATAGTTACTTCCACTCAAAAGCTTCTTGTATGTAAGTGAGAATATTGATCTTTGATGTGTTGTCTATAAATGCTTGATATCTAGAAGACAACTTTTCATAGGATAATATTTAGATATAAGATATTGGGCAGATGTTTTTACACCAAATTTTACAGAAATTGGAAGATTTTCCTGGCTATGTTGCAACACAACAAAATCCAGTTGTTGTGATTCACCATCTTTTATCATACTGCCATGCATATTGGAGTTAGTCACATGCTTGGGCTCTTGGCAATGCAAGGTCTTGGTTTTCCCTTACCTGGTAGATGTCGTTTCCCAGAATAAACCTTACCAGAATAATCTATAGAATTCTTATTCTGTTTTCAGGTTTAAATGGGCGAAGCTTAACAGGTTCCTCGTATAGGGAAGAAGTGGGAAAAAGTATTGTTGCTTTGACTGGTTCAACGTACGATTCATGAAATGAATCTCAAGACTTTTTTCTCTTAAATTATCCACTTAAAGATGAGTCAAGGGGAAGACAGGGAGATAAACACAAGTTAAATGCAAGAAAATAGAATTTGTAATTAGGGATTAGGGATACATTGATAGGCCCTTGCATTTACATTGAAAAGGTTTAAAATGTGTGCATGAACAAAGGCAATATGCCTAAATGTCTTTAGGGGTAGCATGAATGAAGGGTAGATGTGTGGATTCTTTTCGTAAAATGAAAACTGCCATTTGGAATGATAGTATGCAGGAAGGCATACAATTTATTAAGATAGATGCCATTAACATGACTTCGTTACACCGATATTTTAGAACATTAATTGTGAAAATAAGAGACTTAGGAGCATTCTTTCTACCACTTCATATTGTTGTGGGGTGGCAAAGCAAGAGATTCAATGAATAATACTATGTTGTTAAGTATCATTTTAGAACCACATTGAAGTCTTCTAGGGCATTATTTGCTTGAATAATTTGGATATCAGTTTTGAACATCAAATGGAAGGATTGGAAGGCTTTTGCAATTTTGAATTTTTCTTTAAGTAGACAAACCCAATAGGTTATAGTGTGGTCATCGATGAAGGTAATGAAACACTGGGTTTCTAATATATTATGCATATGAGATGATCCCACATATCACTATGTACTAGTGTAAATTTCTTGGAAGCCAAATATCTTTTATTAAGATATGATGAACAAATATGATTTGCAAATTGGCAAGCTTCACCTATTAATAAAGATGAATATTTTTTTCATAAATAAATCATGAAATAAGTCCTTAAGATAACGAGAGTTTAGATGGACACATCTATAATGCCACATCATAAGATCAACATTATAAAAAAAGTTTTAGATAATGAAACTGATTTATTCTGAGTGTCAGTATTAAGTATTACAAAGCATCCTCAATTGTAGCATTGCATATTGTCCACCCCAATGATGGCACCTATATTTTACAAGTATCAATACATTGTGCTAAAAAATCATGGTTTTGCATTAAACCATTGATAAATAATTGATTGTAAGACAACTTAAGAGTATGAAAGACTATGCAATGTGAAAGACCCATCCACAATTCTCAATCATAATTGAACATGATATGGAATGTAAGAATAGAATAGGAGTGAGTTACTCATCATGTGATTAGAGGCTCATGAATCAAGGCTCTATAAGACTGCCAATTGATTTGATGTGGTGAGAGGACTTGCACTGTTGCCAAAGCAAAATCTAGTTTTTGATTAATTCAAAAGTGGATATAGTCGCTTGAGTTGAGATTTGGATAAATGGAGATATGTGACCATTTTTGTAATATCATATCCATCAATTTTAACTTTAGTAGATATAAGAGTAAGTTAATTATTCGTAACACTTGAGGTATCCAATCAGAATTACTAAACATCAACTTCACAAGATGAAAGCATAATAGTAATAAGGCTTGTATAAACATATTAAAAAAATAAATAAATTCTACCAATCTCAAATAGAAGAAGTATATACAATTTTATCATCTCCAAATTTATTTCTCATTTTTTAAAAAAAATATATATTTCTCATTTATTTTGTAGCAAAATCTTGTCCTTTATTATCCTTTCTGATTTGTTTTAGTCACCATCTTAAAAATATTTAATACTGCTCTCAATCTTTAACAAGCCCTCATTAATCAAATTCCCAAATCCACGATAGAAGAGCGAAATACAACATTCTTTGTCAAATAAAATATCTGAAATACAAAAAATCAAGCTTTTCATCACAACATTAATAAGTCATGGTCTTTAATTAAACACAATAGTAACCAATTCCTGAAGCTAGTTGTTTTTCATTTTCATCAATAATTAATAACAACCAATCCACGCTTTTTATATCTTATTCATAACATCAACAAATTAAACTAATCGTACTATTTAGCATATAATGTATGTAGCATAGGATATTTCAACTTTTATGTGACACAAGCAAGCATAGAATACAATTATGCCAAAATGAATTTCCACTTCATTTTTCATAAAAACTCTTTTTGGTAGAATTCTTGGAATTGCCAACTTCATTTTACCGTAGTCAAACATATATACATCGATATTAAAATATGGCTAAATTATTTATTGTAATATAAGGTTTATATTCCACACAATTTCCTCCACAAAATATTCCAAAAATTTTATTTCATTTTTGCTTTGATCAGTTTCAAAAGTTGGTTTTGCCATGTATGGACTAATCCAATTAATAACCATACAATGCATAAATATCTTTATCAATATTACATAAACATCTATAGATGACATTATTTAACGCATTACAAATACATAATTCTTCCCATTTATGTTAACTCAACATTACGAATGCATTCCTCATTACTCTTATACTCACTATCATTGTTTGACTATGATGTTTTATCTTATGGTTGATCTCCAACCCCACTTCTATCTTCTACTTTAAAAAGTATCAAAGACATTCGACAAACCTAACACTTCTTAATGGAGTCATTGATGACGGTAATGTAATGCCTTGATCTTCTAAGTGATGGCACTACACTAAGGCCTCATGTGTCCATATGAATCAAACACAACGTCCATTGTAGCTTTTGGCTAGTCTTAGGCAAAGCAAAAAGCCTTTACCTCTTAGGAACACATTCATTATGAATGCTCGAATTTATTGACTTTAAAGTGGGTATGCTACCCTTTCATATTAAAATCTACAATGCTTTGTCACTCATGCGGCCAAGTTGATTACATCAAAGATGACAACAATGAAACTTGATGAAGTTAAGACCCCCAATTCCTTATGGTAAACAACCACATATGAAGTTTCATTCTTCATGGCAAGAGCAAACACAAATGCACCCTTTACTATCTTCCATGAGCTATCTTCAAATACAATACAATAACCAACACAATCCAACCGGTTTACAAAAGATAAAATTCTTTGCAAAGCAAAGACATAATTTACATTGTAGAGCATAGACTTTGTCATTTGACACCTAAATCAATAGTTTTCCTTCCCCATGATGTTCAAAAGCTTTTGGTGTCAATGAGTCGAGGATTCTTCTATTGGTAAACTGATATGAGAGACCACACAAAGATGTACGAAATTAAAAGATTTTTATGGAAGATGATTTATTAGATATGAAACAATAAGAATGTCCTTTATCTAATAACGGTTTGAAAATAACTTAAAAAAACATTGACCAAGCCATTTCAACAAGATGAAAGTTTTGCCTCTCAAATGCCCTACTTTGTTATGGAGTGTACATGAACTTTGATGTGTGTGATGTAAATAAATGACATGAACAAATTTTCATTAGTCTATGAAATTATTTAAATATTACACCATTCTTATATTTCTCCTTTACAATTGTTTGAGGAATTGAGCATTACCTTTCGTTGACTCTCCTTTCCCCTCAGTTTAACAAATGCTTCTCTCATAATATGGAGTTAAGCCTAAAAATCACTCACATACTTCATACAAGTTGAGGTTTAAACATTGGAGAAAATCAAACATTCATTCATTTTCCAACACCTATTGTATTTTGTGGCATCATTTGGACAATTCCAACTTATATCATAGAAGAGGTTTATTTCATGCCAAAACTCAGTCAAAGCATTATTATTCTTAATTATAATCAAACTATCTTATCATGAGCCACAAATCTTTGACCTAGTTGGATTTTAAAAATCCTTTACAGTCTCAAATCATTGGAGTATATTCTCCATGTTAAAGCAAAAGTTTTGAATAACTTCCCAAATCTCATTAATAGGCTTACAAAATAAATAAGTTTGACATATTTTTGACTCCATGAAATTAATTAGCTAAGCCATCATGATAGAGTTATGAATATCCCAAGAGATGACTAGCAACAATGAAGCTATTCCTATCAAATAATGAGCCTATCCCTTGACTATGATGACTACAGCAACTAAAACTATTATTAACTTTATCCCATTCAATCAATGCTTGGTGAATTGGAGAAATTGATGATTATCAGGCATTGATGGGAAGAAAGATGCTGATGGGTGCCTCATCTTCAAAAACTTTACCACCATCAACAAGGATTGCAATTTGTCCATTAAATACCTTCAGCTCGAGGAGATGAAATTTGTGAGCTAGTTCTGCGAGACCTATCGCATGATATCAGGAAGCAAAATAAAATTGGGGAAATTCTTGCTATAATTCTACTGATAGAAATTATTTTTATACAGTCTACATGAATATAGAATGAACAATAATAAAGAATCAATTACAAACGATGCTATCAAGAATAAGCAATATGTATTGCTGTATAATCTTAACTTAATAAATGGGATTCAATCTGGAATTAATTACTCATTAAAATAGCATATGGCAAAAGTTGGTAAGAACCACAACAACACAACATTTTGAATAACTTTTTTGATCAAGTGACGTACCTAATTCTTTGTAACCAGTCCAATCACTTTTCTCCCACCACTGTCAAAATAAAAAAGCCAAATAAATACATTCAACTGGAATGTTGTCATGTGATTAGTGGAAAATGTTTTGTAAAAGTACTATATATGAATAGATAAGTGAATTTATCCATTTTAAATAATCACAAAAAAATACCAAGGATAAACCTTTTTAAAATTTCAATTAAAAATCACCAAGACACTGATCCAACATATCACAATTAACATTTTACTGGTTAATGTGGATAAATTAGCACATGTGTTTCTAAAAAGCTCTAAAGGTCTTGTGATAGAAAACAAAAATGCATATCATGCACAAAGTTCCCTAGTGTTCAATTATTGGCAATAAGTGGTTTCCATGTCAATCCATACTAATAGGGCAATAAGCAACATTCACATGGTATTCATCCAGTATCCTCATATGCTCGAATGCCATAGGCACCTTTGTGTGTTCAATGCACTATAAGAGTAAAATATGTTCCTATTCTTATAACAATTACTTTTAGGAGAGTTGATAACACCTGGGGTTCTATAATTGGTATCAAAGTCAATGTCATAGGTTCGAATTCCAATGGAGTCGTTGGGGTTGAGATTGTTGGCAATAAGTGGCATCCACGTGGGTTCACGTTAGTAGACAGTAAGTAGCATCCATGTGGGTCATCATCTAGCATCCCCATGTGCTCAAATGCTAAGGGCACTTGTATATGCTAAATACACCATAAGGCTAAGGTGTCTTTTTTATTAGCAATTGTATTTAAGAGAGTTGCTAGCATCTAAAGTCTTACATAATATAGCTGAATTTTCATTGATACAATAGTAGAACATATAGGGTATAAAGTTTAATGCTAAAATTCGATATTTTTGTTGGTCACTTGTTCTATTTTTCCAAACTAAACTTGTATGTTAACCAATTTAATGTTCTTTCTATCTTTAAAGTCTATATTTTCAACAATATGCACAATTGCAACAAGTTTAGGGAATATAAGCAAGCTTTCTTATTCCAAAAATGCCCTCACCCTTATCAACCTATAGCCATGGCAGCTCCTCAAGAGTCTCAAACTGCCCCTCCAATCCCCTCATCTACCATACTCACAATAATGACACCGATTCCAACTTATATACCCTCTCACTATCCCATTTTTTAAGGAATCCCCATTAGAACAAAAACTAATAAAAATAAATAGTAGAATGTTAGACATAAATGCTCCTCATCATAGGAGTTGACAATGCCCTATTCCACTAAAGCAATGACAAGGCATCTTAACCACCAACACTATTAGTCATCTCAAATTTTTCATCTTTAAGGGCTATGTTTTCAACTATAATCACATGTACATCCTAAACCTTCCAAGCTTTATTTTATTACCAAAATAATCTCTCCTCTATCAACCTTTAGCCATAGTCCTTCTAGAATCTTCACTAGTCCCTCCATGCCCCCTCTTCAACCAGTGTAAGGAGTTAACTACAACGTTGGAGAGCACAAAAATTATAATACCAATTTTTCGTTATAATTGGGTTCGGATTCATACTTAACAAGCTAAAAGCAAGCCAATCTAAGCTCCTAGTTAAACCAAACTAAGCTAGCATAGAATTGAACCCAATAACTCAAGATTGAATAGAAACAACTATATATATGTAGATATATTTATATACTAAGAAATATTTTGCATAGATACAAATAGATATTAATAATCTAGCAAGTTAATGCTCATGAATACTTTTGACTCATTGAGTGAAAAAAAAAATAAAGAATGTTCACAAAGCAATGATGCTAAGCCAAATGTTGTAATATCTTAAGATTTTTTTTTAATTTTTGTATAATGAGTGTAAATGAGATATTTTTGTTTATGAGCATAATTATATGTTTTTGATATAATAAAATTAATATTTTAAAAACTAAGTACATAAAAAAATAATATTTTGTTCACATATCAAAAAATATGTCAGCTACAAGTGTTTCAAAATTTAATGATGAACATATTTTTAAAAAGTCTTTGTCACAATGAATCCATAAGTATAAGTTTTGTAATTTTTGAAAATCAAATAAATTTATTTTGAATTGTTAGAAGTTAAGCGATTAAATAATGAGTTTTTATTTTTTTTAAAAAAAAGAAAGATCCACTGCTGTCTTTGTCTCTTGTTTCACTTATAAGCTAAGGGCAGTCTAGTTTTTTGGGCTTAAGTTTTATCTTACTTCTTTGGGATCAAGTTAGAATAAGAGGAGGTTTACTTGCATGCTAAGCTTCAGTCCAGGGGAAGGGAAAAGCTTAAAACTTAGTGTGTGGGTGCTGCATCGAAGCAGCTGGAAGCTATTGGTGGCTGCTGCAGCAAAGTTTTTGGTGTTTCCTGTGGTTTGGGGAAAAGGCTAACTTGCGCAGTACTGTAGCTAGGAGAAACTTAAGAAGAGCAGGAGCTGGACTGCTTTCAGCAATGGAGTACTTGATTTTGGGCTGTTGTGGTGGTAAAGGGGTTTGGTGAGCTGTGACTATGTGGTGATGAAAGGTTTGCACATGTTGCCCAATCAAGCAAAGGAAGAAGTTAGGCTGCTGTTGAAACAGGAATCAAAGAAGCCGTGGAAGAAAAAAGCTGTAAGAGCAAGCTAGCAGGGGAGTTAGAGTTGAGTTGCCGCAAGAGAATCTTGGGGAAAGTGTTGGAAGCTTCTTGGTGGCGGCTGTAGCAAGATCAGTGGGGAAAGCCTTTGGAAAGGCTTTTGAACTGTATCTTGAGAACAATGTGAGGTGAGCTCTACTGCTGTTCGAAATTGCTGTAGCCTTCATGAGAAAAAGAATCGAAGTTTTGTACTGCAGCAGGCAGAAGAAGGATTGGTTGCACTTGAAGTGACTGCTGCAGCAAGAGGCCTTTAGAAAACTCCTTGAAAGAGCTTTCCTTCTACAGGCATGAAAATGAAGCAATTAAGCAAGATAAGCGCTAGCTTGTGTTTTCCACTAGTTTTGAGAACTTTTGCTTCAGCTGCAATTTTATTTGAGTAGAAAATAAAGAGCTTGATTGTTTTGTTTGAAATGAGAGGCTTCTCAATTGCGCAAGCATGGGTTTTGGCGTTTGAGCTAAAACAAAAGTTAAGATCATGTTGAATAGAAAAATGAGTATGTGGTGATAGTTTTTGATGTTTCCTTATATAGAAAACAAAGGAAAAAGAAGATAGAAAGGCAATCCCCAAGAACTTAGGTAGGTGAATTTGAATTACTTGTAATATATACAATTATAAAAACAAGTATTTGAGTTTGTATTTTATTCCGACATAAAATTGAATAGATAGTGAAAATATCATCAAAGATAGTAATCTTATCTTATTAATAAGAAAATGGAAATTCTATATCAGAGAGATGGTCGAGTGGTTAATAATCCTAGTATTTTGAAAACTAATATAGTCCTTGTAAGTAAACCTTAAAAAGAATGATATAGGATTTGAATCCCTCTCTCTTTCTTTACTCCACTTTAGAAATTTACTCCACTTCAAAAATTTCTTATTTATTTGTTGAGCTACACATTCATCTTTTTCATAAAGGATCTTAACTTAGGGATTTTTGAGATCTTTTTGATATTAACAAGATTGATACTATATTTTTTCAATAATTTTATTGAAATGTCTTTGCTTACAATACATACTAATGTTTTCAAAATAACAAAAAAATCTTAATGTGCTATACTTGGAAACTGATAATCATAACTTACATAAAAATACAATAAAAACATAAACAAAAAAAATTTCCAACAATGGGGTATTGAAGAAATCAATAAGGTTGGTTCTATATCTCTTTAATTATGAGATTTTTCGGAACTTTCCAAAATCGACAAGATTGATTCCATGTTTCTTTATGAAGTTTGAGAGATCTTTCCAACACTCCGCCTCAAGTTAGTGAATTACTATCAATCATTATAATATTTTACTAAAATTATCTTTTCAATAAAACTATTGCGAAAACACTTATAACTTGAGGCATTATAGGAACATAGTACAAATTTATAGTTTTACTATCAATTTCTCATAAGAATATAATGTAAACCTATAGTCTTACTATCAATTTCTGACTTGATAAAATTTTTGTATAATAGCCTATAGTTAACTATGTATCTTTTATTTTGAATTTTGATCGAATGAATGTCAGCCTATGCTCGAAAATTCTTGTTTCCTTAAGAAAATCTAGAGTGTATTTTTTGAGATGTGAAAATTCCTTGTTTAAGTCTGGCAATTTTCATTCCAAGAAAAAATTGCAATTTTTCTAGAATCTTGACTTTGGATTTTCACTTGAAGATTGTTTTTGATGACCAATCTCATTAATATTATTACCTATGATGACCATGTCATCAACATGTATTACCAAAATAATCGTCTTGCCGTCTTCACCAAACTTGAGGAACAAGGTGAGGTTGGCTTGCAATTGTCCATAACCAAACTTCTTCAAAGCTATGTAAAATCAAGTGAACATGCTTGTGGAGATTGTTTAAGTCCATATAAAGACTATTTTTCAACCTACATACAATTCTTGGTTTTTCTAAAAATTCAAATTAGGGGAAAAAATCATGCATACTTCTTTCTCACGATTACAATTCAAAAAAGCATTAGAGACGTCTATCTAATATAGTTTCCAATCCAAGTTCATTGCCAAAGAAAGAAAAGTTAAACTAGAGTTCAACTTGGCAATTGGGGTGAACTTCTCTTCATTATTAATTCCATATATCTAAGCGTATCATTGAGCTAGCCTTGTACCTTTATATCTTGCCTTTTGACCCTATCTTTATAAGTGAATATCTATTTACATCCCACTAGTTTCTTGTGCTCATCCATTTCAACAACCACTCACGTGCAATTATTCTTCAAGCTCAACATTTCTTCAATCCCTATTGTTCTCCACTTTAGATCCTTTAGGACTTCATGAATCTCTCTCGGAACTTCTATTCCATTAATTTAGGCCACAAAGGCTCTATATCCTTTAGACAATTTATGACAAGTTAAATGATTTCAAAATGAATGTTGGCTGCAAGATCTTACCTCATTTCTAAAAGCAATGTGAATATCTAGACCATATATCATAACATTACCATTTTGAATATCTTGTGATAAAGGGTTTGGTTTCATTTCTAATGATTGGTCCTGTTACAAAACTCTTGCTCTTCTTAAGAAAATTGTGCTCCCTCTAATTATTAGTTTGAATTTATCCTTTTCCTTGACTTGATTCATCTATTGGCTCAAACTACTAGATATTTTATGATAATAATGAACATAGAGAATAATATATTATCTATCACATATGTGAAAACACTCCTAAGCATCAATCTAATCTTATAACTTTCTATCTTGCATTTTGACCCCAACTTTAGAGTGAATATCTATTTGCATCACATTAAAATCTAGGCAATAAAAATTTCTTTTTTTATTTGTTATGCCCATCCATTTCAACTACCCATGGATTATTATATTTCAATGCCTACATTTCTTCAATAATTGACTCTCTTAACTTACGACCCATTAAGGGTTCAATAATGTCTAACTGGAATTTTTACTCTATCAATTTAAGCAACAAAGATTCAATTTCCACTAGACATCTGCAATAAAATAAGCAATCTGAAATTGAATGTTGAGTACAAAATCTTACCCTTTTTCTAAGAGCAATAGGCTATCCAAATCACCTATCCTACCAATACCCTTTAGTAAATCTTGTGGCGTGGGATTTGTACCCAGTTCTCATAAGAATAAGACAATGATGAGAAAATTGATGATTATCAATAACATAATTTTGAGTATGAATTATAAGAAAATGATGATAAGATTGATGATTATGAGTAACATAATTTTGAGTAGATTATTTTGCAATGACAAAACATCAACATGAAAGTTAAGAAGGAACTTGTAGACAAATAAGTCTGAGAAAAGAATTTTTAAATATTGTAAGTTAAAATGTCCTAGGCAATCATGCCAAAGTATTCTTTTAGATTCAAAATTTTAAAGAAATTGAAAGAAAGAACATTTAAGCTGATATTGGTTTTGGATAACAATCAAAGAGATACTATAAATTATTTTGCTCTTCAACATTCCCAATCATCTTCTCCAAAGAAAAATTTTGAAATTCAGGATGATAAAAAAGACATTGCACAATTCCACTCCTTGGTTAACTTGCTAACAAAAAGAAGATTATATCTTAAACGTAGAACATTAAAAACTGATTTGAAAAAACACTACAACAATAAACATCACCAATGCCTAAGATTAAGGACAGGATGATCTTTTGATCAGTGTTTTTTTGATATTTAGAAAAAAAATCTCAAAATTCAATCATATCGTTAAAGGCTCTAATATCAATAATTATACATTCACCGCTATCCCTTTTTGAATAAAAAATAGATTGTTACCTCATAATGCTATCATAGTTGTTGATGTAGAGGAAGATTCTGACTAAGGCTTTTGGGAATTCAAAACGCTTCTTGAGACTTTCATTTATTTTAATGTGCAAGTTAAAGACTCAATTTTCATCATTAAGCCATGATCATGACATCATTTGTTGAAGAGCAATACTTCTGCAAATTTCGAGGCTTCCAAGTGAAGGTTGCGGTGGTACATGATACCATAATTGGTATCAAGAATTTTGAGCAAAATCAACTTCAAAATTGAACCAAAAGATCTTTACAAACAATTGGAAAAATAGTTCCCAAATTGCATTGGAATAATAAGTTGCAAGCTTATTCGATTTGGGCAAGTTGGCATGCCTATTCGATTTGGACCAACCGGTTTAATATTAGGCTAAGCTAGTTTGGATCTCTCACTTGGGTGGTGGTGGCAGTTTTCACAAACACTAACGGTCGCATGAGCTGGTGGTGACATCACACGGGTCAATTGCTTGGTTGCCTGCTCAAACCTGTTGCAAGAAGGGGTTCACAAGAGGCAGCAAGACATGTCGCAACGAATAGGTGTAATTAATAACAAATCTTGGAAAAGGAAAAATTAAACACTCGATCCTCTTCTCAACCATCTTGTTGTATAGAGTCCCATCTTCTGAACACTTCCACTATATTGTATAAAACAAATTCATCACCTACCAAAGTTTTGTCAACATGTTAAAGTACTCAATGACAAATTTGGACCCTTGTCTTGTATTAAGAATTATGGAGTAAATTTCAAAGCACTAAATGTTCATCTGAAGAGATATCTTGAGCTGGTAGTCTTGTAAAACAAACAAATCTTATGTTAAGAATAATGGAACAAATTTCAAAACATTAAAATGTGTTAATCCAAAAACACATTTTGGACTGCTTATCATATCTCATAAATTGTTTTGGAAAACAAATAGGTGTAATTAATAACAGGTTCCATTGAATTGATCAACCATGTCATGATGATTGATGTCTCAATCTCCCACATTTTAAAATTAGTGTCACGAATGCTTGGTGAAGAAACTCACCCTTAAGATACGCATCTTGCTCATGTAACAAATAACATGAGAAACAAATTAAAACCACTCATAGAACTGTAGCCCATTTGTATTAAGTGATTTGTAACAAATGATTCACTTCTACAATAGTAAAGGAACTATAAATAGTAATAAAAATTGATGACGTGATAGAGGATTCAACCAAGGAAGATGCTTTTTGATGGGATTGGTTATTTTTTATTAGAAACAACAACGCAGCAATGACTGTTAAAAAATCAAGAATAAAACATAGAGTTGATGGGAAAGGCTTGGGGGAGGGGGCAAACCTGAGGCTCTGATATCATGAAATAACATAACTTTTTGTAAAAATCCTTGAGATAATTTTATTAAAAACCTATCGATTACAACTATATTAATTATTTTGAAACAAAAAAAGGAAATTGTGTCAAGCAAGAAAACAATAAAACTAAGAAAGAATAAAAAAAATTTCCAATTATAGGATGTTAAGAGAATTAACAAGGCCGCTACATAAGCTTTTTAATTATAAGAACTGAAAAATCTTGCCAAATTAATAAGATTATATCTCTTTAATTATTTAATTTAAAATATCTTTTCAACAAAAAAAATTAAAGAATAATGTCCATTTAATTTTTTTTAATTTGATATAATTATGTTTTTTTCCAAAATTTGGTGTGTTGCTAATAGCACATTTCATATATAGTATGAAAATATAGTTTAATAATGTCTAATCAATTTCACATGATTATCAAGGAGCATCAGAGAATGTTGTAAGAATTCATTTGAATTTTTTTTTGTTAAATTTGATGTCATATGGTGTATCAAAAATTTATCGAGCAATTATCAAATAGCATCAAAGAATGTTGGGAAGTAATAGTCTATTTAAGTTTTTATTTTGTTAAATTTGATATGTCATGCATAGTATCAAAAATATATTAAGTACCAAAGAGTAACAATATTGCATATACAAACCTTAACGAAGAATGAACATTTTATAAAGTAAAGATGGATCTACATACCGAGATAGTTGATGAATGAACCATTATTAAGACAACAGATTTACAAATTAACAGCATAACAAATAAACCATATCTTGTCTTATAGGTCCTTATCTTTTCACAAAAATTTAATAAGATTTTTCATATTCTTCTCCAATGCAATCTTATGCTACTTGTAAAGAATATCAAAATAAATAAACAAGAAATATCTTTTTTAGATAATGAAAGTGAAAAAACATACTGTTTCTTTCCATTCTGAAGAACCATCATGAGATTGGCCTCCCATTTTGCTCCATCGACACTTGTAACCATTATTGCCATGCTCGACTCCACTTTCTCGATACCATGTACTTCCATCATCATTTACGCCTGATTCTTTAACATGTTCATCGAGCAAGCTGATCCCCCACTCCTTTTCACTAGCAATACCAGTGTCTATGAAATCAAAGTAAGAAAATTTTCACACTTAGAAATACACATAAAATAAGCAGAAAACCACTAAAGACAAAGCACAAATCCTGGACAAAGTTGCATATGATGCAGACCAGCATAGCATAGGCCATTACATACTTTTACACAAATAAATAGAGGGCATAGCTTAGAAGTTAGAAAGTAAGATAATAAACACCCTCAAAAGAGTCAAGTGATAATAGAAGACAGTAGAATTTTGAAAGCAAGCTAATAAATGCCCTAGGAAGAGCCCATTGATGATAGAACCTCTTTTAGGTGGAGTATCACGAGATTGTGGAGCATTATTTCTTTGGTTGCTGCAGCGAGGATAGAAATCCTTTTGTTTGGAGAGCCCTTTTACCCTACAACAATAAAGAACAGGCTTGTCAATATATCAAATTCAGAAAACCATAATTTCTTCCAAGGACATTAGAGTTAAAAATTTTCTTGGTATTCAAGCTATAGTTCCCCAAACTATACAGGATAAAAAAAGAATTGTCACAACTAAAATGGTTTTCTAGTGCTTAGGAACACGCTTAGTATATGGAGGTACACCAGAAAAATGAAATGAAATTCATTTAACATGGTCTAACAATATAGAAAGTCTCAAAAAAGAAGCCTGAAAAGAAACACATGAAATACTTTTGGTCATGAAGACCCAATATGCAAAACTCAAATATAGTCATAGTCAAATGAGGAGAACATCTAAGCCATTCAAGGTAGCATTAGAAACAAGTATCTCAAAACATCAATATTTTCTAGAATGGTCATAAGGTTCAGTAATCACAACTCAGACAGAAACCTTGTCAATTCTTTTATATGCAGCAATAATTGTTCATCAAAGAAGCACGACCCCAGAAAAAGATAAAAGCATTATTTACTAAGGCCAGTTCATATAAGAGAAGTATGGCCATATTTCTGCAGTCTAGGGAAAACAGAAGAAAATTTTCAAGCTTTCCAGGTCAATTACGCATGAGTTGAGGTGTAGTAACACACTGGCCATCATTGCAATGTCAATGTGTAAAAATCAAACTGGTCTCACATCTTTCCCATGAAAGAATTCTGAAACAAACAATATTGTGTTTCAGAGTCCAATTTGCAGGACTGCAATCCTATATGGTAGTCAGCCAGGGAAGAAAAAAGAAATGCCTTGGGAGGCAAGGTCAACATCCATTTTCGTAATGCACAAGTACTCTTGGGAAAAATCAGATTCACCTGATCATCTATAAGACACAAGTATTGCTATTTCTGGAGTTTAAGTCTATTCGCTCAAGGTTCAATCGTTGCCAAACTACATGATTATCCTAAAGTTGATCTACAAGAACTACAAATGGTGTTTACTATGAACTTTACATCAAGGAAATTCTTTCAACCAAGTAAATTGTGTTTATCAGAGTCAAAATTGGAAGTTCCCCCTTAGGTTTCATCTCAAGTGTTCATATTTACTATTGGTATGCACAAGAATCACTCTTGGCAACTCTGGGACTCCTTTGGTCTTCCATAAGACAAAACAATTGCTGTTTCTGGAGTTTTCAACTGCCAAACTATATACATGGTTATCCTCAAGTTGATCTAGACGATCTACAAATTGCACATGTTGAGGACTTCGCATCAAGGAAATTCTTACAACTCACTTTGCCTCAAGGAAATTTCTCTAGGCACCTACCATCTCCCAGCCCGCTTATTGATATTCTCCATCAAGCTTACAAAAGAACACATTTCATGTACCACAAACCCAATTGATAATTAGCAATGAAGGCTGATAGCACACTCAAAAAGATAAATAAAAAGTGAAGCAGCAAAAGTAGACTGCATTGGTCAGCATGAGGACCAGAAGTGGGTTCTGCAAACATAGGCTATCAGTATGTCTTGCATAAACTCTCCTTTAAAGACATACTCATGGAAAAGTTGCATGTACTAGCTTGGAGCAATTAAAAATGATTACAATAATAGAGAAACCAAAGTCATGTAATAATGTACGTGCAGTATCATTGACGTTATTTGACACTTAGTTTTCAATTATTAAAGACAAGATTTCCATATAAACACCAAAAGATTTGCGTCTCTAAAAGAAGATTGCCAGCAAAATGACAATTCTCAAAGAGGCATATTATTCAAGAAAATATATTCGTGAAGTTGACATCTTGAGAAAAATTTGAGAGTAATTTATTACCCTCAAGAAGAAACAAATGAGGGAATATAACGAAGATATTGATGCCTCAAAAGAGAGCAATCTTCCACCCTCAAGTAAAATAATCCAAAAAGAGATACTTTAGGCACTGACATCCCAAGAAAAGTTTAAGATGATCCTATCACCTCTAAATAGTCACTAGATCAAGCAGGATGAGCATGATCAAATAAGGTAGTGTCATTCAAGCAAAAGAAGGAATGAACATATGGACCATCTTTAAGGAAAAGTAGCATACTTAAGAAGAATAACCCTCGAGTAACAACAAGAGCACGAGTACCTTCACTTGTATAAGAAGACAATTAATAAGACTTAAATATAAGAAAGAAATAACTTATAATCAACGATAAATCTTTGATAAGACCAAAACTCAAGCAGCTAGCATATGTCTTAGGAAAAGAGGTTTGCAAACCTTCATAAGTAATTAGGCCTTGAGAAAGATAATAAAGAAAAACTTGTGAATAGATGCCATCGAACAGGCATAAAGAATATTATTGAAAACCCCACGAGAGATACAAACTCCTATAGATAGTATAGGAAAGCCAAAGCAAAATCCATCTATTAATGCTAGCTCTAGAGAAAGCTAAAACAAGACACCATTAAAAAAGATTAGATTCGAGAAGCATTCAGATAGACTTAAGATCAAAAAAGTATCAAGGATGTAGTATGTTTCAAGGACTAACCCAAGCCTTGATAAACCATTCTAGCACTCAAGGACATCTCCTTAGGACTTAAAAAGGTAAACTATAGAGAAGTCTTGAGTAGTATAATATAGTCAATGCAAGCTGAAGAAGTTTAACCATCAAGAGGAGAAATGATCATGAGGCACAAAAGAGTAGATGTAATGTTCAAGAAAAGAAAAAAAAAATCATGACAAGACAACATCGCTAAACTTGCAACTCAATTGACCATGGTAAATATGACCTAGCTTAGGATAAATATGATCTTGAAGAAAAGACCACGATGAGCAATTATAGCCTTAAAGGTATGAAGGTCAAGCCAAAAGAATATGGCTCCAAGGGCAACCATAGCCCTTGAAGAATCAAGAGCAAGTATAAGAAGTTCCATAGCTCTCGTGAAATGAAGCTAAGATTTAAATATCAATAACTGACACCTATCTCTTGTAAGTTTTGAAAAGTCGAGAAAGATCAATTACAACAAGAGTGGCATACCAAGGTGAAGACTCAAGAAATATCGTTAAGTTGGATGAGAACTTGAAACATGAAGAACCTAAGAAGACTCAAATCAAATGAGGTCAAATATGAAGGTTACAACATGTGCCAATAGAGATGTATGGAATTCGATGCAAAACCAAAGACCTATAGGAGTTGTGCTGACACTATGGAGTCCATGTAGCAATCTTTAGATAAGAGTTAATACAGAGTTAGAATTAGTGAAACCAAAGATTTAGTATTAATTTAAATTCAAATGAATAAGATTTAATGTTCATTAAAATTCAAGTTTGTTAAAATAAAATTCTTAAAGCATATCTCTTATCATCTATTATTTCAAAATTCCTTAAACCATAAAAAAGACTATTGTAGGAGATTTTAAGGAAGCAACTAAAGCAAAGTAAACATTGAAGTTATAACCTTTTATTTGATTAATAAAAGCCTCTTTCACTGCATATTCTACCAAGGGAGCGAGAGAAAAAAGAAACCTTATAGGGTTAGGATGGCATCATGATCATTCTTCATCCCACTTATTTCTTATTTTGTTCTCTTATCTCTAATTTAGATTAATCTCATTGGCATGGCCATCAAGCATGGAGAAATAACACTCCATTTATCCAAAAAATCAATACGAGCATCTCACAACATAGGAAATCAATCCTCGCCATGCTCCTAACATCAATCAATGATTGCTGGCCAATGCTTGCATTGAAAAACAAGCCATGATAGTAGATATGACCAAGAAGCATCACAAAATTTCTGCCACCACTATTGTCATCATTTTTTTAGAGTGCCTTTGGAAGCATCACCCACAAGTTTAGCACAATAGGAAAGCTCGACAACCACATCCCTATAGAATAGATCATCCAGTATCAAAGTGTCAAATTTCACTTATTAATCACTATCGGGATTATAGTTTTGAGTTTACATGGAAGAACAATTATAAAATAGTTGGAAAGTTCAATAACTAAAATCCTCATATAGAAGGGACAAATGATACAAACATCTTTTATGATAGAAGTATTCTATCAATTCTCATTGTCGAGTTACCCGAACAAAAGCATGACGAAGTATGAAGATAGAAGTCATTAGATGGGAAATAGCCAGACATGCAAAAGTCAAAGAGATGACATGCAAAACCACGACAATAGAAGTTGTTAGATTTGAAGTATCCAAAAATGCAAAAGCCAAAGAAATGGCCTAACAAACAAGTATAAATCTCCCACTAATACAGTAGCCATAGAGCAATGTCGAAGAAGGCATACAAGCTAGCACAACCAAACCCAACGAATAAAGTTATCTAAGCAGAAGTTCAAACAAAGAAGAAGCTGAACAAGCTAAATTTATGAAACATGAACCACCAAAGAGTGAGCTATGATGAAATTGACAGATACAGATCTTAAGCCATCTTAAAAGGCTAAGGAAACTAGATTCAAAAGAATATGAATATGCAAAAAAAGAGGCATGTGATCTAGGAGGACAAATTCGAGGTACTAAAATATCAAGAAGAGCTCGAGAGAAATTCATGTCTCGAGAAAAGCTCAAGAGGAAACTTCAAACCCTCAAGTAATTAAAGGAAACTAGATTCAAAAGAAGAGGCATGTGATCCAAAAGGACAAATTTGAGATACTGAAATATCAAGAAGAGCTCGAGAGAAATTCATGTCTCGAGAAAAACTCAAGAGGAATCTTCAACCCTCAAGTAATTAAAGGACATACTCAAGACAATGACATCTCAAGAAGAATTTGATAAGATCCTATCACCATCAGGTAGTCCCTAGACAAGACACGGATGAGCATCATCAAGCAGAATAGAAGACTTGAGTGCCATCTCAAGCAAAACAAGGAATGACCGAGCTTTTGAATACTTTTCCTTATGTTAAACAAGATTCAATGTGGCCTAAATTTGAGAAAGAAAGAGCATATGATCAAGGATAAGCCTTTCACAAGGAAGGGCAATGTCTTGAGAAACTATAAACAAACCTTGACTCGATATATAGATCTCTGAAAAAAGAGTTCATCAACCCTAGTAAGGAATCAAAGCTTAAAGAGGAAGATTAAAAATAGCTCGAAAACAAACACAGTTAAGCAAGCATAGAGAAAATTATGGAAGACCCCCGAAAGATACAAACTCTCAAAGACAATATATGAAAGCAAAAAACAAGATCAATTGAGCAATTTTAGCTCTCATGGAAAATGAAGCCAGACCCTCAAGAAAAATAAAATTCAATAAGAGTCAAGATGAGCTTTAGATCAATGAAGCATTGAGAAGAAAGAATAGATCTCAAGGATTGGCCAACCCTAAGCCTCAAGAACACTTTTCAGCACTTAAAGACATTTCCTTTAAGCCTTGGGAAGGTGAATTAACAAGTCCTGAGTAGCATGATGTGGACACAAACTAAGGAAGTTTAGCCCTTACAAGGAGGAAAGATCCCGAGATTATAACATTGGAAAACTGCCAAATGAGGAAGTTTTAACCTACATAATAAAGAAATCCCTAAAGAAAAAAATCAATAAACCTGTAGCTAGATTGACTTTAAGCATTGAAAAGGTATATATGACCTCAAGATAAAAGGCCTTAAAGAACCATTATAACCCTTAAGATATGGAGGCCAAGCCAAGAGAAAATAGCCCTAGGAGGGGAGCAATCATTACCTCAAAGAATCAAGGATAGCTCTTGAGAAGTTATACAATCCACAAGAAGTGAAGCTAAAGTCTCAAAGATCAACATCCAACACCTATCTCATAGAAGTCTTGAAATGCCAAGAATGGCAAGTAATGACATAAGTGTCATTTCAAGATAAAAGGTTTAAGGGATATCCTTGAGTTGGTTGAGACCTTAAAATATAAAAAAACACAAGAAAACTCAAATCAAATACTCTTGAACTTGTGCTGAATTTACGACTTGTTCTAATGGAGATCAAGAAGTCTAAAACTAGGATCCAAAACTCAAGATCTATTGGACTTATGCCCAAAATACTAAGGCCATGTAGTAGCATTTTAGATAAACACAAATCTAAAGTTCAAATAAGTCAAACCAAAGATTTAGTATTGATTCAAATTTAAAATGTCAAGATTTGAGGTTAATTAGTTTCCTAATTACTTAGGATTAGGTTCTCATTGCATACCTCTTATCACTTATTGTTCCTAGAGCCTTTAAACTATAAAACAGACTCTTCAAGGAGATTTTTGGAGCAAAGGAAGCATTGAAGCTATAACCTTTGATTTTGTTAATAAAAGCCTCTTGTTACCATTGCCATACACCAAGAGAAAGCGAGAGAGAAAGAGAAAAAATAAAAACACTAAAGAGGTTGATGAGCTTTATAACCGTGCCTCACACTAAAGAGGTTGATGAGCCTTATAACCGTGCCTCCTCCCCCTTTATTTATTTCCGACTTTTCTTTCATTTATTTTGCTTAGATTAATCCTGTCGACAAAGCTATCAATCATGGAGTAGAAACACTCCACCACTTATCTCAAAAAACAAGGAAGAGTACATCACAGCCTAGAATATCAATTCTAATATTGTTGATGCCATTGATCCACGATAGCTTGCCAATGCCTAAGCCAAAAAAAGCTAGCCAAAAGGGTAGAAATGGCTAAGAGACATCTCAAAATTCCTAACCCCTTCACCAACGCTTTCTGCAACACAACTATGAAAGATTTCCCACGAGGCCCAGCACAATCAAAAAGCTCAACAACCTAAACCATGGAACAGTTCATAATCTTGACTTATCTTTAATAATCTTGACTTATCTTTATCGCATTACCCAAATCTTTCGCCACCATTTTACACATCTCCTTGTTATTAAGGTGCCTCTTCTCCACCAAAGGTGTTTCTTTATCACCATGTAGTTTACTCTTTTAAGGGAAAGGTGTTTACTTTGAAGGGAGTAAAAAGGTTTTGTCTATTCAGATTAGATTTCAAATCAATTTAGATAACTACTAAAGAGAAAATCTTTTATCAACACAATTCTAATCATACTTCCTCTATAGCAATTTGATGGACAACACATGCCATGTCCAACCCATGATTCCCAAGCACAATACCTCCATTTGATCATTTCGAAGCATTATTCAATGGTCTTCGACTAGCTCTTCAATCTTGTTCTTAGGCCCATTCCCGATGGTTAATGGGCTCTCCTTCAACTGGCTATAAAAATCTTCTAACAAGCATTTTTAAGGGTCAATTTTGAGTGTTTCTTGATGTCATTTTAAACTAGCCTAAAATATTAAAAATTCAAGAGCCACATCAGTTAGGAGGACAATATACAATTAATCATTGAACCTTACAAAAGACTTGATGGCCATGCCAATTGTCAACAGTTCTTACCTTCTTGAAATGTTTGCAAAAATTTATTATGGATATATTGGGATTTTTGGCACTCTAACAATCTACCAATTAGAATGTAGAGTCATTTTACCACTAAAGAATAAAAGAACAAGTTTTTCCAACTTTATTACCTCTCTCTTCGTCACTACTAATGGGTTACCTCTCTTCTTGTCACCCTTTCTTTTACATGTTCACTACAATCCCTAATGTTTTCTCAATTTTTTTCATCAACAAAAACCTTAATTTATTGTCATATTTCTTCATTACTAATATGATGGTTCGATTATGTTTAATCCAACATCCATGCTTGTAGAAGTCAAATGTATCCTTGGGTCCAATTCTAAGGATCTCCCAATTCATTAGATTGATCTCCCAATTCCTTAAATTATCATAAAAGGAATGCCACGAGACAATATAAACCAACCTTGGAAATAATGTTAACTTAACAATATAGCCCTTTGGTAAAAACTGATAACCAAAAGCTAAGTACAATCAACTTTATGTTACCTTCTGACCTCTTAATTTTCAATAGCAATCTAGCACAATCATGAGACAAAGGTTTGCATGTGCATCCTAATTGACGGTGACAAGATGTGGCAGCTAAGGCTAGCATATTATATTGTGTTATTTCACTTTTCTTCATTTCCTTGTTACAATAATCCAAAAGGGACAAAAATGGCATATTGGCAATGATCGGTAGCCATTGAAAAGAATGAGAAAGGTAGCTGCCCTATGATCTCCATTCTAGCATTTTGACAATAACATGTGAAGGCTTGAAGATCATCAATCAATCTTTGATTGAAAGTGCAGTGTATAATTCATAAGAAGAAATTTAATACATTTTTCATAAGTGTGTGTGTTTGTGGTCTTTAGGCCTCCAAAAGCATTTATTTTAGTATTCTCATCAAGTACTTTAAAAGGTTGTCCTCAATCCAAGGGCCCAATTTAAACTACAAGATCCAATAACATGGATTTTGGATAAATAGTTTAACTTTCCTTTCAATTGTCTTATAAACCTCTACCTCTAAGATATAAGGAGATCATACCAAGGTTAAAGTCTACCTAAAGATCATCTCTTTGACCAATAGTAATTAAAATGTATTTACTTATATAGCCCAACTAACTACAAGTTTTGGAACTTACAATATAGGCTAAGGGGATGATATGATCATTTTTCTCTTCAATACTTTTTAATATTTCCAAAAAACACTTGATGGCCCTTTCACTTATGTATTTGTAAAACTAAGAGATCATAAAGGTTTGAAGTAGTTTCATTCCCCTTCTATGCATTTTAAAGCAGCAGTGAAAAATTGGATTACATCTTGTAGGCATACAAACTGCATCTCCCATAAGGATCATAACAATTCTATGATAGATGATGATGGTTCAAAGTAGATCAATCACTTTCATGACCATGTTGGAGAAGTATTTGACAAATTGGGTTGCATCTCAAGAGTCCTAAGCTCACATATCCCATGTACACTAGGTACCTAACTATTCTAAAAAGAAAAACACCATATTCAGTTTATTTGATGAATTTAAGCAATTATGTTTTATTACCATGATTATCAGGCAATGCTTAACTACTCAATTTATATACTTTCAAATTAATTTTAAAACTTCAACTTATTCTTAGTTAAGGAGATCAAGATAATGGGTAGATCAAAAAAGGAATATATGGTGAAAAAGAGGTCATGATGATGGAAAATGCTTCTTGTTGTTGAATAGAACAAGATGTGCTCAAAGAAGAAGAAATGTTGATTGTGCACAATCTTTTTTACATGAATAAGTCCTTTATATAGAAAGAAAATTAGGTAAATTAAATGAAAGACGATGCATTAACATTTGATGGGAATCTGTATTCTAACATATGCCTAATTTGCCATTTGAATAAAGTGTGTGAATTGGGCATTCATTAAAAACACTCTCAACTTTTTCTTTAAAAGCAACAAATTCTTATCACATGACTTCCAGTGATATCAAAAAAATTTGATCTCACTTATTTATTTTCTTGTTGCATAAAGAATGCATCCTTGCAATTTTGTGCCATCGACCTACTCTATTGTTATTAAAATATACCTAAATCTTTGTAGTTTACTCTAAAATTCATGTTATCGTTATGCTTTTGAAGTTTTGTATTATACCAATTTGTTCCATAAACCATAACATATTTTTCATTGATCATAACATATGGTCATTTATTAGTAGAAGCCTTCACCTTTCTTGAATAGCATTTTTTTACTTAGTTTCAATTGAGGCTTTTTCCTATGATGTGCCAATTATGGCAAACCTCAAAATTTTGAATATTTCCATCCACATTTTCTACGTTTCTTTCAAACTTTATAATTATTTATTTGAGGAACTGATGGGTATTACTCAACAAATGCAATAAGGTCATAACATACTCCATATATTGGGCCTCTCACTGCACATCAAAATAAATCAAAAGAAAATTGCTTTTACTAAGTAACAAAATAGATCAACTCTTTAATTTCAGTAATATGTTAAAAGTTGGCACATCTTTAGATTCAATATCTTATTTGTGAGCAAGTACATACTTTTCAAAAAATTATCTAGAATGTCCCCTGTTTCTTTTATCTTTTTATAATAGAGAATTCAAACTTATATCATTTTTAAGGCATGAAAATGTCAAAAATAGAAAATCAAATTTGACACAAGCCTCTATTAAGAAGAAAAGATGACTGACAATAAGCGAATCTTACTTCAACCAAGGAAGAGTTTGTAAACTGACAACTAAATTTCCTTTTTGAGAATCATTTTGAGTTAACCATCCATCAATCTCACCTCGTGCCAAGATGTTAACTTTCTATAAGAGGATGGAAAGAAGAGGGCCTCCAATTTGTATTGCTTCAGAAGATCGACGAATTTGTGAAACAAGTATAGCTATCTCACTCATTTGTATAGCTATCTCACTCCTTTAAGATTATTTGGTGTCGCATTCTCAGTCTTGTCCATATTCATTTCATGTATATCTTTTATCTTCTAATGAATAATTTGCATGATTTAGAATTCTATGAAAAAGAATTTTGGATGTCATTACTTTTTGTCACATTCTGTCATTTAGTAGAGATAAATCTCAAGCTTTTTTTAAATATTAAAATTTTGTGGAACGTTTTTATTATCCAAATTTTCTAGTCATAAAGAATCATCAATAATATTACATCCTAGTTCATGTGAATGGAAAAGCACCAGTAGCTTATTCAGCTGTCTTGTAAGTGGCAACCGACAAATCTTGTTGTTTTAGATGTATAGCTTATTTAGTAGTTCAAGAGAAACATCAGAGGTGAACCTTGATGTTTTAATGGCATTATCATTTCTGCAGTAATTATTCTATTTTTGCTTTTTGTCCATATCCCTAATTCATTCTATAATCTTTCACTTTTCCATATTTTCTGGACATACTCCTGTGCTTTGTAATTGATTAGCTGGATTGCATTTGGTTCAAAATTGTAAACATCCTTGTGTAAGTTTTGGAAATTTGTCTCACAAATAAAATAGTTTCCAAATAAATCAAATTTTATTTCCATGCTATGAACAGTTTAGGTAGAACCTTGACCCAAAACTCGATGTTTTCTCATTAAATACTTGAATTAGGCTCAAAACGATTTCCAAATTCAATATTTTGATTTTGCACACAAACGTAAAGGACTTGATGATTCAACATAGCATATCAGTAACCCATCATCAAATTGGAATGGGATTTGCATTGGATGCCAGGCTTCATGGCCATGTTATTTTGTAACCAATCAAACACTATCGCCATTCCAAGAGCATCGCATGTCAATGCACATTCATTTCTGAGGAAATTAAGGGTAACTAGTAACTGTTAATCGGTAATAAAACAAACTCTACGATTTGAAAAGAATTGTCAACATTGTCATCCAAAATACCCAGTAAATGAGTCCAATACACAGTGAGAAGGGCTTATTAGCTTTACAAGAAACCTTACTCCTAAAGTGTAAAGCATCTAGATTCATTCATGACTTTTGGGTAATATTGAAGGCAATGGAAGCAATACTCCATATTCTTGATCTCAACTCACAATGCATCATATTTAAATGCGCCTAATCATTCAGCTACGATCATCAAGTACGATGAAAAGTAATGCTGTAAACCTGCTACATGAAAGGAAGAGGATCGCCGGTTGTCATGGTTGTTAATCCAACTCCGACAAAAGGAGCTCCTTTCCCCTGATTCAACAACCCAAACCCCAGTTCTCACGAGTCATATGCCTTACAGGAACGCCTCTATCTATAGATGACAATTCCTAATCCCACAAAGAACCATTTTAGCAAACAAAGGAACAAATAAGTAAAAAAACAAATATATAGTGCAAACCAAAGCAGTACAAAGGAAGAGAAGTACCCTGTAGAAGGGAAAGGAATGGACGGCATGGCTCTCGCCGTGACTCTACGTGGGATCTTCTTGGTCTCCAGCCGCCGCCACTCCTCGAGCGTGTCAGCGGCGATCTTACACGGCGTCATTTTACGAACCTCGGAGTCGGCGCAGCAGCAACGGATTCCAAACCGAACCCTCTTTTTCCGGAGCTCAACACGCCTGCAGCCTTGTGCCGGAGAAAAACCTCCAACACTCCTGCTCCTAACACTAAGAGGCAGGGGCGGCGGCGGCGGCTCCGCGCCTCTGGAGCACGCGGCCATTGTTGAACCTAAACAAGCGGACGAAACAGAACTCAACCTACCTATTGAACCCCGTGCCGACGGCGGCGGTGTCAGAGGTTTTGTAGAAGTGCTTTTTTCGTAGACGAAGCCGAGGGAAAAGAGCTGGCGAAGAGAGAGCGACGGCTTTGATGGGATCACTGTCAGCGTGTAAAGTAGCCCAATAGGGGCCCATTTTGGCCCATCTCGTTTATGGCACGTGGTTGACATCCGGCCGCCGGCTTTCGGAGTCATCCGGTCGGAGCCTTTGCTTGATGGTTTTGATATTCTCTCAACCATTAGATTGCTTTAACTAAACACGGCAACGGTGGGATGCTGTTCGAGTTCGAGTTATCGAATCACAGATAAGAAAGAGCATGTACTAATAGCCGTTAATCCATCGTGGCAAAAAGTAATGTAGCGGCAAAAGGGATTACGACTGACGTGGCAATATCTCACAGTACGATATCATAGTGATCAATTGTGCAGGCGGCTAGGAATGTGCCACGTCGTCACTAAGGAGGGAGTGGTGGCGCTGATCCGTAGATAGATGGCAAGACGTTAATTAGGGAAGTAATTTTAGCCATGATTAGTGGATAAGTTTTGGATTTGGTTATTTGTGGCGATAAATACTTATCAAAATTAATACTATTATAGAATTAAACAAAATATATAAAATAATAACATAACAAGGACACTTGAACTTCCAAATTTGATATTAATTTTTGTTAGAATGATCTTTATGATGATTTCTAACATTTTTTTAATATATTTTTTATTTATTTGGGTGATTTTTTTTTATGATTTATAATACTTTTGAAAGTAAAATTTAGAATTGTTAAAAGATCAAATTATATTAAGATACTTATTTATTGATTATTTCAAAAATTATTATTATTACAATACTTGATTAAAAAAAATTGAAGTTAAAAAAAAAATCTCGTTGGCATCTTTTTATATAAGTTATCATCATCAATATATTCTTCTATCTTAAAATAGGCAAGTGAATGAGTTTAGAAAGATGCAAAAATTTGCATTATTCATAATCAATTTGTGAGTTTTATTTTTCTAGTTAATAAATATTCATGATAAAGCCTATATCTTAACATTTTTATGTAATTTAGTTATATAAAATATTTTATACAATAATTATCAGTGCTATTTTATTTCATTACAATTGTATATCGATACTTGCTTTGGAAACTTTGTCGATCCCAAAGGTTGGTGCAAATCCATTGTTTGATCTTTTTTAAAGGCAATCGATGGTACATTGATTCACATATAAGTATTTTTTTCAATGAAAATTTAATTTAGAATACATTAAATAAAATCCACTCCATTAAAATTTTTATTAACACAAGATACCTTTTTATATAAATAACTTAGCATATTATAAACTTTTAAAAACAAAATATTTTTTTATGATTGATATTCAAAGCAAGTCTAAAAAACTTGCATAACAGAACATTTCTATTTCATTATTCAATCAATCACGCATCACATTAATAACCACCTTAATCCACATTAGGAAAGCAATATATTTTTTAAAATCGAGAATTATGCATATAATCTAGAGCTTTGTTTTTAATCACTGTTATTAGTTTTAATCACAAAAAAAAATTCTCATAAACAATGAGAGAATTGAGAGCTCCTAACAAGAGAACCAAATGTTGATCCATAAACTTCATTGCTTATTATCACTTAATAGCATGATGTTTGTTCAATTAAAATACAGAATAGTTCGATACCATAAGTTGGAAGATTCACCTTCTTCATGCATTTAATTGCATGGTCACTTATTATTATTCTTCTTCTTCTCTCTCGAATTCAATGTTCTCCTCTTAAAAAATAATCAACGTTAGCTCCTTGGCCAAAAGCTCTCTAATTCTTAAGTGGTCATTAATCAAACCTCACCAATCACATATGTAACATAAACAATGAGAAATTTCGATTGACAGGATTGCACCAACATGCAAGATAAGAACTTCACCGTGGTTCATGAACGCCATTCATTACGACGACACGTTATGATCTTTCAAGCAATCAGTTGCAGAAACGAAGATTCAAACTCACACATCCTGGTTTGGGATGATCACAAAACAAGTCCTGCAGTAGATCACCACTCCTATGCCTTCTTGAACGTTCATCCACGGCTACCCAAGAGGATGCTTCAAGCATCATTCGAGAGTCTGAGCCTAATGTTTAGGCCATGGTGTGGTCTCTTCGGCATTTCGTCGAACATGTTATGGGGAGGTAAGTCGATGCACACGATAACACGCTTCGTGTCATAACATAGAGGCTGCATGCGAAAGGTACATTTCTGTCCTTCGCCGTCTCAGCCCTCCGATTAGACTGCGGCGGCCCTATGCTTCCCTAAATAGCCAAAGACTTTCACAGGATTTCCATTTCCTAGTTTGGCAACCGCAGTGTTATTTTGCCAGGAAAACCAACTTTCCTATTTAACTTTGCTTTGCTAAAACATTATTTAAAATTTAAAACAAGAAGTACCGATTTTTTCTACATGTGGATATTCATTTCCTTTTCGAGTAATCCATTTCTCGATTATTTTATTTATGGAATAAACAGTCGAATCACCCCAACGAAACGTCGCGATTCCGATTGCCCCGCGCCAATCTCAAAGCCAGCGTGCGTTAAGCAACCGCTCAACTGAAAGAAAGCAGAGGAGCAGTTCCGCTTGCTTTGATGCTCCGTCCTCCACTTCCCCAAACTTCACCGCGATGGAGTCTTCGAATGCACATTCCATTCCCCCGTCTCGTCTAACCGCCGCGGCGGCGAGAGCCCGACCCAGGAGACTGCCGGACCCAGGCGGAGCCGAGGCCACGCCGCCCTGCACCGAGTGTGGGAAGCGATTCTCCTCCTGGAAAGCCCTTTTCGGCCACATGAGGTGCCATCCGGACCGGCAATGGCGCGGCATCAACCCGCCGCCGGATTTCCAGCGGTCCCACTTCACCGACGAGGAGCATCAGGTAGCCTCCAGTCTCCTCCTCCTCGCCAACGGCCCCAGCTATTGCCCGGATTTCCGAGCTCACAAGCCGAAGGGCAGAGAAAGAGACACGAGCATTTGGGAGGAAATTGAAATGGTGGGTAAACTGAGATGCCAATGGAAGATATTCGGCGAGCACTCTTCTTGTCCGGGGAGCTACTTGCTTGACCTCAACATGCCCCCTCCCATTGAGGGTGGTGAAGGAGGCCCTGTTCCGGCTCTGGATCTGGAGCTTGGTTGATTTGGCTTCCTTTTGATGCTCCAAGTTGTTACTGTGTAAAGCTTACTCTTCTTTCTTTGACAAAGATAAACTTGTCTCTGTTCTGATGTTTAGTTTTGAAGCTTCTTCGATTCCTGTAGTGTGTTTGTTCATTTGTTATGAAGGCAAATACGCCTTTGTTGTTCCTATACACTACAATAAATCGACTTTGGCATGCTGTCCTTGTTACCCATTAAAATCATTTTAGAGTCTCTTCTTGTCCAGTTTGAATCAAGTTAAAGCCTTAATTTCTTTTTAAAAATCATTTAAATGTATATTATTTGCTAAGTAAATAATTAATCATATCCTTTCTTATACATAATCATCTTAATTAATCTAAGAAGGGACACATTGTTTACATGTAAGTCTTTTTGTAGCTAAGGGGCCATTATGCATGCAAATGAAAAGAGCATTTGTGACGACCGTAGGATGGAGCTGATCTAGTGGCCTTATCTAGTATTTATTTTCTTGTTTTTTTTAATTTTTTTATTATTTTTATTAAAAATAATACTCTAATTTCTTTTAAGTATGTCTATACATCTTTAGATTGTGATTTATGTTATTTCAGAGAATGATTAAAAACCTATGAGTTACAATTTAGATCTATCTTGATCATCGTTATCTTCTTTATAACTTATATGGTTTTCTTCCCTCTTCTTTCTTCATCAATTTAGTATTAAAATCTTATTAATAAAGTCACCAATATGGCAATGATCCACCGTCAATCAGTCACTGTCTTACACTCCATCATCTTTTCGATCATCATCAATTTAGTATCAAAGAAGATAAGCCTCTTTTCCCTATAGTCTTATTTGTAATGTTACAATCATTACAATGATGTGTGAACCACATTACTTCCTTCAGTTTACATATTCATCATCATTGTAGTCTTCACACTGTAGTCTTTTTTATTAATTTATATATAAAAAATTTTTAATTCCTTTTAATTTATATTATTCAATAAACCAATACTTGTTGCCCATTAAATATACAAGAAAAGAGAGAAATGTACATCAACAAGTTAAATTATTAAAAAGATGATAAATATTTAAGCAATACAAGTCAAAGATGGTAACTAATATCATGTTGAAAATATTATTCCAATAGGAGAGAAGTGCATATCAATATGTTTAATTATTAAAAATTGAAAAATAGTAACTTATATGTTGTGACAAATATCATTCAAATAAGGTGGATTTTATAATGTTGGGTCGCTGTAGACAACTCATGTGCTGTATTTTTGGGCTCCTTTGCCTCGAAAGCAGCCTTTCTTTGTTATTTACATGGTTTCCAACAGTTAAAAATACTTGTTTTTTTAGTTATACAGCTTTCTTGTGAATAAATAAAAATATTTATGAACTGACGTGGACTTTATGACCTTTTTCCAAAGTGGATATTTATTTTTTAATATTTTTTTTATTTATTGTAAAAAAAAATATGATTATAATTGATCAAATATAACTATATTTAGATCATATGATTTTTTTTCTAAATAAATGAAAGGTAGGGGGGTTTTGTGCTTTTATGTCAAAAAAAATACATTCTAAATAAAATTATCAAAAAAGGTAAGAAAAAGTTTGCGTTATATCAAATTTCTCTATTAGTTAAGATTTGAATAATAAAATTTAAAATTTATTTTTTTAAATATGATTTTTGCTTTTATGATGAGTTTGATCAACACCTCGTTTGTTTTGAATATTATTTTTTAATAAATAAAAGTTTAGTATTTTATGAAAGTGGTGGCTTCTATTGTTGCCTAGTTATTTCCCTTCTAGTTCTCCTATGTTGAGACTATTCTAATAACTAATTTTTCTATATTAAATATTCCTAAAGTTATTATCATTGAATTATATTTTGACAAAGTATTCTAAATTATAAAACATATTTTTTTTGTTAAAAAATTATTATTATTAATCCATATATTAAATATCATAGTATTTTGATCCATGAGATTATGTTTGTTAATAACTAAAAAAATATGCTAAAAAGTATTTTTTTTATTAAAAAACATGTATTTAACAAATATGAGTTTATGAAATGATTGATGTTTGAAAACCATTAAGATAATATTTCATTTTTTAGTGAAAAATAAAATTGATTTTTAATATTATTTTAATAACTTTTAAGACAGCCGCATGCCCATCAACGCCAAAACGAACCTTCGTTACTTCGAGGAAGCTCGTTTGGCTTCATGGATGTTTTTTTTTTTTTTTTTTTTTTTTAATTTTTAAAATTTTTTTTTTCTTGGTACCACTTTTGTTTATAATTAAATGAATTATTCACAATAAGAAAGCAACTTCTCTGATGCTGCCACGTGGACGGTGGAGTTTGATGCATTTGACACCGGGTTTCTAACATAAAATATAAAATGAACTAATTTTTTTTTCTATATTTAGAAATATATGAAATGTGATGGTTAATAGTCCATAATTACAATATATGGTAAAGAATTTTGTTCAAATAGTGAATTATTTGTGTAATTTAATTGCATCAAATGCATCATTTTGAAATTTATCATATAGAAAAATAAATGGTGAAAATATTTACATAATATCATCATATAATAATTTAGAAAATAGCAAGAATTTAATTAAAAGGAATACACAGCTAAAAGGATCTAGTACAAGATACACCTATTTTAAAAATTTATTATCCTGTTAATGTAAGAACTTGGTATTATGGAAAATATTTAGTAACTAAATCATGCTAATCTTAAAGCTAAGCATAAGCATTAATAACTAATTAAACAATAAAGCAAATATATGGATTGGCATGAGGAAAAATTTCAAGGGAATCAAATAACAAATCTTCTACCAAAATAGAAGAAAATAAAAAAAATCGACGATTATTTAAAAAATAAAAATAATCTTTTAATTAAATAATTTAATCACCTAATCTGGACTGCTTCCTCTGTGTGCGGAAGGGAAAGCTAGCTGTCCTGCGTTCGAAGTCAACAAGCGACGGGACAACATCAGCCCTTTCCAGCTCCCACATCGTTCCTGCGTTCCGGCACCATCTGGTCGCCACCAGAGTTTCCCTTCACCGGGGAACTTTTCTCCGCTCCGGCTCCATAAATAAACGACGGGACACCGTTCCCAGAAGTCGACAAAGCAGAGTTCTTTTCTTGACATCAGAGGTGGGAGGAAGAGAAAGAGGAAGAGTATGGACGGGACAGGGTCCGATCTTGCTCTGCCGGGCTTTAGGTTCCATCCAACGGAGGAGGAGCTCCTCGAGTTCTACCTCCGGCGAGCGGCTTCAGGCAAAAGGCTCAACTTTGACATCATAGGGACTATCAATCTCTATCAATACGACCCCTGGGACCTCCCTGGTAAGTCTTCTGCAAAGGATCGAGTCGACGACGACTCTATTTCTTCGAATTGGATGCTAAAATGTTGGATCTTTGGTTGATGACAGCTTTAGCTAAGATGGGAGAGAGGGAATGGTACTTCTTCGTGCCGAGGGATCGGCGGCAGGCGAACGGGGGTCGGCCCAACCGCACGACGGACCGTGGGTTCTGGAAGGCTACCGGGTCCGACCGGCCGATCCGCAGCGCCGCCAACCCACGACGCCTCATCGGATTAAGGAAGACGCTTGTCTACTACCAAGGCCGAGCTCCGCGGGGCACCAAAACAGAGTGGATCATGAACGAGTACCGCCTTCCCAACCTCAACATCCCGTCCTCTCCTCAACCCCTCAGGGTATGAACTCCATCAGTTTAATTAGCTTCTTTTTCCGGTATTGAATCGCCTGAACTTAGTTCGAATTGTATTGCGACAGGATGATATCGTGCTATGCAAGGTGTATAGAAAGGCGACGTCGCTGAAGGAGCTGGAACAGAGGGCTGCAATGGAGGAAAGCCGCAGAGCATCGCAGGAAGGAGAAGTGTCGCCGACCTCCTCCGGCCAAGAAAGGTTGCAGACGTTTGTGCAAGATGAGCTGAACATGGATGAGTCGGAGGTGGTCGAGGCAGAGGAGGTGGGAGGAGAGGTGGCAGAGTTGCCCGCCTCTTCGGCGGCGGTTCGCTGTCCTTTGGTCTCTCAGATCAATCCGACGTCCGTTGATCGATCTTCTTTTCTTTCCGAGTCGTCGCCGTGCCTTCCGACATCCAGGCTACCTTTGGACTCTCATGCTGGCCGGCAGCTGCCGAGCCTGCCAGCGATTCAGGTGCCTAACCGAATGGGCTTCGACTGGATGCAGGACCCGTTCCTGAACCAGCTGCGGAGTCCATGGCTGGAGCAGTGGTCGCCTTTGTACGCCAGCCTGCTCAACTTCTGAATCTTTTGCCCGGGAAGAAGAAGGAGAAACGGTGGTTCTTCAACGTATAGTTCGTCGTAATTCTGTTATTTGATCGCTTGATTCAATTACAGCCGTCTGATTTGTCAAGCAATGCTGATTATTTCTTTCGACGGTTCATCTAAAGTCTTTCCTATTGTGTTCGTTTAAAGCTTTACTTCTTTGGCATGCATTGTAAATTTGTAAGTAAACATATCTAAGTTGTAAATTGTAGGCTCTACTATAAAGATCCTATACTTCTATCAATGATACACACGATTATTATTATTGTGTCTTTATGTTAAACATGGAAAGAATTCGAGTCATGTGAATAAGTTGTATGATTAAAGGGATGAGAAATAAATAATATCATCAATCTATATTGTGTCATAGATGATAAACATATATAGTTTAAACTTGTGATTGAAAAATGATAAACTTATTAATTTTGTATACAAAAGTGTTAAGATTGTATTTAAAGGGTATGAAGATTTGATTACTTAAGAGTGGATAATAATTATAATATGTATTTTATTTACTTAGTTCAATCTTCAAAAAATTTTGTCATTATTTTTTGTATTAAAGATGTATTGATATTTCCAAAAGAATTTAAAAAGGAAGAAGAAAATAATATTTGATCTATTCCTATCATTGAAAGGAGATGGATAAAAAAAGTAATGTCATTTTCTTCTATAGAAGAGCAAAAATAAATAAATAAATTATGATATTATAGCTATATTATATAAATATAATCAAACACAATATAAAGAAGTGTTCTGTTGTTTGGACATGATGTTTTTCTTATCGTCTTTTAAATATTTTTTTATGATAAAATGTGTCCTAAAATTCAATGAACTGTATCACATGAATGTATTAACTTAAACTTACTTTGGTTGTTTTAGCTGAACTATTAGTGATTAGAAATATTTTTCTATCAATATCTTTTGATATTTTTATTAAAAACTCAAAGAAATATTCCACATTTCAATTAACTAAGGCAATGGATGATCTTTAATTATCATAGCCAATGTGACTATACGTGTCATTGTTACAACGACGCACCAACTTAGATACTAGTAATAGATAGCTCGAGAGCTCGGCATCCATTCAAATGCTAATATGCTAATGTTTTGTGGTTATGCTTTCATGTTAACCCATGTTTAAAATTATTCTTCTCTAGTTTAATTCATGAAAAATATAATAAAAAATGTAAGAATTTTTTTATGGACGAAAAATATTATGATTTCAAATATAATTGGATTCTTAAAAAGCCTTTGATTTTTAGAGTTTTTGTTTTATTATTTTTTGATATTTTTTATCAATTACTTTTCTGGATTTTGCTTGTAATTCCTTGGTTTGATTCCAGTTTATGATTTTTTTTTTTTAATATTCACTATATTTTAACACGAGATAAGTTACGGTTGGTATATTATACAATTTTGCTGAGCTAAGGATAAAGGAATGTGATTACAGCTATATATATATATATATATATGTATATATATAGTCTGTTACATAGTTTCCTATCATCTTGGGAAAGCTAACTGTTTGTTATAAACATGAATTAAAAACATATTGTTATATTTTTTATTAAGATGGTTAATTTTGGGAAATATTAAAAAACTTATATTTAAATAATATTTGAGTTTAATAAGACCTTGCAGCAGTTTTTAAATAATGAATGTTATACCATAATTACAACAAAAAAGACAAATTTTGAACCATTTAAATAATAAATTACTATATTCTTAGAAATCCTGTATATATTGAAATTATTTTTTCTAATAATTGAGAGCACTGATATGCATTTTTATTTACATAATAAAAGAAAAATAGCAATAATTTCAAGATTGCTAGGATTAAAGAAAAATAGCTTGCTAATTTCCCAGCTTACTCGAGTTTTAGAATTGTACCCATTGATTATATCAAAAACTATGTTTATTTTTAAAAATAAAGCCTACATACATGTCATATGATGCTTTGTACGTTATGATACTAAAATATATTAGGACATGTAACTATATGATACTAAAATATATTAAGGCAAGTAACTATACTTTAAGCGAAGGTATATGATATAGGCCGGCCGGTTCGGCTGTAGCCCAAAGACTTTCAGAAGTAACCTAGTTCGGCCGGTCGGGCCTACTAAAAACCCATGGTGTTTTCGATTTGCCAAACTAAATCGTTTTTTGATGGATTTATCATAGAATTAATCGCGATAAATAATATTATATTATCAATAATCGTTTTTTGTCACAATATTTTATCTCATTATGTATTATTTAATTCAGTTCACATATTTTTATGTCAATATATTTTCCTAGTAGAATTGATTGATAGAATAAATAACGGTAAGTATAATGTTGGAAATAAACAATTAATATGTTAAAATGTCTTAAAAATTGATCGAATATTGTACAAAAATTAAATCAAATAAAAAATAATATTGGATTAAATTATGATACACTATATTTTGGTAATTAAAATACATAATTTTTTTTATAATTTTGTAATAAAAAGAATACAGTCTAAAAATCTCGAACAAAGTCCTAAATAACACTTGTTTGTAGAACACCCTCTATTTTTTTAATTAAAAAATATCAAAAAATAAATTTAAAAACTGTTTTTTTAAAGCCATGTATGCTATACTGCATCAAAAGTCAACTCGGCCTCATGTCGCTACGCCGGCAATCTAAACTAAAAAAAGCGCCACAGCAATGATTCGAAGGAAAACGGAGAAGAAGCAGACACCTGTGTTCGATGAGGTTTTGTTTTTTATACCACGAAGCTGTACAAGATACGATAAATGTCTCAGCTCTGTTCTTGTCTGGAACAGGGAGCAAGACGGCAATTTTTGGTACCCATTGAAAAGGGTCCCCTCCTCTTTTGATTCGTTTCATCATGCCGAGCTTGGAATCCATGAAGAAGGCACAGAGAGCGGACGGCATGGCCGGCATCTTGGCCATCGGGAAGGCCCTTCCTCCCAATGCCATGGAGCAGAGCGCATTCCCTGACCTCTACTTCCGCGTCCACAATAGCGAGCACTTGGTGGAGCTCAAGAACAAATTCCGACGAATCTGTAAGTGCAGCACTTCCAATGCTCGGCCGGCGAGGCCTTCCGAATATCTGACTGAAATTCAATCGCAGGCGACAGGTCAGCGATCAGGAAGCGACACTTCGTGTGGGACGAGGCACTCCTCAGGAAGAACCCCTGTCTCCGCACCGTCGATGAGCCGTCGCTGAGCGTAAGGCAGGAGGTTATCGAGGCTGAGATACCGAAACTCGGTGCCGCGGCGGCCGCCCGGGCGATCCAGGAATGGGGGCAACCCGAATCCCGCATCACCCACCTGGTCTTCTGCACAACAACCGGCATGGACCTTCCCGTGGCGGACTACCACATCACCCGAATCCTAGGCCTCAACCCCGACGTCCAGCGTTTCGCGCTGTACCAACAGGCCTGCTTCGCCGGGGGCACCGTCCTCCGCCTGGCCAAGTGTCTAGCCGAGAGCCAGAAAGGCGCGCGGGTCCTCGTCGTGTGCTCCGAGACCACCACCGTCCTCATCCGGGCGCCGTCCGAGGAGCACCTCGACGGGCTCGTTGCGCAGGCTCTGTTCGCCGACGGCGCCTCGGCGCTGATAGTTGGCGCCGACCCCGACGAGGCGGGGAAGGAAAGGGCCATATTTACCATCGTCTCCGCGACGCAGGTGTTGCTTCCCGACTCCGATGGGGCCATCCAAGGCCGCGTCGGGGAGTCCGGTCTTAGCTGCACACTCCACAAAGATGTGCCTTTTCTGGTTTCCAAGAACCTGCGCCAGTGTTTGGAAGAGGCGTTCGCTCCGCACGGCATCTCCGACTGGAACTCTATATTTTGGGCGCCGCATCCCGGTGGAAGGGCCATACTGGATCAGGTGGAAGACAGAGCGGGGCTTCATCCCGAAAAGCTTTGGGCTTCTAGACACGTGCTCTCGGAGTACGGCAACATGTCCAGCGTCTGCGTACACTTCATCTTGGACGAGATAAGGCGGAGATCGATTGAAGAAGGCAAAGCAACCACCGGAGATGGCCTCGACTGGGGCGTGCTCTTCGGCTTCGGCCCGGGCATCACCGTTGAGACCGTCGTCCTCCGCAGCGCCGTTTCTCTTCCCTAACTTGGCCGGATTCCATTTTCCATTTCATGCAGAAGAAAACATTCACATCATTTTAACTTTTAGCTGTTTTTTGCATTATTAATATCTGTATTTCCGTAAAAACATTATATTATTGCCATCACATAAATTTAATAAATATGCATAAAATTACAAAAATAAATAAATAATACTTTGTTGATATTTTTTAATATTTCAATTAATATTATTCTACCATTAAAACAGCCATACATGATGATGATTTCTTCATATTTAGTTCAATGGAAAGACAATCCGTACCGTATTACTCAAATACAATCGTACAGCTAAACGATTCAAACTTGTTAGCTCATGACCGACACATAATAATGGCCGACGTTAAAGCAAATCTAATTATTACATCTTGCATCCTGTTTTAGAAATCATCTTTAGTACGCCTTTTTTGTAATTTGGCTGGAAAATAGAAAATTAAATATTTAAATAAAATAGATGATTTTAATCTTGGAAAACAATCGTATTTTTTTTTAATTTTCCCTGTTATTTAAAATTTTATAAGTATATTTAAATCAACAAAGAAGGTATTATTGTTTCCGATAAGTTTCACGTCGCACCGACCAATTGGCGAAAGCAAGGGACCCATGGATCAGATCAACGTGGCTGCTTTCTACTGGGTGTCGGCAACTTTTTCTTTTATTCGCAGCACTCCACGTGCCGAAGCATGGCTCGCGGTGAAAAGCGGTGCGGTCAGATCCAGTATTAATTAATTTCTGCAAGCCACGACGCTTCATGATGTCCTTCATCGCGTTGGATACGCGTGGTACCTTAGCAGTTTCTTTATAAAGGGACATCCGGCGACCTGACTTGGACATCGCAGGCCTGAGTTATCCCGTAACCATCAGTGAAGGAGTGATCTTTTCGATAGGTTTTAATGGCTGAAGAGCATAAGGAACGTGAGGTGAGCCAGGTGGAGGGTCAAGGGGAGGTGAAGGACAGGGGGTTGTTCGACTTTTTGGGAAAGAAGGAGGAGGCGGAAGAGAAGAAGGCTCAGGAGGAGCACGAGGTTCTGGTCGCTGGGGTCGAGAAGATCCAACTTCAGGAGGAGCAGAGTAAGGAAGAGGAGAAGAAGCATGGCCATGTTGAAACGCTCAATCGTTGCCATAGCACCAGCTCGAGCTCTTCGGTAAAAGATTACTACTCTGTTTTGGCTTCAAATCTCGAATTTTTGGCTTAATTGTCGGTTCAAGTTGAATTAATTTTTTAACAGAGCGATGAAGAGGTGGAGGTCGAAGGGGAGGGAGGGATTAAGGAAAAGATTAAGAAAAAGAAGAAGGAGCTGAAGGAGAAGATCGAGAAGAAGCTTCACGGTGGAGAGAAGAAAACAGAAGAAGAAGAGAAAAAGGAGGCGGTGGTTGTCGAGGACACAACGGTAGTGGTGGAGAAGTTAGAGGTCAGCGAAGCCGAGCCACCGGTTGAGGAGGAGAAGAAGGGCTTCCTCGAGAAAATCAAGGAAAAGCTTCCCGGGAGCCACGCGAAGAAGCCCGTGGAGGAAGGCCTCCTGGGGGTCACACCGCCGCACGATTCTCCGGCGCCGGTTGCTGTGGAAGTCACCTCCGAGCATGTCAAAGTGCAAGAGGTGGAGGGGCATGAAGGGAAAGAAAAGAAAGGGTTTCTGGGTAAGATCATCGAGAAGCTTCCGGGTTATCATCGGAGTGCAGGGGAGGAGGGGGAGAAGAGCCCTGCCAGCCATTGAGATGCGATGGGTATTCAACAGTTATATCTTCTCCGATCATGTCTTGCTTGTTTTGTTCTTTTGGTGGCCTTCATTTTCTACCTTTGGACTTTCTTGTTCATGTTCATCTCTTTATCTTGATGGTGGTGACGCTTTGAGGTATTGATATTAAGCAGTGATGTATTATGTTTTATGACTTTTATTTATGCATATATGATGTTTTGTGTGTAATTATATCAGCAATTTATCATTCACTATGCTTTCGCTTTCTTTTATTCAATTATTTTGTGCAATTTGATGGCATCTTCATGTCATTGTCTATGTTCAATTAAACGATAAAGTTGATAAGGATTTTTCTTTTTATAGAAGGATTAAACCATCCATGGAGGTTAGGGTTATAATGTAGTAGAAAAAAGAGAATACAAGGGAGAAACAAATTATTAGATAATTCATGTGGATGACTTGTTAAAGAAGAAAAATGAGTATTAAATATATGTTGTCTTGTTTTTTTATGATTAAGATGAAAATATAGTGAGATAAATTGGTTATAAAAGTTGTTGAGGATAAAAAAATATAATTAGAATATGATAATATTTAATAAATTGATATTTAAATATGATATTTGAAATAAAATAGATTTATATAAATAAAATTGATATTTAAGACTGAATCTCATGTGTATTTGGGTTTTATGAATTCTTTGTTAGTTGTTAAAATATCATGATATTGACAAATAAAGTTATTGAGGGAAAACAAATTGATAGGTGTGATCTGTATTTAAGTTAATTATTATTTTTTAATTTTTAGAAAAATGATGATTTATAATAGTTTTAGTTAATTTGATAGGTGTGTTTAAATAGTAGAAGCAAATTTGTTAGTTTTATTGGTCATTTTAATGTTATTTTTTTAAGAGGATTGTTGATTTGATATCTTATGTTTAGAAGACCACGATTATGTAAAGATATGAAGAGATATGATAGACATTGCAAAATTTTTAAGATTTTCTTATAAGCTTGAATTATCGTTTTCATACACAATATGGTTTATTGGCATATTTATTTTCAAATGATTCTTTTTTTATATTATATCTTATAGTGTTAACGATGGACTATCAAGATACAAGTATTTTTTATATTTATTATTCTCATAAATTTTGAATTTTAAATCATTTTAAAGAAAGAAGTTGCATGCTTAATGAATTAAATAAAATCCTTTTTATAAAAGTAAAATTACTATTTTATTTTTGATATTAAAGTAAAATAAAATATAATAATTTATACAAACAAAATGATGATTTATGATTATTTTAAAATAGTCACCCTTATGTGGATTAATATCTTATATGATCCCCAAAACTAATTGTCAAAATATTCATTTATAAGTTAATAAAAAAATAAACTAATTAGGAGGAGACAAGAGATCAATGGATGCATGAGACACTTGAGTAGGCTAATCATTATTCTCTAAATTTTAAAAAGGAAGGAATGGTTTGGTTTATGATAAACTCATATAACCTTACACCTTCCTTACATCTCCAACTCGTCTTTTGATGCTCTAACTTGGTGCAAATGTGCCTCATTAGTTGATGACATTTATCAATTCTAGTTTAATTTGTGCAAATAGGTATGTGTATTCTATTGAAATTGTAATATGTTTGGCACCCTAGAGTGAATGAGTAGATTTACTAGTTTTATCCTTCTAGTGGTAATTTTTTAAGTTAACATAATGTTATGGGCTTCAACATACTACAATTCTATGACTTAAGATTTTTTTTGAAGGTATGAGAAAATATGATGAATTTTGCAATCTTTTAAAGGTTTCATTACCATCTTGAACTATTTTTGTCATAAAATACCTAATTTATTATTGTATTGTGTTAATCATGAATAATTAAGAAACAACTATTTATTTATATTCATTTTTTTGCATAATGGTTGGATTATAAGTTTTTGCAGATTATATCATCATAGCATATAAACATTTTTCAAAAAGAAACTTGCATGCTTAATTAATTGATGATAATTTGTTTTATCCCATTTCCTATGAATTTTTGGGTGACATAGATTCACTACATTTGAATCCTTTATTAAATTATTCATTTCATATTTGAGAGACCATTTGAGTGATAATTATCATTCTTAAATCTTTAATTTTCTTATTCCTCCATTTATTTTCCTTACTCTTTTATCTTTGAAGAGATGAATCATAAAAAGTGAATGATGTATAATATTGATAATATTCCAAGCATATGTACAAAGGAAAGATATGCATGATTAAGACCACAAACAATGTGATTATTAGTGCTAAGCTCATAGCATCTATTATTGAATATGAGATATTATATTATTTATTATAGCTTAAGAAAGAAAATGAGAAAAAGGTCCTTGCATTAATGGCCAATCCTAAGTTGAGGGACATGACAAAGGCCTTCATCAAGTTGTCTATAGTGAAAGAGACATCCCTCAAATTGATGCAATTGTTAAGAATAACATTTAAAGGAAGAAGCCTATTTAAGCCATTCTAAAGCAAGTTATAGTGTCAATTTTTTTTAGAAAACACTTAATTGTTTAAACTATTTTTTATAAGGAAAAATTTACTTAGAAATGACTAATTTCTTACAAAACTTATTTGATTAAAAAATCATGGATCATAATTTTATTTATTTGTGTATTTTAAAAAATACTTTTTCAATCATATAAAAAAAGAAAGAAATATATTTTATGATATTGAACTAGAGAAAGAAGAATGATGAAAAAAAACTTTAGAATCAACATTTTCATTTTAAACATTCTTGGAGGCCATGTGCACCTATTGAATCTCATATAAGAGAATTGTTAATAATCCCTTATTCAACCTAAGCATGCTTTTATCACAGCTTATAAATTGATGCAACAAGTCTAGTGGGGGACCACTAATGAGTAAAGCCCAAGTTTCTTTAGTAAGACATCATTTGGTCAATAGTTGAGTGTAGTGAACAAAGTAAGATGTTGTGGTCACCGATTGGGTTACTATCTACTTGGATAATTCTCATCACTAAGCTCGGATCGAGAGGGAAGCATCCCAGTATATGGTTTTGCTATCTTCAATGAGGTAAGACTTGAGCCTTAGTCAATATTATTTTTCTTTAAGTTTTGCATGTTTCATGTTCCAGTGAATAGAGAAGCGATGATATGACTGGGAAGAGATGATTTTAATAGTGAAAAAAGCTCAAAAACACTTGGTTTGTAGTAAGAGCACCAAGAGAATAAGAGAGTAGATTGCATTTGCTTGTATGTATCTTACAAGTATGATGATCTACATTTTTCAGTATAATCATCCCAAACTCGTCAAGATAATAGGTGATAAGCATAAAATATTATGTTCATGATATCTTTGACAAGTTTATATTACGATAATTTTTTAGTGTACTAATATTATACAATAATAGAGCTGTCACCGTTGCTTTATAGGGGTTGAATTTTTATATTTTGTTGAGATGAGTTTTCGTTATGTGTATATTTAGTTGGATGATTTATGCAGCTTTGAGTTGTGAAGTTTTATCTCTTCAAATATTTTATTTGTTGTGATATAGTTTTGAAAAATTAGTATCATTATTTTGTTTTCACTTAAGATTTTTTGTCTTCTCATGTTAATTTAAATTACATATTTTTCATTTTTTTCATAATTAATAGAATGATATGATGCCCATATAAATAGAGATGGTAGAAGCCACCAAAATAAGTTATTGTTTTTGGTAAGCTCATAGCACTCATAATTAAAACAAGAAAATGGTCCTTGCATTAATGGCCAATCTTTAATTGGGGGACATGACAAAGGCCTTCATCAAGGTGGATATATTGAAAGAGACATATTTAAATTTGATAGGATTACTAAAACTAGGATTTAATAGAAGCAGCCTATTGTGCCCATTCTGAAGCAAGTTGTGGTGTCTCTTTTCTCTTGATAGAAAATTGATTTTTAAACTCTTTTTTATAAGAAAAACTTTTACTTGAAAATCACTTTTTCTTACAAATCTTATTAGCTTAGAAAATCATGAGCCATTACTTATTTATTTGTGTGTTTAAAATAACGTGTTTTCAATTACAAAGAAAAAAATAAGATATAACAAACAAAAGAATAGCAAATAAAGGATGTCATAACATTACTAACATACTCAACCTTGTGCTTTACATAATATAAGTCTATACTCTAATTTTATCTAATTATTATCGTTTCTTTATATAACTTAATTTAGTCTCTTTGAAAAATATATTTAAGTTTTGAACTTATTCTTATGTAACAAATATTTATGTGTATAAATTTTTATGTTTAGTTTTTCAAAAATTTGATCATATCTATACTCCAAATTTTATGTGTTTATACGTAATATTTAAGGAAATTTTTCATCTAATTTATTTTCATAAAAAACTTATAAAATCAATAGTATGATGAATTCTTGCATACACTAAATCTAAAAAAATCATGTGATCCTTCTTAAATCTTGATTAATAATTTAACATATATATAAAAAACAATCATTGTAATAAATGAAGCACTATTTCATGTGTGAATTATCTAATACATTTTTTTTTCTAAAAAATAAATTTAATATAATAAAGGCACTAGATGATAAATATTAAATAGCAAACATACACTTTAAGATGTATATATAATATACCTACATTTACTTTTCAAATAATAATTATAGCAAAAAGGAATTGATTCTAAATTGTGTTCCTTTTTGTAGATTTTCCTAAAATTCCAATTTCTTACATTTCTTTTTCTTCTTCAAGCTTTAGCGCTTTGTCTCTCTTCATACGACAACACAAGAATCTTTCAAGTAATTCTTCCTCTTTCCTTCTCTCTCATATGGGTGCATTTATTTCCTCTCTTGGTTTGACTCATAATATTTCTCAAAAAATACCTCTAACAATCATAACACCTCTTTTATAATTCTCCAAAATTAGCATTTAAACTCTCCCTATTTCCTTTCTTTATTATTTCAACAACTATTTTAAACTTCTTTAATTTCCTTTATCCTTCAATATATATGTTCTTCTTCAATGATTAACTCCTAACAATTTGTATCTATCTATTGTTGTCATTTCATTCATTTACAATATCTAATGTTACTTATTTAAAAATAATAATAATTTATATTTCATTAAAATTTTTTATATTTTCACATTTCTCAAACTATTTTATCTCTATAATTTGTATTTTATAACAAAACTATTTTTATTGTCACGAAATTAAGATAATAAAAATCTCATTTTCTTTTATCTATTTTGTTTTTTGAAAAAAAAAAATTATATTCTCGTATACAAATATAAAATTAGCATATGCTTCGTATTAAAGCAACTAAGACATCAATCGCGCTCAATTGTAGCCCAATGGTAAAGACGTCATGTGCGCACCGAGCCGCCCACCGCATGGTTATATAGTCAACAGTAGCGACACTTCGGCCAGCTTAGCTTTGAATTCAATCGTTAAAAAATAATTACGAATCTCCATGAAGTCACGTCGCCAGTAAGGAGGCGCAGCCAACGAGACACATTCGTCCTCCCGCAATCCTCGCCGTCGAAATCTTCTCGAACAGCAATCTCGCAGATTCCTGCGCGCGGAGTTTGCACTCCACCGAGAACAAATAGCCGATCCACGGCATGGGGCGCGCATGAGCTGTCGCCCACATGAACAATACCATATTAGATCACACAGCGCGCGACGCCGCAACAAATGCATGCTTCATGCTCGCTTATGGGCCACCGCCATTCGTCCGCTCTGCGTTCCGCTGCGCCGCAGAATATCCTGCTTGCAAGCATCGCGCCAAGGCGTGAATTAATGGACGCCACGTGAATTATTATTAAATAAATAATAAATAATTAAATTATACGATTTTTAGTTTAGTGATGAAGCACGATACGATCTCACTCCAACTAGGGTTTGTTGTGCTTGTGGTCATGGAAGAGCCACGTCTGAGATCCAACTTAGTGTTAATGGTTCTAAAAGGTTACTCATCAAATATAAGATAAATGATAGCAATTAACTTTGCATATGTTAAGAATTTTAAATTTTGTATGTTAAAGTTCACCTATTAGCTTCAAGTATGGGCGCACGGTAAATATTGACAACAAATGTCGAGTTTACTTTATGTTAGAATTTTAAAATCAATTTGTTCAAAGTCAAACCTCTTATATCAGTTGTTTGACTAAAACTATTTTTAGACTCGAGCTTCATTGTTATAATTGATTCTGTCATTAGAACATAACACTTTAATCTGCACTAAATAATTAAAATAGAGTGTTTTATCAAGAAGATGATTATGATTTTCATGTTTGTCAAAAGAAACGAATATATATTATCCATTTCACAGATTATAAATAAATCACTTAGGGATTAGATTACAGAGATATAAAGATCTATTTTCAAGACTTTAAGACAATTATAGAGATCAAAATTTTCTAGTTAATGCCATGGAAAAAGCCTTGTCTTTATAAAGACTGTTTGTAATGATGTCAACAAATTTTATATTTTGACTTGTTTGTTTAATTTTTAATATATTTGAAGAGTTTTGTCATATGCATGAATATGGTTTCTTATCATGTGAACATTTTTCCTTAGTAGTTGCCTTTTTTGTGAATTTTCGTATGATTTGTGTTTATTGTATAATGCTTGTTTGGATGAGATTTGAGTGTTAAAATCTCATTAATCTTACTAAAAAGCATCATCAATAAAAAATATATACAAGGTTGAGATTGGTGATGCATATAATGCATTAGGAAAAGAACAAATAAGTCTTATCTTTTTTGAAAAAAGAATGTCATTAAAAAAAGAAACTAGAAAAATTATCGTGCCATTATATATAAAAAGTTTGTTGATAATGATATTAATAATCAAAATACAAATATCTATCATGTAATAGAAGCATACAGTTACACTTGTTATAGTAACTTGGTGTCAATATGTTGATATATTGTTCTATTGGATTGTCATATTTTGATTTTAGTAGATTTTATCTAAAAAAAGTACATTATTTTTTAAGACTATTGTACTATACACAAAATAAAGAATTCTTCATTTATAATCAATAGAAAATTATTCGTCTTTATACTTCTAAATATCTTGTATAAACATCTGTCTTATAATTTTACTAATATTAATAATTCATATTAAAGTATGATAAGTCTTTCAATAAAGGTTGATAATTAATAATGCTTATGAGAATGATGATAAAAATTAGACTAATAATTCCTCAAAAAATTATCTATGTTATGTAACAACGAAAACATTGCCTATCTTTTCAATTGGATGAACCCATTAATTGACATGACAACATTTCTCCTCATTGGCATAAATAAGGAAATGTTAGTTAGCATGATAGGAACCCCTCATTGGTTCACTTAGGGAAGCTTGGTCTTAAAGGAAGCGGTTTAGTTGTTTCACTCAGCCAAAACGAGTCAACACGGTTCAAAACTCACCGCTTTGGGTTCACGTTAAGCACAAGCCGTGAACAGAAGTTCAGCGGACCACCAGACCGGGTCCCCGACGCGTTTCCCGTGCCACCCCACTAGCGATATAATTGAATCCGATGGCGAACTCAAACCGCCTCATCGGCTCGCGCAAGAGACCCATCGGTTGGGCGAAGCGACGGTTGGGCGAAGCGACGAGAAAAGAATGGCTAAAAGTGCGGAGTCGGCGCTCGTCGTTGTCCTGTGCTGCATTTCTGTCGCCGTGTTCACCGCCGCCGACGACCCTTATCGGTTCTTCGACTGGAATGTCACCTTCGGCGACATTTTTCCTCTCGGGGTCAAGCAGCAGGTCCTCGTCTTCGTCTTCTTCCTCCGAGATCCGCCCGTATGCAATTCGTGACTCTTGTTTTCTATGATTTCTTGCAGGGAATACTCATCAATGGGCAGTTCCCGGGGCCGGACGTTTACTCCGTCACCAACGACAACGTTATCGTTAACGTGCATAACAGCTTGACGGAGCCTTTCCTCATTTCGTGGTAATTATTATTATTATTTTAATAAACAACTGATTTGTGTGAATTAATTACACGAAGGAAAATATTATATTCATATTAGAAATGATTTTAGTATATTTGGGAAAAGGTTAATATTTTTTAAACCACTAAAAGAAATTAGTTGCTTTAGTTTTAAAAGAAAAATGGTGATTCAACGACACATGAATTTGGCGGTTTGCAACAGGAACGGCGTGCAGCAGCGGCGGAACTCCTTTGAGGACGGCGTTTTCGGGACGACGTGCCCGATCCCGCCGGGGAGAAACTTCACCTACATCTTGCAAATGAAGGACCAGATCGGAAGCTTCTTCTACTTTCCTTCGCTGGCCTTCCACAAAGCCGCCGGCGGATTCGGAGGCATTCGGATCCTCAGCCGCCCCCTGATCCCCGTCCCCTTTGACACACCCGCCGGCGACTTCACCCTTCTCGTCGGTGACTGGTACAAGGCCAACCACACGGTACGTATGAGCTAGTTTTTACCGTTCTCTTCCGCTTTGATTTCGCTGGTGGCCACCATTTCCATCGTTGGCTACTTGTCAGGATTTGAAGGCCAGGCTTGACAAAGGCAAGAAGCTTCCCTTTCCGGATGGTGTTCTCATCAATGGCCGGGGATCCAATGGCTACACCGTCACGGTTGAACAAGGTATTGAATGCATCAAAGATCTGTCCTTTGTTGGAAATTCTCAATCGGCCTGCTTAAAAATGACATTTTGGATGGATTTTGTTCAGGCAAGACTTACCGGCTGAGGATATCGAATGTGGGATTGGAGCATTCGCTCAACTTCCGGATCGAAGGTCACAAACTGACGTTAGTCGAGGTAGAAGGAACCCACACCTTACAGACCACATATACTTCCGTCGATGTGCACGTGGGGCAGTCCGTCTCTGTTCTGGTTGCCGCTGATCAGCCCCCCAAGGACTACTACATCGTAGTCTCCACACGCTTCACCGTCACCGTCCTCACCTCCACCGCCGTCCTCCACTACAGCAACTCCAACCAGCCGGTCTCCGGACCGCCTCCTTCTGGACCAACAGTCGAGATTGATTGGTCCCTCAACCAGGCCCGCTCAATCCGAACCAACCTGACGGCGAGCGGCCCACGGCCGAACCCGCAGGGCTCGTACCACTACGGTCTGATCAACACCAGCCGTACCATCCGGCTTGGCAGCTCCGCCGGGTTGGTGAACGGCAAGCAGCGCTACGCCGTGAACAGCGTCTCCTTCATATCCCAGGACACGCCGCTGAAGATCGCCGATTACTTCAACATCTCCGGCGTATTCCGCGTCGGGAGCATCTCCGACTACCCCACGGGGAAACCCATTTACTTGGACACCTCCGTCATGCCAGCCGACTACCGCGCCTTCGTCGAGATCGTCTTCGAGAACAAGGAAAGCATAGTGCAGACGTGGCACATGGACGGCTATTCTTTCTGGGTCGTCGGGTAACATACCTCTGTTTTCCCCTGTTTTTTTCGCCCATTGTTCATTCAAAGGCTCTGTTTTAATCTAGAATGGACGGAGGCGAATGGAGCCCTGCAAGCCGCAACGGATATAACCTCAGGGATGCAGTTTCCCGCTGCACCACCCAGGCAAGTACATGCTGTCTTCTGCATTCTCGGAAAAAAAAAAAAGATGAGGACATGGACGTTTATTGCAGGTTTATCCGAGGTCATGGACCGCCATCTACATCGCCTTGGACAACAAGGGGATGTGGAATGTGAGGACAGAGTTCTGGGGACGGCAGTATTTGGGGCAGCAGTTCTACTTGCGGGTTTACTCGCCGGTGCAGTCGATTAGAGATGAGTACCCAATACCCAAAAACGCACTTCTCTGCGGCAGAGCGGTAGGCCGCCGCACTCGGCCGCTGTAACCTGCATCATGACGTGATCTAAAGGGTACATTGGTCTTCTAAGTTAAACGTAGATGTTTAGTGGTTAATTAATACTAAGTTACTCTGATCTTCCTCAGGTCACATGTTTTTTAAGCCGTCTGTTGGTTTGGAGATTCGTTCCATGTTTTGTTCTTCTTGAGGTTACATATTTGTATTAAGGGAAGAAGGAATAAAAGCTCTTAATTTATTCAAATTAAATAATAATCATTTGCTTGATTCAATTTTGATTGTGATCGAAGGCCTCCATGAAGTCAAACGAGTTTATAAAGAAAGCTATTAAGACTCTTTCATGTCATATCAATGACTCATATGAAAGAGTTTCTTCAAGCATTTAATTCTTTTGATTTTCTACTTGAGGTCATGGATCAACTAAAGATATATTAGGCTATCAGTTATGAAGGTTTACATCGATACGTATAAAAAATTATAATAGTTTTAATGAAATTCGCAATTTTTAGAGACAAAAATTCGTATAAAAATATGTAAAATAAGAAAAACATGATCCTCATTACAAATAGTATAAATATTTACAAAATTTCTATGTAGATAATTATGAGCATTTTTATATATGCTTGTTGTTAGATTTATTATATTGTATAAATAAATCAATATCTAATCTTACCCCACCTCCATAAGTTCATGAGGTTATCTGAGCTAGCACAATAGTGGTTATTATAATTCCACCATGTAGGATAAAGAACTTATTTGTCATATCACAAGAGCTTATGTCGTACATATCAGTAATTTTTTTCTTAATGATGCATATAATAAAATTAAATTAAAATATATTAGAATCCGAATACAAACATAAGATACGAATTAACTACTTATGTAAAAATGGAGATAAAAGTTACCTTCTAAAACCATCTCTATAATCATAAATTTTCACATAATATAAAATATCACTATACGTAAAATGTGTGTATGCATACATATGTGTGTATATATATATATAATTTCAAAATGATACAATATGATATATACCATTCAATCTCATCATACAATATTAATCTCTTCAGAACACCCCTCTCACATGCCACTTTAATCTCTCTCTTAGTGCATTCCTAACATGATCGATAAAATAAGAAATACGTCTTATAAAGCTCAATAAATGGATTTTATATGCTAGAGATAACAAAGTATAATAATAAAAACATAATATTTATAAAATACTCATATAAATATATCACTAAAAAACAAATAAACATCATGTTCTTTTGTCGTGTATATAATCAAATAAATATTTCATAATTTTCATTATTACTTTCATCATTTTTTATACTTATCATATTTTTAATATACAAACACTTATTTTTCTTGATTGATCACTATTCTATCATTATATAGTTTCATCTCATTTTTATTTGTCATCCCGTCATCTTATTTCTAAACTTTAGCTTATAAATATATTACAATTGATTAACTATCTTAATCAAATCATCTCTATCATTGATCCCTATACAAAATACCGATAATAAACGAGTATAGCACATCAATATTTACACAAATTATTAACAATAATTGAAAATAAAATTTCTTATATAATCTTATTATACAATCCATAATCTATGTCCATCAGATCTTTATATCTAATAATAATTAAAAAATAATGTTTTAAAAAATCTTGATTTTATTTATTTATATATAATATTATATTTAATTATATTATGATATCTCGTCATATCATATTATCATCTTATATCACAATACTATCATAAATAATCTGCATATAAAATTCAAATAACTTATCTATATTTATTTTTCACAATTCTTTTTTTTTTTGTTTTTTTAATATATTTATCCTTATGTTTTGATATGCCCATCTAATAAATTGATTACATAAATATAACTATATAATCATAACATATACAAAATTATATCATCTATATTTCAATTAAAATAAACTATATCACATTAGCCTTTGTTTAATTTACAGATTTATTCCAAATCCTATACAAATCAGAATCTAGGACCTTCATAACATTTCTTACTATGAAAACACCTTAATCACACAAACCTCATGGATTGCATTTAAAAAATAATAAGTTCTAAGGATTAAAATTCTAAATTTCTCAACCATGCAAGAATTTCAAGTAGAACATACCTTGCTTTGCTTTGTTATTGCCACACTTGATTCCCAAAGCTTTCTAGCCTTTCAAATACTCGACTTCCTCCGATTTACTAGCTGCAACAATTCCAAATCCTTTTCTCTGATTGCAGTCTTTACTAAAGCAGCTCAAACACTTTCAAAACTTCTTCTCAAGGTTTCCAGTCAACTTCCCTGCTGTAGCTCAACACTGTTCTTCCTTTGCTTTCCTTCTCCAACAGCAGCTAACTCTCCAGAAATCCTTAACAGCAACACCAGCTGAAGCTCTTTTAACTTCTTAATAAAAGCTGCACAGTCGAAGCTTATCTCTCTAATTTGCTGAACACTTCACTCCAGCTGCTATTTCTTCACCTTCTTCTTCTTCCCTTACTCTTGCTTTACTCCCATCCGGTAGTTTTCTCATTGTTTTCTTCTTAAACTAAAACTGCATCTCTCTCAAGCTTACAGCCTCTATTCTTTACCAAGCTTCTTAACCTAGAGCAGTCTAAAGCGGTTGCCAAAACTGTTGTTTTCACAATGTGGAGGTAATTTTCTCAGCATTCTACATCAGAACTTTGCAAAAAAATAGTGACATTTCCTTTATTTAAGACATAAACTTGGTAGACATTACAGAACCATGGTCACCCTGTTCTACAAGCATCATTGGTTTTATAAAAGAAAACAACTTGATACTCATATATACTTGCTTATTTAACCCAAACTGATGTCAAAAAGCTTAAAAAAAAAAAGGGTGGGAGGGTATTTTCTCTATATAAGCAGATCAACAAGACACGATACCTTATTAGAAGACAACTTCCTAAGAAACCCTCAGAAATAGCAAAAAATGAAACAAAAATATAACCTCTTGGTACCTGGTTGCTTCCTCCGAACACCAAAGAAGCAGCATCCGGGTCATGACCAGAAAAGAATTGAACCAAAGTTTGAGCATCAGCTGCATGTCTTCCAATTGGAGGGAAGGCGATTGGAGGTCACCGGAGGCATATTCCGGATGTTGACATCCATGGGCAGCATGCGGTACTCGATGTCAAGCTCCTTTAGTATTCTGACCATCTCTTGGACCAACGGCTCTCTCCTTGTCCATTTCATCCCCATGTCCTGGAAATTAATGCGGTGCCGCATCCACAGTGATACGTTGAAGCTGTTCATGTCTTGGACATCCTTTATGACCACTTGAGCTCCAGGGTACCAATGGTCCTTATTAGCTTCCACGCAACTGTAAAACAAAATACTGTCCATCAGTGGATTCTTGGGCATTAGATATATATATATCCTAAAAGAATATGAAAACACATCCATTAGCAATATTTATGTTTAAAAAAATAAAAAATAGGTTATAAGAACACATTTATTGCTCACCTATGACATGTATTTTATCAAAAGTCTAGAATAACCAATATAGAGTTTAGAATGTTGAGATGGATGAATGATTCTTCTTCAAAAGACATACTTAGATGGAAGGGAGAAGTGAGTCCTCCTTTTGATATTTGGTTGATCACATGAGATAGAGGTAACTTTAATCAAGATGTTCTTTTTTTTTTAATTTCCCCCACTTTAGATTTATAATCAACGAAGTCACTTTTAGGCTTCCCTTTCTCTACACTACAAAGTCATCCAAGGGTTGACAATTGTCTCCATCATTGTCGCCCTATCAAATTGATGGAATTGGCTGGGCATTAGCAATCCACCACAACCACCTGGTCATTACTATCTCACTAACTATAAATAGACTATTGTACATCATTAAAAAGCCACTCATGTTTTCTCACTTTTCAATTAAATTTTCTAATCTACAAAACAATATAAGAAATGCCATTGTTAAGAATAAATGGGAAGATTTGTATGATTGGTTCGAAAGAATAATAGCATATGAAGTTGATTTTATTCAACTGAGCATTATATAAAAGCATGTGTACAAGTTTTTGTCTGAATATGTTAGGTGACACAAGACAATAATACAATTTTAATTCTAATAACAATTAAGGTTTCTTTTGAACAAACCATTGAGACTCCAGATTAAATGACAGATTTCAAAGTAATTTATGTGATAAATGGATCTACAATTTATAGCTTACACGAACAGCCTGAGAAACCTAAAACTTTTATATGGCAAAAATAAATAAGATCTTGACAATATAAAAGTAAAAATTTACTTAAAAAAGTTCATTCTTCTCCAAAAATGTTAGACATGAACCTAAAATTCATAACATCCCTAGCCTTTGTCCTTCCTCTAATCTCTAATCAATTTTTCACTAACCCCTTCACCCAATTCTTGATCTAAAAAATTCTTTAACATGAACTTAAGTAATCCTAGATATTATCCTAATCCATAGTCATCAATCCCTATTTTACTAGTTTTTTCTTGTAATCCTTTACCTCAAAACCATAAACATGTATTCAAAACCCATAAGATCAAATTGCTAAAAACCTTAGCTACTAAGCAATTCCTTAACCTCTAAACCTTATTCCACTAACTCCTTAACTTAAGTTCTCATCTAAAAATATAAGACATGAGCTTAAAACTCATAATACAAAATTCCTAAAAATCCTAATCATAATCCAATTACCTAATCTCTAAACATTATTTCACCAACCCATTCCTCTAATCTTTAATCTCAAAATCCTAGTAGAATTGTACCATCTGCATGACAAACCTGAAACTTTTTTGCAATAAGCATAAGTAAGATCACGACAATATAAAAGAAGAAATAAACTAAAATTGGAGATCAATTTACTTACGCTGTTATTCTTTCTCGCATAACTGCAATCTTCTCTACTGGAGTTGAAACGTGAATAGAGAAGTCGATACTATCTCCCATATCTGGACTTCTATAAAAGTTTCCAATAGGTAACTTAGCAAGCTCGCAATTTGGGTATGTAATCTTCTGGAAATCGTATCTCAGAAAAATTGTTGTCAGGATATTCATTTCCTCCACGACCATCTGAAAATTAGGAAGAGTAGGTCAACAACATTGGTTAACATCAAGTTTTTATATGGAAGTCCTCACATTCCATATTACCTGAACCCCATTCACTTCACAACGATCACCGACATCATAGGGATGCACAACAAATAGGAAAATAATGGCTTCAAATATGCTCTTTAGTGTATTACCAAAAACAAATACCAAAGCAAGAACTTGGGAGCTAAGAAAAACGAAAAAATGAGTAGTGGAGATATTCAATATAAGTAGCCAAATAATGATTACAATAATGGCAACAACAGCATTTGCCATTTGATGGAGCTTGTTCACTGCTGTTTTTGTATCATTCAATGTCAAAGAAAGGGCTCTACGCTCTCTGAACACATTGACCTGAAATCAGATAGTCCAAAATTATCTATAACAAGGATGTCAGGACTTAACGATAAAACCATCAATGGCAAACCAAAAGGTACTTACCACCCAATCTTTGAGAGACCTCCTGCTGACTTTACCATCACCTTGAGCCCCACTAAAAAGGTTAAGAGCCCTTCGAGCTTCATCTTCCCTCATAAAACGCATCAGGTCTGCGAGGTAAATATGCCTGAACATTTGCATATTATCCGTGTTACATGCAAGGAAAATGCTTTACATGCAACAAAGGAAAAATTAACAAACTACATAAAATTCTCATGAAACTAAATAACAATATGTTGTTCTTTCCTAACAAAAATTTACAGAAAAGTAAATTATGGGTTTAGAATACAATGGAAACAATGAAATTTTCACATTGGGAATCTGGTGCAGTTTCAAATGATGAGAACATATTGGCTATAAATATGCCAACCTTCTTTGATAAGCAATTTCTGATCTTCTATTGTGAAGGGTTTAAGGACATTACATCGTTTTATTGCGCTCCAACCTATTCTCTTGTATACAAGATGCACCAAACTAGCAAGTGGAGATAAATCTTGCAAGTATTAAAACGTGTAATGACTGCATTAATGCTTTCGTATGATTCCCTTAACCACCTTAAATATGCCACCAAGGCAAATATCTACATACAACTTACCATTTTACCACTGATTGCTATATTATTTTTACTCGAACACAATTTTCCATGGGTGGACATGCACTTACACTCTATATTATACAAGTAGACATTTATTTTTTCTTTTGTTTGTCATTATTTTTCTACAAACTACACATCTTCGCTAGAGTCCACAACAAAGTCATGTGCATACATAGTAATACATATGCCATCTAATTTTCCTACCTCTATACGATGCTTTCAGGGCTTGTGCATCTTTTGTATCTACATCCCAATACCATACCTTTGCTTTGTAGAGCTTCATAGACACTTATTTCATCGAGGATCACAAAAGGTACTTTACACTATTAATTATATGATCGAGATCCTTATTTGATTTTTCATATTTTTTAAGGATTCTGATATAGCTAAACTTGTTGAACATAATAAAACATAGTTGATGAGATCTCATGTTTTCAATCATAATCCTTAGACCCATTTCTACCCAATTGATGTATTAAGGATATTCTTTCATTTTTTAGTTGCTTATATCAACTCTCTAAACATTACACAAAATTGAAAATATGATAAAATCCAATGAGAAATAAAGATATTTTCACTCTTAAAAAATAAGATATAAATATATATCATCTCTATTAGTCTCACAAAATCTTATAACCTCAATGGTCTTCAAATCTAAATTGTCCCAATAGCCTCCACAAAAAATTATGTTAAACTCTTCGACCCCCAAACTGTAATCCAAATCTCAATTAGGAGGAATTCTACATAACTACCTACCTTTCTTTTAGTCATATACTTAATTAAAGCCAACTTCAAATATCAATATTTAATATGGATAAAATCTTATAAAACTATAAACCTTAGCATAGACCTTAATCATAGCCAATTTATGCTCCACCATCACATGGATTTTCAAGTAAACATGTTTATTCCTTTGATGTGTCTATGAGTAGTCTTATTCCAATATCTCAATAACGATCTTGCTTCAAAATTACAACAGCGAAAAATTCAGAACTAAAAAGAGAAATACTTAGTTTCTTATTTTCTTGTCTCTTTTATGGAAGATTGAACTACATATTTATAGTAGTACAAAAAAAATATTTTCTTTAATAAAATTATAATTTTGAATTCTCACTTGAGTGGTAGGCCACACTTAACACCCGCAGGTAGGCATGTGCACGTCCACATTGCACTTTCTACATGTGTGATCCGCTGTGTATGTAGTTCAGTGTGAGCGTGTAATTCCATATGCACGTTCAACTACCACAAGCATGGTCCACTACGCATACAGTTCAACAAGCATGAATATTGCCAAGCGTCGTGTAGGTGTCCCACGTGCCTTGTGTGTTGCTTCTTGATGCACACATTAACATAGACCTTATTCATAGCCAATCCATAATCTACCATCACATGGATTTTCATGTAAACATGTTTATTCTTTTGATGTGTCTATGAGTAGTCTTATTCCACTATCCCAATACGATCTTGCTTCAAAATTAAAACAATGAAAAATGTGGAATGAACAAGAAGATAAATATTTGGCTTTTTTTTTATTTTCTTGTCTCTTTGATAGAAGATTAACTACATATTTATAGTAGTACAAAAAAGATATTTTGTTCAATAAAATTGTCATTTTTAATTCTCACATGAGTTACTTAAATATTGATGTAAACCTATTGCAGATTCTTGCACGTGTGCACGTGCTAGGTGGTAGGCTGCACTTACCACCCACAAGTATTTGTGAGCACACGCACATTATGCTTTCTACCCATGTGGTTCATTGTGCATGCAGTTCAGTGCAATCCATTTTGCATATAATTCCCTATGCACATTGAACTACCACAAGCACGATCCACTACGTATACAATTCAATGAACATGAATATTATCAAGCATGGTGTAGGTGCCCCATATGTCTCATGTGTTGTTTCTTGATGCATAAAATGATCATTTTTTCTTTAAGACCTTCTTGAAACTGAATTGTTTAAAAATTGGATGAACTTACAATAAAGCTCCTAACCATCCTTCTCAAGTTTGTTGTGCTTATTTGACAATGTGAAATATTACATCCAAAATTTCATTAGACATCGATTGGCAAAGATCACACACCAATATCATAGTCCTCTTGAGATAATAAATAAATTGTTTACTCTCAATCCAAACTAAATCTTGGGGATCAAATTGGTTAATATTATAAAACTTTTTCTCTTTTTCAAACCTAAATCATTAAATAAGCTTAAACTAACCAAATATAACCTAATTGCATGGCATTATCTAGATTTGAAGTTTATTTTACATAATGTGTAATTAAGCATAATCTAACAATAAAATAGTGAGATAATGACATATTAAATCAAACCCATGCATTGGAATGGTTAGACATATGTAAGGATTAAGATTACAACCACCTGGTCCAATTTCACTAGTCCTAAATATGAACAAACATGCATAAACAAAATGCTTGCTTACATTGAAAATTATATGCTGCCATATATTAAGCATGCATTGTTAAGAATCCAATGTTAGAATAGTTAAATAACTTTGAAGGTGAACATAAAAAATGCACTCATACCCATGCTCTCAAGCTTAAAATTAAAGTTAATAAGCACAATTAACTGCCTTTGTTCTCAATGGCTATAATATATATATCCAAAGTGATTGGTAAAGACTAAAAATGCATAAAAGTACAAAAGTAAATAGAAATATTCATGATAATAACATTTACAAAAGCATTTACAACATGAGACATAACTTATCTCAATTTATTGCAAATTCTACAACTGACCATTAGGATAAATTTTAATTGAATTCAACATTAAAAAACCTTTAGATTTGTAACAAATGGCGGCCAATTAGTGGGATGAAATCTCCTCATACAAGTTTCTCATCCAAGCTTCTCTAATCTCAAACTTCAGTCAAAATCCATTAAAAAAAAAAATAAAAGAAAACATACCAGATTCTTGCACATACACACCAATACATATACATGCATACAAAGATATAAATTTTGAATTATAACTATATATTTATGGAACACACATCACATTTGATATATTTAAAATATATTTGGTTATGCCTCAAAGAAAATTGGCCATTTTTAGTCATATATGTTGGAAAAGCATATGCTTAAATGTTCTTTCAAAAATCAAAACAAGTGTTCTTTATAGAAATAATAGTTTGCCACATCAAAGAATGATCGCTGACGTGAAGGAACTTTTGATAAACAGTTAAAGGAACATGTAACCAGAAATGTTTGTATGATTTATGGATATCCTTTGATCCACATGATAACCAACAAAACGATTGTAACATCTAACAAAATTTTCCCAAGCAAGCTTCAATGATCTACACCAATACTAACAGTTTTTGTTAGTAATCTGAGGCTTACATCATAACGTAAGAACAGAAACTTAAATTGACAGGAAAACTCCGTTTTTTCTATTCAAAGAAATGAAATCACCAAAGGTGGGCGTCAAGAAAAAGCAGTTAAACCTTATAGAAAATAAAGGGTAATAAATTACTAGTTGAAGACAATAATACTGCCAATGCAGGTCATACAAGGGCTAAAAATTGCAAGACTCACCTCTCACCCGGCTTAGAAACATTGTTGAATATCTTTCTTGCAGCTAACTTTGCTTCATGCTCACTCCTAATCAGCAAAGCTGACTCATCCTCCCCATGTTGATTTGCTATCTGCTCGTCTAGAGTTGTTAACATCCCACGCCTCACAATCCTCATTAATCTCTTCATTTTCCAAGCAGATACATTCTTCTGGTTGAGCTTGTGCAGCTCATCAATACTGATTCCATCCTTTTGCTGTAGCTGCTTCTTCCCAGAATCTTTTCTTGAAAAGGCACCTGAAAGTTTCGTGCTGTTTCCGGCCTGACTCCTTAAGCCCGTCCACCTCTGACCATTATCACCACTGCCACCAATAACCCTACCAATCCTAGAAGACATCGCGGTGGCCCTGAGGTCGTTCGGTATCGCAGCACCAGCATTTTGAAACTTTTGAACCTCGGCTATAGTTCGTTCCTCCTCCTCCATGATATGCTGGATTTCGATTAGAGGCGGACCTGATAGTGTCTCGATGATGTACTGGTTGAAAAGAGCTTCCTGAATTCGATCGAAGTATGTGCTAACATGGAAGGAAGATGCAAGAACCTTGACAAACAGCGTCTTCACGAGACGTAATGCAGTAGCGACAATGAGGCAAAAGATAATTCTTGTAATGTATGAAAGCATTTTATTCTCCCTCTCCGCTTGCTTATCAAAGAGCAACTGCCAAGCAGTGAGCACTTGACCGAGCCAGATACAGTTCAGGACGGCATTACGCACGCCATACACGAAGTATAGGAAGCGCTTGCGAAAGTTGAAGTTGCGCTCTAGGAAGAAGACAATAATGCGGATGAACCATCCAGAGAGTAGACGACCCGAGAAAAGAACGAGGACAAGTACAGCCCACTTCCATGATTGGAGACCCCAAAGGGTTTGGCGCTCCAACCTGGGAATAGAGAGGCTGCAAACGAGCGCGGCTACGATGAGAACGAGAGTAATTAACTGAAGGATAGTGCAGATGCCGAGCTTAGTTCGCTTAAAGTCGTCTGGCAGGTCTTCGAATGGGTCATCTTCGTCCTCTTCTATCACTGCCGACTTGCTAAGCAGCTCGGATTTAAGCGGGCTGGACCGAGGAATTTGACCAGACAACAGCGGGGTCTGGCCGGACCTATTTGTTATACGAATCGACTTCCTCTCTTCAGCACGGCCACCGGGACCTGGTGGGGGATCCATTAGCCTCGATCTGGTCTTGGCCCGCAGCAACGAGCTGCTGGGTCGGAATGAAGAGTTAGATGAGCATCTCAGCACCTCAGCGGTGCCGCCGTCCCATGTGCTAGGGTTCGGTGAAGCCCGTCGCAGTTCCCGCCCCTCTTCGTAGTCGTCGGGATCGTCCTCCTTCGACTCTGCAAAGGAGCTACGGGATGGTGGACAGGCGGAGACGTTACGGAGGGAAACACGCGTCTCGCTGGAGTTCCCAATATTTGTCCCCGTCCTCATGAGTTCCTCCATCTCGAAATCTTGGTCGAGAGCCATCTCGGTGCAGGACGCCCTCTGTTTCTGCAAAAAAGAGCTAATCAATCGCGAAGGCGGGTCATCACTCATTTCCGGTATACACTTTCCGTGAAAGGAAAATTTCGAAATCTCTCCTTCTTCCTTGTCTCCGCCACTGCTGCCGGCAGCCGGCATCTCAATTCCTTTCTTCTTGGGAACCTCTCTGCTCTCTCCGTCGACCTTGATTACAAACTCCTGGCGATCGTCGAGGTCTCTGTAGGGATCGTTGGGGAGAATCGGAAGCTGGTCCTCCGGGCTTCCTTCGAACGAGATGCTTTTGTTGGAGCCGTAAGATTTGAAGGATTTGTAAAGAGAATTCATGACCTTTCTCTTCTATATCGCATCGTCTAATAGATACTAGCGATGGGGAAAACGAAGGCGACGTAGGTTCATATCGAAAACAAGAAAAGATTCATTTCCTTGTTTAAGGAAACATGTAAGAGATCTTTCCTTCTCTCTAAACGAAAAAGAAGCCATGGTAGGCTTGCACCACGTGGGCCGTAGAAAGACAGAGGCTTCGGCAAGAGACGCAAACAGCCGTTGGAGCTCCGAGAGTGAAGCGCGGCAGTAGAGTGGCGCGAAGACCCGAGGTAGACGGCGAGGGAGTCTACAAGTGAATATTTATATTTAACCTTGAATACTTAAATTACACGTGTTGCAAACTGAATGGCGGAAAGCACTTTGTTGAATGAAGTGGCCGTTCTAATTTCAAATGTAGTTTTTTTAATAAAAGTAATTTTAATCTTATATATATATATATATTATGTATAAAATAAAAAAATAAAATATAAATGTGATATTTTCATATCAAGGTTAAAAAAATTAAGAAGTATTTCGTCAATGACTAAAAATTTGATCTTCGTTAATAAAATGAATTTAACTGTCTCAAGTGTTACAGATTTGAAAAATTTTGTATATGATGTATAATTTAATATTAATAAAAAAATATTTTAAATATGATTTAAATTTTAAAAAATTACAAACATTTCTCTAGTGTGAACATTTTTAGACAAAAAAGTAAATTATGTTTTAAAGATTAATATGAAAAGAACTATTTTTAAAAAATTCCTATCAAAGAGTCAAAATTTTGGTTGTGATTATAAAATAAATTAAAGTGAGTCAAGGAGTCCTAAATTTAAAAAATTTCAAGTATTATTTGCAATTTGGAATTAATAAAAAAATATTATAAGTATAAATTATACTTTATAAAATAAAGAACATAATTAAGATGTATTTAACACAAATTCATATACTAAAAAATCATACTTAGAATATAATTTTTACTAAGAATATTTTAGGTAAAAAAATAATGGTGAATAATACACTTTTCTTAATATAATTTTAATTTCTTATTATATTTTGAATAAAATTTATATTTTTATTTTTATTTTTTTTAAAAGACCAAGCAATAATTATGATAATTTACAAAGTTTAAGCAAATAAATGAAGGAATCGAGAAAAATGAGATGAGGTAATAAGGAAGTTATGGAGAAGAATGAAAACCAAAGGAGATAAGAAGTTGGAGGTTTAGGTGGTTGTTTAGTAATAGAAGAAAATAATTGAGTAAAAAGACACAATAGAAAGCTATTTATAATAGAGAAATTAAAAGAAGTTCATGATCTTGTTTGTTGGAATATGAGAGCATGGATACTTTGGTTGGAAGCTAGAAGGAAAGGAGACAAAAGCTCCTTGTAGCAAAAGAAATGTATAATAGAGGAATCAAAATAAAAGAAAGTTTTGAATAAATAATTTGGATAATTTACTTGTAGTTTATGTATGTAATTGTTTTGAATTGATTTTTATAGTTAAAATCTTAGTATAATGGTTCAAAGAAATCTTAAGAATAAATTTAAAAGAAAACAAATAAGATTGTTATTCTCAAATTTGTCTTATGATTGACATACAATATATTAAAATTAAAATACGATATATAGAATTATACAACTTAGCTTTAAACAATGGCGTATGGTATGCAAGTTCAGAGGTAGAGTGTGACAAGATAAACATACAAAATATCATAGTTAACATATAGTACATAAAGCCAAACATATTATATGCTGACTTAGCAAGTGATATGCTTTAATTTGGGATACAATTCATGTGTTTTGATCTAAAATATATCGAGTAGGAGGAGCATTTATGAAATTTTGAAAATTTAGAAAATTGAGATTATAAGAATGTTATGTTTATAAGAAATGAATATGTTATGATGTATATATTTTTTATAGTTTTATTTTATAAGAAGTTAAGAAAAAAGATAAAATAGAAAAATATTATCCTCAAAATAAGACATAAGTATAAAGTGCAAATTTAATAGCATAATTTGTATGTGTTATATTTTACATCACATCATAGCATGCAATGCGACATCTTAGTTTACATGTACATGGTCTATAATGTTTATGTAATATTTTGTTATTTTTACTATCATCTTATATATATTGGTTGGCATATTTTACTTGCATTAATGAGATAATAAAAATAATAATGTTTTTTGGTAAAATAATTAAAAAAATTTATAAAATTTTAATATTATAACATGATATATAAAATGTTATATTATATGAAAGATGGTTTTTCCTTCAGACCTTATCCAATAACTCATGATAAATATTTGAGATTATTAGTAGATCATCGATAATAATATATATAAGGCAACTTATGTTGCTTTTATAACATACCTTGATATAAAATGGTGTTATATACATATATAATTTCACCTTATTGATTTTAAATTGCTAATACTCTACGTAGGATGATAAAATTTTTGTATATTTCTTTTGTCATTGAGAAATCTCTTTCTGTTGACAATTTTCTTTTTAAGCTTATTTTTTTAATTTTTTTAAATCATCTTTTTCTTTTTAATTATATGTTTTTCTTTACAAAATTTACAACACTACCTACCTTCAGTTTTTTCCTCCTTTTTTCTTTTGTCAATTTAGATTTGATTTATGATTCATTTTGAAGCATGTAAGTTCCTTGGATAAATAAGTGCATTGGCACCCATTGCACGATGGAACTTAATGATAGAGATGAAAGGTGGCCCCCTTATAATAGCTAACTAAATTTATAAGAGAGGAAAAACATGTGAAGGAGCTCTATCGACCAATATATAGGGCCAAAATACCACTATTTAGGGCAACAAGACAATAATCCAATGGGTGTGGATGGTTGGATGGAGTGGTGAGCTATCGTAGCTTATTGATTATGTGAAGAGAAATCGGGAGAGATTTGAATGCACAAGTGGGATTTAAGGTTTTTAGAGTTATTTATATATTAATGTAATTAAATAATTTATTTGTCTGTTAAAAACTTAACTTCAATAATTTACAATTGAAAATGAATTCTAATTGAGATAAAATAAATATTTTGAACTCATCTTAATTAGTTTTTCTAATTATATATTTATTTTCACATCTTATAATACTTTATTTTTAGATATTTTTGACATATTTTTATGAGATAATGAATATATATATATATAATGCAAAATATTAATTCGACTTTATTACTTTATAAAATTGAGAATATTACAATAATATAGTGAGATATGCTTCGAATATCCCTTTATGCATTATATGCTTTTATCTTATATTATAGAATATATCATATGATACTCATATAAGCTCTATAATTGTGATGGTTGAAGGACCTTTTTACTCAAGCTTTTTATGAGGAATGTGATATGAGCAATCAAACTTAACTATAGAGCAAGCTAATTAATAAAATCAAATTTAGTTGATGTGAACTCTTCTAATGCTTAGGAGATGGGTGCAAAGCCTAAAAGGAAAGACTTCCTATAATTATAAATATTAAAAAAAAATATTACAATATTCCTTTAAAAATATATTCTTTTTTTTTGTCTTTATTTTTTTGTAAGTTATACAATTATCTTTCTTTTCTTTATCCTTAAAATGAGAATCCCAAGTTGGACTATTTAAGGTAATATCTAAATTGCACGAGATGATTCAAACCAGCCACCCATGCAAACTGTTTGAGAAGATATAACTATTTGCATGTGGTAGTTAGATCTAGACAATCATATTGTTTCTCTTTGCTTTTATGTAAGGATCTTGATGATGAGTACCAAAGATCAAATATTGTTTCTAAATATGAAAAGTTGCATTGGCATCTAATGAAATACAAATCGCTTATTCTTTGTTGTCGTCTTTCTTCGTTAATACTTATGTTTTCTTTCTTATTTTTTTTTTCATTTGAGAGGTTTATACAATTTGTTCTAAAAAATATTTTAATGATAATGAAGATGTCACTAATAAAAAAAACTTATGTATATGAGATTTCTTAAATTTTATTTTTATTTATAATTTTAATAATTATGTTTTTTTCATAAAACAATCACAAACTAAATAATTAAAAAAATGATCATAAATGCTAGAAAGAATGATTGTTAAGGGACTATTTAAAAATTGATCAAAGATAAAAGAAGAAAATGAAAAAAAAAATTAATTGATTATTAAGGAATGAAAGAGAGAATCATTTATAAACACATGAATAATAATGAAAATAATGATTCATGAATGATCTAGAAGAGAAAGAAATTATTAATGAAGAAAAGAAATGATCTTTAAAGGATAATTAAGAAGTGAAAGAAAATGAAAAACTACTTGAAATGATTAGGAAGAAACATTATAGTTAGGAAAGAATGATATAAATAGGAACTTATAATTATGAAATGATCAAGAAGAAACATTATTGTTAAGCTCTTTTCAAAGTCACCTACCATGGAATCAAATTGATGTATTGTTAATGTATTCTTGATGTTATGAATGCATGATCAAGTCACATTGCAAGCTAGATTAAGCAATTAAATTTGAAAGCGTGGAAATGATTTGAAAGGAGGTCGGCGTGATCTACATTAATGGTGGGAAAATCGCCTCATTCAATTTTTTCATACGGATCCAGCGATTTGGAGAGAAACAAGCACCAAGTATAGCATGTCGATTCTGCTTCTTTAGGAGGAGGATTAAGGTGGCAGTGAAGAAGTTCTTGTGCAGCTCTGTTTTTAAGGGGAGGTTTATGGTGCCGTTCAAGAAGGTGGGTTTTCAGAGTTGACCAAAAAGCTCGAGAGCTGTAGGCGAGAGCGCGACGACGCGAGGGGATCGGATTTGGGATTCTGTGGTTTCGACATTGTGAGAAGGCGCTTTGAAAGTCTTGGGTCTGCTCCGGCGACGGAGGCGGCGAGAGAAGGGTTGTTTGCCGACGGGCCATTGCCAACTGTGAAACTTGCGAAAATCCTGCGTGAGTTGTCTCTTGTCCTTGCTTTTTCTACCCAAAATATTCCGAGTTCCCCTCCTTCTGTAGCCGGTAACAGTTGTGTTCGGGAAAGGGTAGTTAACATCAAGGGATTAAATACGCTATCCTATTTAGCCATGACTTCTGCAAAATTTCTTCATGATTCTTCAGCATTTTTGGATTTGTAATATTTTGGATTGAGTTATTCAAACCAAATGTAAGTTAACTCAACCGAGATAGAGAGGCCAACCCAACTGTTGCAAGCGGCTCCTCCATGGCCATCTTCATCCCATTCACTTGATAAAAGCTGGCAACTCATCTTTGTCATCACACTCCGCACTGCTTCCAACACCACTGTTTCTTTCTCCACCAAATCCATCAAAATCGGCCTATTCGGGTGGACCGCCGGAGTGTGGAGAACAGCCAAGAAGCACTGCAGGAGCTATGCTACGGGCTGGTTGGTGGGAGATTCAGGAAAGCTACTGTCAGCCAGGATGTGGTGCGGGATCTGTGAGGTGGGCCAACAGGATATATGGGATGGAGGCAAACTATTAGGAGTTGTCACGAAAGGGTAAGTTTTGGTTCACAAGAGACTAGGAGGGTTATTGGTCAATGGTAGGAATGGAAGCAAGAGCAAATGTTATTGTATGGAACCTAATATAGGTGTATAAGTTCATGTAGAGTAGATGATATAATGTCTGAATGATTGTTGTTGTTGGGAGTAATTTTAATTTACGAATGTTATATGCGTATAATGGATAGATAGAAGTGTAGAGTAAAATTATGAATGCTTGCAAAAGGCATGAAATTTATATTTGTGGTCCCTCACGATGCATGAGCACTGACGGACAATGCAAACATGGCCTTTGGAAAAGCAATAGGACAAGTAGTTAGAGCACAAGTATGGATGAAAAAAGACAACTTTTTAACAGATCATGTTATGCCATGGACATGCAAGAGGAAGGAGAAGATTACTATTTTGAAGAATGAGAGAAGAAGTCTGTGCAACAAACAAAACCTTAGTTTTTTTTCTTTTTGCTCCCAAGGTTATTATGTGAGTATAGCCACAATCATTTTGAAGAGAAAAACTCAAAGAGAAACTTTTGAAACTACTTTCAAATATCTAGCGAAGATATTCCATAGTGCAATTCTAGTTTTTCTCCAATTTGGGTGTTCCTGTAAAGTCTTTGTATCTTTTATTTATCTCATGGCTTTGTTTACTTTCTTTATGTGTGCTTTCTTTACTATCTCAGTCTTTACAAAGTTATGCTAAGTATTCCAATCTTTTTAAGTAAAAAGTAATGCAGTTGGTGATAGTCGAGTGTGAGAAGTTTGTCTTTGTAGTTATCTTGAGGAACTTTTTTGTAACTTAAGTGTGATTTGTGGTGCTTGGATTCTTGACGTGACCTACATTGGTGAGTTAGGTTAGAAAAATCTTGGGTAAAAATGCATGGATGGATCATGTAAAATTACCTTGGGTTGTCTTAACCCCAATGATTGCTTAGTAGTTGCCTCTGGTTAGTTTATATCAAGATAACCCATAACGAATCAAGCACTTAATTTCTTCTTTATTTTTGTGCATAAAAAATATCTTCAAAATTGTGTAATACGTGACAATATGGGTGTTATTTTATCATAGAATAATGATTAAAGTACTCTAGGTTTAATTTCATGTTGATACATTGAGTTCACGAGAAAACTTAGTTTGTATTAAATTAGGGATTTCTAGTGTTTGCAATAAATATGATTAAAATTTGAGGAAAAATATGTCATAGATGGTGCAATTGTGCTTAAGGGATTTTGGAAGTTGTTTGAATTTTAATTATTTTATATAATTTAAAAATATATGATAAAGTCTTTGGTAAATATAATGGTTTATTTTTTTCGTAAAAATTAGATGTTAATTATTGGTTTCAGATTCAAAGGCAGGTCAATGAGATATTTGGTTGCTCACTTGTTTTGGGAGTTGGAACACTAGTTTAGGTGTCTATTTTATAACAAATATGATATTTGATTAGTCTAATATGTTTTGAGATATTATATTTTGCAAGCATATTAAACTTAATATCTATATATAGTTTGACACTTGATATACTTTATGTTATTTTGTATATTTTTTAATTTAAGATTGATAATTAATTATCCCTTTTTAAATAAATGAAAGTAGAAATAATTGTTAAGTTCATTTGTGTGAAAGTAATACTAGATATTTATTTGTGTAAAGTTAGTAGATGATATTTCGAGTTATGGTTTATGTGTTGATAACTTGGATAAGGTTGGAAGAGTCGTACATTGTTTGGATTGATGAACACACTTCTAAGCCTTGGCTATGTGGTGAGTTGGATCCATTGATACTATCGGTTGGATATACTAATTGATGATGTGTATTTTATCCCTTTGTCTTGTTCATTCATTATTGGCTTCATCAAGGCGAGGAATATGTTCCTTTGGAGGACATAGCTTTTTGGATTATGAACTTGGGGAGCATTGTCTCTTAGAGCTACCATCTTGAGGAATATCACCTTAAGAAGTATATCATCCTCTTTTAATCAAAAGTCAAACAAAGAGATCATTTCAATCATTTATTGTGGCTCAACAAAAGAGGAAGGCCATAACTATATATTTATAACTAACTTTACAAGTTGTCTTGTTGCATTGGACTTGGTTAAATTGGATGCTCATGCTTAATAGGACTCTATAGCTCAAATAAATGGACTTTGGACCCTCCTAAGTTGAATCTTTTTCTTTAAGAAATTTTTAGGAATATTGGAAACTATTACCTTTGCTTTCTCTCTCTCTCTCTCTAGTTTGTGATGAAATTCTTTTACGTTCTTTTTGCCTCCTTTCCTCTATGTTCTTTGTTGCAAACTTAGGTTCAACTCCAATTTTTCATGTTTTTCTTTTTTGTAATAAACTAATTCTTTATTGAAATTACGGAACTCATATATTTATTGCATCAACATTGACATCTTGTGTCTCGAACTCCAATCCTGTTTTGGTTTGACTTGTGTACCATTTGAATTATTTTTTTTAGTGTATTTGACTTATTCTATTTTGGTGCATTTGGCCTACTCTATTGTGATGCATTTGATCTCTTTGTTTTAAGGTTTTTGGTCTCATTCTAGTTGGCACCATATATTCTTACTTTTTATAATTAATGGTTTAGAGAAAACTAATTTAGATAATGCTCATGTCATGTGCCACATTGACTCAAAAAAATGCTTGTAATCTATATTTATATTTTTGAATGTGAAATAATATTCTGATTCTGTACGTATTTATCAGTATGATTTTATAGTGAGTTTTGACATGTGAAACAATTCTAGTGGTATTTATATAGCTGAGTTGTGATCATTGTTTTGCTTTGTAAGTCAAGTATTCACCCACTGACAATCTTTTTTAGATTGAATCTTTAGGTGACTTCAAAGACCTTGCTGTTTGTGGTGGTGGATTAGTTCTGGAGTTTTGCAATCATTCTGTGCATTGGATGCAGATATTTCCATTGCAAAACCTTTATATTCTTGGTTCATTATTTGTTTCTTTGACAAGATTGTAATATTTGGTTTTGATGACTTAGTCTTATGTTGTCAAGATTTGGTTTGTCATGGGGTTATTGATTTCGTGCATATTAGTGTTTAAGCTATCTGTTGTTAGATGTCATGGGTATTGGTTTATGTTTTATTGGTTATGTGGTAGATTGTATAATTGCATCATCTTACCAAATCGGTTATGTGATGTCGAAAGTTTTGGGAGCTGCTTTGGTGTCACTGATGACAACTATACCTCCTTCACAGTCATCATTCACCATCAAGCAGTGAACTTTGAGGCTTTGTAGTGCGGCATTAGATAACTAGTCATGTATCTTTCATTTTTTTTTCTTTTTTTCTTCTTTTCAATCTTTGTTCTTTTTTTCACTACTTTTTAAGTTCCAAAGAGTTTTGAAGAGATATGAAAGCTAATATAAGGACTTAAAGAGGGGAAGAAAATAAGGGTATAAAAAAGGCCCATGGAACACGAAAAGATTGATAAAAACAAAGAAAAAGGCTTAAATATGAACTTTTTGAGATTAATTGATGTATAAAACCCCAAATGAAGTAAAGTTATGATACAAATCATAAAAATTCATGTTGGAGATGCAAAAGAAAACGAAATGAGTGGAAGAGTTTTGTAATCTAAAAAGAATTTGAAATACATGTAAGTTTGATAGAGGAAAATTGATGTTTGTGTACAAAATGTTGTGATTACCTTGGGTGGGGATAGACATCAAAATAAGTTAATTAAGATCTCTTTAAATAAAGGATTTAAGGAGAAGTGTTATACAAAATGTCTTTCTCTAATACATCATTATGTAGTTAGAGATATAATGATTGTTTGCTTTGTTCTAATTTAATCATTATCTTTTGTTGAAGAGGTTCCGTCTATTGACATACTTGATTTGTTGCAAATTGAGGAGAATTTATTTAATCTTTAAAGATAAGTGTCGTGATGATGAGTGGAACATGAATGTGAAGTTGCTGTAAAAGGATGGTCTAATTGTGATGACTATGGATGGTCCTGGAAACTCTACTTGGTGTTAGCAAGAAAAAAAAGGAAAACTCTCTTAGAAAAATAAATCTTTATTCACATAGTTTATTCTTGTCCATATATACAATGACTTTAACTTGTTTAGCACACTAAAAGATTCAAAAAAATGGAAAGAAATCAATGAAATCATAAGAAATGATTATTTGAGTAGTTTGCATATATAATAGGGCAATGCATTCTATAAAAGGCTAATATGCATTGTAGGCATCTATGGCCAATACAAAAAATTGAGCTTTATTAGCCATTTTTGGTCTTAGAATGAACTATATGACTTACTCTTAAATTAAACTTTGTTATGGAGGCAACAGATGCTATAGATGTTGTACAATATGATTTGCATGTTAAGAAACCTCTTTCTCGATAATTTTTTAAATAATAATCTCAAAACACAATTGATTGACTATAAAATACTAGGATAACTTCAGAATTGTAAGGTACATGCAATGATTCAAAATTGAGGCATATAAAGTTTGGGATGAAGGGAAAATATTAGTTAGAAAGAAGATATTGTAGTTGTTGGATGTAAACTAATCTAGGAGTTCTTTAGTTATTGAATTTTTAAAAGTAAATGAATTCCGCAATTTAAAGTTTTTTTTCGAAAATCTTTTATGTGGTTTGATGGCTTCAAATATGGTTATTGAGTGATGTTTTATATTTCAATTTAAATATGACCATTGAGTAATGTTTTCTATTTGGATTGTGACTTTTGTTGAAAGTAGCTTTAACTATGGTGAGGTTATCCATTACTTCTTGAATTACCAGTGATAACAAATAACGAAAATTGCGATGTTGCATCGATTAATGGTGATGGTGGTTGACTTATGTGATGATCGTTAATGGGTAAGTGATAATGTTAGGTGGTTACGATTATCAAAACTGCTAATGGTGGCTAGTGATGGGCGACAATAATAGTGGTTGGCGGCAGTGATAATGGTTGGTATTAGCTAGTGAGAATACACTTTTGATGAAAATAGTAATAGTACAAAAAAAGTAAAAGAAAAAGAGAAGTAAAATAAAAAAAGGAGATAGGTGATAGTAGGTGATAATGGTAGGTGAAAGATAATGATAAGATTATGTGAGGTAATATGATAGTTGGTGATGAAAATTGACAAGAACAATCAATGGAGGCAATAATAGAAGCTAGAGTGGTTGTTAATAGGGCAGAACAATCAACTATAAGCAGGGGTGATTGACAACAACTGATAAGAAGAACTTGTAGAGGTTACAATGAGACAGGATAATGGTCAGTGGTAGGATGGGATGTTCAGCTGCAAAATGGGTGGTCGACAATGATTAATGGGAGAATGTAGCAAGTGAAAATAATGGTTAGCGGGAGTCAAGCATGATTGGCTTTGATTGACGAGTAGATGTTGTGGGAAGTAGTGTTGGTGGTAGCTAGTGGCAGGCAATGATGGTGCAGATGTTTGACAAAAATAGATGATAATGTGCAACGACCTTTTATGGATTGTTAAGTGGTGAATGGAGCCAGTACACAACTTCAAGAAGCTAAGAGAAGTGCGACTTTTAAAAGATGGCCAAATTTATTGACTTTTAAATGTGAGTAGAGGTTTTTTTAAAGTTTGCAAACATTGGATCTCAATAGATGTCAAAAAACTAAATGCATGACTTTTTTTTATTATAATTTCAAATGGTGTAACATGTTTGGGAACCAAATGTCACTTAGATTCTTGGTTTATTTTTGTCTTTATAAGTGGATTATTATAAGACAAGAGTTTAATTTATAACAAATCTATGAGAATGTTTAAGGTGTTTGATAAAAAAAATAAATTATATATGATTGGTTGATTTTGAAATTGGGCTTGTGAGACTAAAATAATAGGCTATGAAATCTTTGCTTTCCACCCCCACATCCCTTATACCTTCCAAGTAGAAAAGAAATAGGGAAACGAGAGTAGGAAGTTGTCGTTCTTATGTTTATCTATCTTCAACTACATAGCATCACATAAACAAGAAGTATGGATAGTTGTTTCCATAAATAAATCAAACATTGACCCGAATTGATATGAGATCTACTATGAAAGTATAGCCAAATGGATTTTTTTATCTGCTTAGCTAATCTGAAATTTGATTGAATATATATTAATTGAAGGATTGGGTCATGGGTCGACTTGATTTGGTTCATTTATTAATTGATCAGGTGAAATGTATTCATGCATACATTTGCATATATATGTGTATGTAGTATGTTTTTTTGCATGCAATTACAAATGCACTTATATTGAGGGATGTATTTGATTCAAGTGTGGAGAATTTTTTGCTGTTATTAAAAGTTTCATTATGAATGATCATCTTATTCTTCTTACAGCAGTTATCTCATGCTCTTTGTATCACTTTAAAACTTTGATTGGTGGTGGTTTTTTTTGATATAAAGTTTCATTGAAAAGGAGAAAGGAGATGCTTCTTAAAAGTGTTATTGAATAGGAAGCCAGTTGTTTGGCTACTGTTATTTTGGAAAGAAAGTTGGTTGTTAAGAACAATTTTTTTTTGTGAGGGACATAAGATATCAAATGCAATATCCATAGTTTATGTGTGCTTCCTTAAATAAGGTTTTTTGAGACCTAGTTCACTCCAATATTGAAATTACAAATGTTTTACTAAAACTGCAGGTACAATGAAACAAAAAGCATTTTGGCACTAGCCATCGTGGGTCAGAGCGGGAATGGGTTGGCATGGGTCGAATGTGGGTCAATTAGTGTTCCTAGGTCAATTCGGGTCACGTAAGCGTGCGGGTCGGCTCGGGCAGCGGTAGCTGGTGTTGACGGCGATAGATGGTGGTAGACGGCCAAATCAATAAAAAATTCAATTTTAAGGGCTGGTGTTGACAGTGATAGATGGCAACAGACGGCCAAATTAATAAAAAATTTCAATTTTAAGCAATTTTTAATCAAATGTTGCACCAATGGATTTGTAGAACTGGTGCGACACCAACAGATGTGTGTTTGTAATCTTATTTTAGACTCTCCTGCACATATTACTTCCATAGACAAACTACTCTACACCTTAGTCATGCTTGGAAATGCTTCAAAATGGTGTCAGTACAATGTTGGAAATGGTCAATGGCCTTTTGCATGCTATCATCATGAGTTAACACAAAAAAGTTTCTCTGCAAGCCCCTCATTTACTCCGACTTTTCTTGTTCCTTGCAACTTGTGTGATGCTCTTAAGTGCCTCGACATATCCATAATATCCTCATTACTCATTTAGAACACATTAAAGAAGTGAACATAACTCATCGACCACAACTATGAAATTTAGCACTAGTTAATGAGGGGCCATGATTGGATTTCATGCATTCCTATCTAAGTATTTTTCATAGCTTTGGCCTCCTACATTGTAGAACTTCCTAAACTAAGGCAAATACTTGTTCAATATGTAGTGGTAGTGTGTTTGGCTAATAAAAGCTTGATCTTTGTGTGAGTAGGATTTTGAAGATGTGCTCGACATTTTGTTTCATGGGCACCTGCAAGTAACTAACCCACAATGGATGCCACGATAAAACATGAAAGTCCTAAGCAAACATTGTAAATGTTAACATGTATTGAAATGAGCAAGATGACCGCATGAGCGTAATGGAACGAGTTAAAATGGATGAACTTAATAACTAAGAAGTTCCAAATCAGATCAAAAGTCTACCCAAACAAAAACATAGCAGCTTGGTCGACTGGTGGCACAACTAAATGAACAAAGTGGTCCAACAACAATCAAAGGTGCTATAGTGCATATGAAAAGTTCACAAGCTTGATGAAGCACTCATAAGTTTTGTCAATGTCTGATACAATTCACCTCTTCTAATGGTATGATCCATATTGTGTGATCTCTTACACAAACTTGTGCTCATCCTCAAATGCAACTACTTTCTAATATTACTGATTGCCATAATCAACTCTCAATTCTTGTTGTAATATAATTTGTTGCAAATCTCGACAAGTTGGTGTCTTTGAACCTGTGCCTATCTATTATGTTGTGGCTTGCATAATGGTGGGGGGCTAAGCAACACTCAAAGAATTTTGAGGCCATTGCTATGATCACCTTTATTCCATGTGTAAGATTTTTAATTTTCAATTAGAGTGTGAAAGTTGATCTATGCCCCTAGCCTGGGTGTTTAAGGCTATTTTTGATTTCGTGCACAAGCTCTAGTGTCGTAGCATTAGAGGGCATGTGATGACACATTGTTTACATGGACTTTTTGCGCAATATGAATGTCATCCTAGCCTTGATTGTTGGCGCCTTATATAGGAGAGAACTTCAGTGCTTGACAAGTAACCCATTCGAATGCTGGGGATAACATGGATGCTAACTTGTGATTAAGCTTCTTTGAAATTCTACTACTGTAAATTTATAATGCTGGGTTTAACTAGAAGAATAATTGAAAGGTGAAGGTAAATTACAAGCATAGCTCCACATAGCAACATTATTTTGTCCAATGAAGAAACTTCTTTGTCCCACTGCTATGCAACGATTTTCTTTTTGCATCCCAACCCATTTTCGTCTTGCCTCCAATAGGTCCAGCATAGCTTTTAATCCTTCTTCAGTTGATTTCATTTATTTTAACATAGAGCCTTTATATACTCTTTCCCTGATTCTTCATTAAACATATTCATAAAAAGTTGTCATCCCTTTTGGTTGGAGTGTTTGGTTTATTCCTTGCATCAATCTTTTCAATCTAGGGAGAACAAAAGAGTATTTGTTTTCTTGCTCATCCAATGCCAATTGTCCCCTTTTCTTAGTCTTACCCATCTCGTACTTTTTCACATGGATAGGGAAAAATCTTGCTTCAAATAAAAAAAATTGAGGACTTGTATCCTTATGAGTGAAAACATTTGCTTCAAACATATACTTTAATCTCAAACATATGAAATCCACACATTTTAGTAAAAATATATAGTATGTTTAACTAATTCTTATTCTATGAAACAAATAGATTTTAGACCGATTTCGTGATCCAAATAATCAAACCTTTTGGATTTGAGCAACAGAAAAACAATAGTAATAAATAGAATCGTGCAGCTCAAAAGCAATGTGCAATCAACAAAAACATATTCCAATCAACAATTCAGAGTTCAACGTCAACATTCACAACAATTGGAGCCCCACCCTTCTTCCCTCCAAAGCAACCAATGTCTCTCACTAGTGTCATTGCCAAGCTCCGTAGGACGGATGACACTTATTTGATAGTGCCTTTTTTTTGATGAATCTACAACCCATTGTTTTTAGGAGCTACAATGATCATCTCCATGGGTTCCTATATTGAAAATATCTTTGCTTGAAGCTACAACCCTTGGTCATATTTTGTTATGGAGCATAACCTTTCATCACTAGGCAGATGTGCCTTCTTTTGTTGAATCCCTTCCTTTGTCACTTGCTAGTAGTGTGATCTCCTACACCTTGACCTATTGCGATGTGCAAGAGTCCATGCTATCTTGCATTATTCCTACGGGCTCCTTTAATCCAAGTCAACATCATCTCCGTCATGCACCAAAGACCAATTATTAGAGATTTCACCAAATTGCTTGAACTTTAGTTGTGAAATGAGAAGAGGATACAAGATGTTAGAGTTTATAATTTGGGAAAAAAATAAAGAGGGAAATAGAAAAATAAGAAAAGAAAGCATCTAAGAAGTGAAAAAATTAAAGAAAATTAAAAAATATCAAATCTTGTCGTGGAATCTTGAAAATTCTTTTCTTCTATAACAAAAATTGAGGATGAGTTTTCTTTTTGAGCAAAAAAAGCTAAACAAAATGTTAATTGATTATTTTTTAATTTTGAAAAAGATTATTTGTATGTTATATTTATTTGAATTTAAATTTTAATTTGGAAATAGGTAGTTAGTGTTGGTTTCAAATTTATTCCCAATGAACTTTTATTATTTATCCAACAATAATAATGATGAGGTGTTTTACATGGTTATAGTTAAATTGTTTAAGTCTAGAATTGAACAAAAATTTTCATGAACAATAGTTGGAAAGTATATGGGTAATGTTGGTTGTCCTTATTGAGTGGCTATATATGAGATTGTTTTTGGATGCATGTGCTTCCTTGGAAAGAAATAAGATGTCTGTGGAGAGTGGGGTTTATTCTTTTTAAAAGTTGGTGTTAAAGAAAAAACATTGAGATAAGGCCAAGGGACACAGAGAGATTGGATCAGAAGATAAATCAAACTCTACTTGACCATTTTATAACAAATGGAAAAGAGGGATATCTATGGTTGGATTGAAAGACAATAATGAAAGCCTTAGTAGGGTGACCTCCACTAAGGATCTTTAGAGGGCCCCTCACATAGAGTTTCTTCTCATTGAACTTTTTGTTGAGCATATGATTTGAGAAACCCAAAGTATGTTTTTACTTTTTTTTTAAGTTGGGGACAAGCTAATTTTTTATAAATCTTTGCCTACATCTTTTAGTAAAAGCCATCATTGAAATTTTATTCAAATCATTTAAAATCATTATTAAAATATATTATATTTGATTATCTTTAGGATTAGTGTTTTATTAATTAGTTTAATTTTTAGTGTTGAAATTTGAGCTTGGTTTTATCCTTAATTGTTATTCTGTAGAAGAGCCGAAGAAATTCTATTTAAATGAGAGTTATTTAAGTTGTCATTAGCATGATATTTTAAATAATAGAATTTTTTTCTTTTGGCTCTCTTGGTACACCTGTAAGTTTGAGAAAAATATTTGAAAAAGAGGTTTTAAAAATGAGTTTTTAGAAAAATAATTTTAAGTGAAAAGAAATGAAATTTTAGTGAATTGTGTTCATTGGAATTTTTTATGTTTTTGAGTATGAAAAGAAGAATGTTTCAAAAATATGGTTTGAAACTCATTTTGCAAAGTCTTATTTTTTTCCACTAAGAAATGCTAAAGAGAATTCCTTGAGAAATTGGATTAAAAGACTTTAAGGGATAAGAAACTCTACCCTTTTAATCCTTCAATAACAAAGGGTTCGTAGGAGGAAGGAGTGAGAGGCTCCAAGGGTTGAGACACCTAACTTATATATTTGGCTATCAATATTATTTTGTTTGTAGAGCATCCTTCATTTTTTGGTTGCATTAGCTTCCTTCATCTCTCATTGTTAGGGTTTATTAAATCTTTCTTTTACTAATTGTTTTGCTGTTTTTATTATATAATTTATTTTCTCTATGGTGAATTTATGCTATTGTTGTTTGTAGACATAGCCCAAATATTTGAGCGAACAATGTAAATTATATTTTTCTTGCACATTCGTGTTTATTTTGTTATTGATTTGATATTTGCGCAACAAAATAGTATCGAAACAAAGTTGTATCATGGATTTGGTTATTGTGCATAAAGGATGTCATATGGCATCAAGATTGAGAAGTTTATTGGAAAGAATAGTTTCAATCTCTGGCATGTTAAGATATATGCTCTTTAAAGTAGTAATTTGGGTGCCTCTTTTTGATAAGTCTAGTAAGAAGAAAGATGCCAAGCCACCAAACAAGTGAAAGTGCACTCATTAATTTTGCTTTATTTAGTAGACAAAGTAATCTATAAAGTTGCAAATGAAGAAACTATAGTGGGTATATGGTGGAAGTTAGAGTTTTTATATACCAAAGCCTTTAATCAGTTAGTTGTTGAAATAACATCAATTTTCTTTCTGTATGAAGGTATGTCTCTAAAAAAACTTCTAGATGAATTAAATTTTATCTCAATGAATCTTAGAGATATTGATGTCAAGGTAAAAGATGAGATTGCTACTTTTATTGTATTAGTCTCTTTATTTACATCATATAAGAGTTTTGTAGATTCTTTTTAAATCGAAAAGATCAGAATACCTTGGACTAAGATCTAGCCTTATATATGAGAACTCCAACTCAAGGCATTTGGAAATGGTGGAGATGATTCAATAGTTGAATTGGTCATCATTAATTCTTATAAATGTAAGTCCATGAAGATCAATGCTACAAAATAAATAAATAAAAAATTAATCCAAAATACATTTGTAATTATTTCAAGGAACCAAGACATTGGAAGAATAATTGTCCAAAGAAAAAGAAAAAATATTCAATTGGTGCAATTGCATGTGAAGATTCTTTTTCAAAAATAATGTTGGTACTATTTATAATTGACCAATAACATTCATTATACCAATGGATGTTAGACAATGATTTTTATAATTTGTTTGAATAGAAATTGATCATCATCATATAAGAAGAAAGATAAAAGGAATGTTCTAATAGGAAATGATGCACCTACAAAATAGTTAACACTGGTTTTTTTTTAGATTTGAATGCATGTAGGAATCTTATTGATGTCGTTCGGCATATTCTAGAGCTTAAGAAAAATTTGATACTTTGGGTATCATTGACTCCAATGACTGTAAATATAAGTGTAGTTTGTGGAGCATTATAGATTAATAAAGGTGCTACAATAGTCATGAAAGGAGTCAAACATGAAAAATTATATGCTTTCACATTATGATAGGTTTAATATCATTAGCATCACATTCTAAAAATTTTGGATATGATTTGACCAAGTCGTGGCATATGCGACTTAGTTATACGAGTAAGGGGAATGGCAATCCTCTGTAAGCAAGGTCTTGGGAAACAAAATAAAAGAACTTTAGTTTTGTCAATATTGTGTCTTTGGAAAGTAATATTGAATCAAATTTTTAAAGGTAATTCATAGTATAAAGACCACATTGGACTAAGTCCATTCAGATTGCTTGGATCCTTGTGTTTGTTTTTTGGAGATCTGATATATATCTTTTATTATTAATGATTATTGAAAGATGATAGATGTTCATGATGAAACAAAAAAGTGAGGCTTATAAAATTTTCAAGAAATGAAAGATTCTAGTTGAGAATCAAATTAGAAAGAAAATTAAATGTGTTTGAATTGATAATGGGTTAGAATTTTGCTTTAAAGAATTCAATGAGTTTTATAAGGATTGCTTGACAATATATTGTTAGAAATACTCCATAATAAAATAGTGTAACAGAATGGATGAATAGGACTCTTTTGGAGAGAGTACGATGCATGCTTTCACATGCAAGTTTGAATAAGAGTTTTTGGGTTGAGATAATCAATACAGTTTGTTATTTTGTGAATTGTTCTCCAGACACTATTATAAATTGTAAAAGGCCTATTGAGATATAGTTTGAAAAACTTATTGACTATTTAGTTTTTAAAGGATTTGATTGTCTTGCTTATTATGTTAATGTGGGTAAATTGGAACCTAGAGCAAAAAAATGGTTTTTTGTAGGCAATGGAAATGGGGTGAAATGATATAGAATATGGTCTTTGTATGAAATGAAAATTATTCTTAGCAAAAATGTTACATTTGGTAAAAACTATATGTTTTACTAAGTTTATAGAAACTATATGTTTTACCTAAGTTTATAGTTTGATGTTTCAAGAAAGTAAGACGATATCATCGAACAAGTGGAGTTTAGAATGTCCTTAAGTGGCGGTTATGTTGGCAACTTATCAGTTTCTATAGATCAATCTTATTGAAAAATCAAGCCTCCTAAAAGATATGGGTTTGAGGACATGGTTGCTTATGTTTTATAGGTGGTCGAAGAAATGGAGTCTCTAGAACCCTCATCTTATTAGGAAGTCATCAAAGGGCCTAGTCCACTCAATGGATTGCTATTGTGAGTGATGAGATGAAATCTCTTCACAAAAATCAAATATGGGAATTGATCAAGTTACCAAAGAAGATCAGTGTTGTTGGTTGCAAATGAATTTTTATAAGGAAGATTAGATTGTCAGGTGGTCACAACATAAGATATTAGGCTCATCTTGTTGTTAGAAGTTACAATAATAAGGGGGTTGTGAATCAAAATGAAATCTTTTCCCCTATTGTAAACATGTTTTTATTTAGGTGCTATTAGCACTAGTAGTACGTCAAGACTTAGAGCTGGAGTAGTTGGATGTGAAGACATTTTTCTTATAAGTTAGCCAAAGGAACTTGTGATTTAGACAAAGACCATGTTTGCAAACTGCAATAGTCATTATATGGTTTGAAGCAATCCCTTATATAGTGGTATAAGAGATTTGAAAGTTTTGTGCTTTATTATGTTTATAACAGAAATCCTTATAATTGTTGTGTGTATCACATAAAGATGGAGGGTGATTCTTTCATTCACTTACTCTTGTACGTTGATGATATACTTATCATAGTTTCATCCAAATTTGTATTTAAAAGCTTAGATCTCTCCTTAGCAAGAGTTTTTATAATTGCTTTGTATATCATAGAAAGGAGGCAGATGATTCTTTCACTCAATCTTGTATGTTGATAATATGCTCATTGTAGTTCAAATCAAATATGTTATTCAAAAGCTTAAATCTCTTTTTAGTGCAAAGTTTGATATGAAAGATTTGGGAGCAATCAAGGAGATTTTAGAAATGGAGATCTTAGAGATAGCACATAGAAAAAGCTTTTCTTCCACAGGGTTATAATTAGAAGATCTTATCTCATTTTGGAATATCCACAACCAAATCTTTAAGTACTTCAACTATAAATATTTACATTGCTATAGTTCTTACATCTCAATCTCAAGAAGATTTGGTGTACACATCTTGAGTTTCATATGCCATTGTTGTAAAGAGTCATATGTATGCAATGGTATGCATGAGACTCAACCTTGCCCATGTAGTTAGTGCGGTGACTAAGTTTCTAAATCAATTTGGAAAGGAACATTGGAAAGCAGTGAAACACATCTTTAGTTATTTGAGAGGTACATTAGATGTTATGAAGGTGATTCAATTTCTTTACTTGTAGGATATTCATATTTAGATTATGTTATTGGCTTGAGTGCTAGAAGATCCTTGATGGGTTATGTGTTCATAGTTGGTGGTTTAGTCGTCAATTGAAAGTGTACTTTGCAACCTTTAGTTGCTTTATCTATCATAAAAGTTGAATATCTTGCATAAGCTATTAAGGGATTTGGTCAAAATGTTTAATCAACGCCCTTGATTCTTTTCAAAAGCAAACTATTATATATTGTGACAACTTGATTGCTATCTGTTTGGTCAGGGATCAAGTGCATCATGATAGGGCTATTGATATACCATATCACTCCATTTGTTTCAAAGAATGGGCACAAAGTGCAACCAAGTGAATGTGCTCACCAAACTTATTCTTATAAGCAAGTTCATGTGTTATGTGGACTTGCTTAATGTTGATGGTTGGAGGTAGCCTTAAGAGACTATCAACATAGAATGTTGAAGAGTTATGTGTTGGGTTTTCATTATTCAATCCAAGGTGGAGATTCATAGAAATGTCTTGAATTTTGGTTAGCTTGAAGCCCAACCAAATATTTTATTTGGGTTATTTTGGCATTTTTTGATTTGTGGGGATGTTTTGGGAAATAGATCTCTCCTCTTTATGAGTAAGGTTGAAATAGATCTCTCATCTTTTGGCCATTTTGTTTCTTTTTTACTCTATAACTTTCTTTTCTTTATTGTAAATTTCTGTTGTTGTTGTCTATTGATGTAATCTAAATACTTGAATGAATCATATATACATTATTTTGTTTCTGTATTGTATTTATTTGTTTTCTTAATTTTATATTTGTGCAACAAAATCCTTGGTTGGTATGATGAACCATGTTTTGCATCTTGAGTATGTGGCAATGGCTTGTTTAGTCACAAAGTGTCCACTTGATAGCAGTGTTAGCTGAAATAGTGAACCATCAGTGGTGGCTTAGAATTATTAAGGCATAAGGGAGTGTTGGTTTTTCCCATGCCATAATAATTGGAAAAAAAATGGTGAAAAAGAGGAGGTGGTTTATCTTCACCTATGAGCTCATGCATTTAGCTGGAATATGGGTTAGCCGTTGGTATATTTGTCTATTTTCATTTTCCCATTTTTCTTGCGTTTCCTAAGAAGCCTGTTACTAGTGTTTAAATTGTTACTTATCAGACTTGATATCCTTAATTCATTATTTAATTATTGAAATGATCTGACTCGTATGTATGCAATCATAATTTTTCTTTGATATCAGAGCTTTTTGCTGTTAACAGTTCTTAAAAATATAAACAGTTTATACTTTTAACGAACACTCTTTGACTTTTCATTTTTATTTTGGCTACTGGCAGCTGATGGATCGTGAAACTCAAGAGAAAAAAACTTCCATAGGTTTTAGGTGCAGAAAGATACTTCCTGGGGAGGAAAAATGTGCTAATGAATGTTTGGAAATAATAAAGAATATCGAATCTTCCATTGTAGATGATGGCGAGAATTGTATTTCATCGCCCACTCCTGAAAAACCTGATCGGAAGTTGACCATGAAAGAAAAACAACGTGATTGTTCTTCAAGTCAACATATCCTATCTGAAACTCCTTCAGCTGAAGTAGCTTTGAAATTTGCAGAACTTCCAGATAAGTATGATATGGTTACCAGTCCTTTTTGTTTATTTGTTGTCGCTAGTTCCTTAATGTTTTACCTTTTTGCTGCAGATTTAAAGCATTGGCTGATCTTTTTGATCGAATGGGTACTTCTATTAGATTGCTTGGTTTAAGAAGAAGGCTGACAATTTTCAAAAATATTCGCACTCAAGTAGAGTTGTTGAGTAAAAGGTACGTGACACAGCTGCTCTTATTTGTTGAACATTTTCATTGTTCAAAATTTGACTTGTTTACTTTCTTTATAGGGAGTTCACGTATTCTCATCTTGCTCAGATGAAATATGTATTTCCTGATGCTATTCAGTTAGAGAAAGTACTTATTCATGATGAGAAAAGTTTATGCATGATGCCAGACTTGAAGGTTAAACTGTTATTTGATGTCGTGGGCTCTCCTTCGTGTCCAGGACAATCTACATCGAAGTTTTTGTGTGAAACCTTTCGTCTCAGACTCCTACAGTTGTTTCAGTTCAATCATGCAAATGTATGTGTGTTACTGTCTACTTTAAAGTATTTATCTTCTTGGTTGAACATTAGTTAATGGTTTGAACATTAATGTTATACTAACTCTAATGCTTAGCTGCAAATTACTTTTATTTGTATTTAACAAATCACGAACTAAACAATCACTAGGTTCAATTAGATGACACAACATGAGATGTTTATCAGGGCTTTTGGTGACAAGGGATGTCAGCACACAATGTGCTTTATGTTTTACCTATAAAATGACTAACAAGCAAATTGGTGCAAGACAGTAAATGACATTGATGTTAGTCTCTGGTGCTTAAAGATGAACATCAATTAGGTATGAAGTCAAAACGACATAAGAATAAAATCCATCCTAAAAGTGAAAACAGTGTGTTTTAATCATTAGAGTGTCACTTTTGGTTTAAATCAACTCTTAAGACAAGTAAACTATCTAATAACACAATGGCAACAAGGAATCATGATAAGGGCAAGAAAGCAAGATAAACATCACTGCAAATTAAGAGAAGGTAATTGGAAGTTTTGAAAGGAGAGAAAATAACAAATTCTTCTTCCATTGTAAATATTTGATTACAAAAAATAAAATTTTAAAGAATATCAACACAAATGACAATTATCTATCAAATTAGTAACTTAATGACAAAATACATCTAATAGAATATTTTAAATTTATTTGTAATAAATTTGATAAAATATTTTATATTAGTTTACAAAACTAGAAAATCATAGAATCTCCCAAGTAATTGTAAATTTGATATCCCTCTCAAGTTAGTGCATACATATTAATCATGCATAACTTGCTCACAAGAAACTAAAAATTAGTTTTAAATAGTTTTTTGGTGAGAATATCAGCCATTTGTTGTGTAGTTGCGACAAAAGACAGGCAAATGGCTCTATAGTCGATATTCTCTTTTATGAAAATGTCTATCAATTGCCACTTGCTTTGTGTGATCATGTTGAGTTAGATTTTGTGTTATATTAATTGTAGTTTTGTTGTTGCAATACAATTTTATTGGCACGTTAACTAGCATGTTCAGCTCTTTGAGAACTTTTTCTACCCATAACATGTCACAAATTCTATTAGTGATTGTTCTATATCCTACTTAAGCACTACTCCTTGCAATTGCCTTTTGTTTTCTGCTTCATGTGACCAAGTTTCCCAAATATAAGTGCAATATTTTGATGTAGATCTCATATCAACAATCAAACTATCTCAATTTGCATTAGTGTATGTCTCAAAACTTTGCTGTGGAATTTTCTGAAAATGTAGATTTTTACTTGGAGTGCCTTTCAAATAACCAAAAAATTGATAAATTGTTTCCAGTTGTTCCTTAGAAAGCAAGTACATGTATTGGGTTGCCAAGCTTGCAACAAATTAAATATTTGGTCGTGTATGAGAATGATAGATCTATTTACCCATTAGTTTTTTTTATTGAGCTGTGTTCACCTTTCTTATTACCTTTGAGCTTCTGATTGGGATTGATTCAAGTATTTAGTAGCCTACAACCACTCATCCTAGTTTTTTTGAGAAGATCAAGAACATGTTTTTGTTTAGAGACAAAAATCTATTTTTTTATCTCATAATTCCACATTAAGAAAGTATCTCAAATATTTTAAATCATTTATTTCAAACATTAAAGAGAGGAAAGCTTTAAACCAATTCACCTCAGATACATCATTTTCAATGAGAATGATATCATCTACATACCCAATCAATATAGCTATTTTTATATCCAATGAATGTTTAATAAATATTATATAATCAACTTGCTCCTAAATATATATTTGATTTTTAATAAACTAAGTAAATTTCTCAAATCGAGTTATTGGTATCTACTTCAAATGATTTCTTTAATTTACATATCTTTGTTACAAATTTTTATTAAATTCTAGGAATGTCTCAATATGGACTCTTTCCTCTTTATTAAGAAAAATACATTTTTAACATCATCTAGTATAGAGGCTAATCAAAGTTAGCAATTAAAGATAAGAGAACTCTTATAGTATTTAGCTTTACAACTAGAGCAAATGTTTCCAAGTTGTGGAGTGAATCTTTTGGCGACCAATCTTGCTTTATAATGTGCTAGGCAATGATCATATTTATACTTACAATAAATATTCATTTATGTCTTGTAGTAGTTTTTCCTCTTGATAGATCCATTAATTTTTATCTATTGTTCTTCTTAAGAATTTGTCTCCCCAAAAATAGGCTCTTTTAATTTTTGAAAATTTGAAGTATCTTACACATTGTTAGGAATCTCCATATAAGATAATTGTGAGATAAAAGTACAAAAAGAACGTGAAAAATTTTTGTAAGACGTATAATGGAATAAAGGATGTTAGGTACAGGAGTACATGCTCTTTTGGGATGTGATGGGAAGGTTTGAATGCTGGTGACACTAGAGGAGTCATAGAATTTGAGCAATGCAAAGGATTGAAAAACTCGTTCTTTTTATTTTTCTTATGTTAAATAAACCATATTGAATTGTTTCAACATTGTAGTTCCCTTGTTAAAAGTTATCTACTTAATTTTTATGAGATAACACAATAAGAAGATTAACATTCTTAGTATTTAAAATACTTGATAAATGTACATACAATATAAAACATTATGAATTTTTAAGTAGAATGATAAAAAAACTGTTTTTGATTTTCTTTGATTTAGAAAACCATCATTATAAGTTATCAAATCTTCTGTTTGGCCCCCCCTCCAAAATGAGATGCAAAATATGAATGTAATTAAAAAAATATAACATCTATAATAGCAAATATTTTTTTATTTGAAAATATAATGAAAAAAATTATACCTTTTTGATTGGGAGTATAATCAACAAAAATATATTTTGTGGAACAATAGTCAATTTTTTCACCATTATGATTGTTAATGTGGCATAGGTGGCAACAACCAAATATTTGTAAGGGTAAAGTAGAAGACATCTGATTTGTTAGATAAATTATAAAACACAAAGAAAATGCGTCGAAGTTCAAAATTTTGTTAGGTGACTTATTTATAAAATATGTAACTATAATAATTGCTTTTCCTCAAAGAGGTTTTAGTACTTTATTGGTAAAAGGTAAAACCTGAGCTACTTCTAATGGGTGCTTGTTTTTTCTTTCACTCAAATCATTTTGTCGTCGAGTCTTGATATAAGATCTTTGATGAATTATTTTTTTAAGAAAAAATTGCACGTTTTTAAAGTATTCACGACTATTTTCACTTTTCAAAATTTAAATGTTTTTAAAATTGTGTTTGTACCATGGTATAACTTTTTTTTAAAATTTTTTTCAATTCATATAATTCTTTCATCCAATAAACTCAATTAATCTTGTGTGACGATTGATAAACGTTACTAATTATATTTTACTTGAAAAGTATAATTGTTCAACATGGGTCCCATTTATGTATATGTATATCTATGAATCATGATAAATGATGCAATTAGTTGGTAAGGTTGAGGGAAAAGAGATGCATGATGATGTTAACAGGTATACTTCATGTCGAAAAAAGGATGGATATTTATTCCATAAAAAATTTGAAAACAAGTATTTTAAATACTAAAAATTAGGATGATCTAGCCTATAATGTTATAATATAATATGATTATCCTTGACAAGAGAAATAGAATTGAAACGTTGTTTTTTTGAGTTAGGTCTATTTTTAAAGTGGTAAAGTTAGTTATTTCTCTAGTATTATCAATTATCTTTTTCATAGTAAAATCCTGAAATTTATAATTAGAGGAATAAAAATTAATTTGACATTGATAATTAGAAGTAATTTTATTAATGAACTATAAATAACAAAATAAATTAATGATGCAAAGAATATCATGGAGAGTTAACAAGAGAGTAAATTTGATTATTCTAATCCTGATGATTATCGAGGGAGAATCATCAATAATCTTGACTTTTTTTGTTGCCTGCATAAGAATTTTTAGATGTAAACAATTTGGAATAATCAATGATATTATCGATTGCACACAATTATAAGCCAAAGAACAAGATGAAGTTAAGAAAATGTTGGAGATTTAAATAGTTTGTATATGTGCTCTAATTGCTTATCGGTAAAAAGGATCGTCTTTAAGTGGATAGAAACTCCTAAGAATTTTCAATAATAGCTTAATAAGCTTGACTATTACATTTGGCCTTTGGTCTCTAATTTATTGGTTTATTATGCAACTTATAATAGATCTCCTTTGTATGTCATGGTTTTTTGCAATGTTCATATCACGACTTCATATCTCTATTATTTTCAGAGTCAATACCTTTGGAGTTAAGGGCCAAGCTTTTGGTTTCCAGGTTGGAAAAGCAGTTTTATTATTGTGCAATATCGTTCTTCTCCTTGCTCATCTCACTTTAGAAAACACCTCTCAATTGGAAAGTGGAGGTTTCCTGCCAAAAACTTGGCCTAGGATCTCATCGAAATTTTGATTAAAACTAGTTAAAAACATATAGACCATGTCATTTTCCTCTCTCATCTTGTGATGAACATAATTATTTGAATTCTCTCAAATATTGTCTTAAGACTGATCAAGCTCTTGTCATAATGTCACCAATTCATTGTAATAAGTAGTATTGTCATGAAAATAGTATTAGTATCCTCATAAGCACTTTACTTAAATTGTCAAAGTTGAGTTTTTAATTCGAATATTTGAGAAGGATTTTTAAAGAACAAATGGGTTAAGGAAATGTTGGAGATTTGAATAGTTTGTATAGGTGTTCTAATTATTTCTAAGTAAAAGGTGTTGTCTTAAGTTGATAGAAGATTCCTAAGAATTTTTAATACTAGCTTAATAGGTTGACTATTATGTTTGGCTTTTGGTTTCTAGTTTATTGGTTGACTATGCAGTTTATAATAGATCTCTTTTGTATGCCATGGTTTTTTGCAATGTTCATACCACGGCTTCATATCTCTATTGTTTTCAGAGTTGATTCCTCTGCCATAAAGGCTAAGCTTTTGGTTTCCAGGTTGGAGGCGGTTTGATTGCCATGTAACATTGTTCTTTTGTTTGCTTCTTCATGTATCACTTTCGAAAACACCTCTCAATTGGAAAGCAGAGGTCAAGAACTTGGCCTTGGACCTTATCTAAATTTTGATTAAAATTGGTTAAAAATATATAGAACATGTCATTTTCCTTTCTCATCTTATGACAAGCATAATAATTTGAGTTCTCCCAAATTTTGTCTTAGGACTATCAAATATTGTCATAATGTTACCAATTTCATTGTAATAAGTAGTATTTTTGTGAAAAAAAAAATTAGTATTGTCACGATTACTTTGCTTAAATTGTCGAAGTCGAGTTTTTAACTCGAATATTTGAGAAGGATTTTCAAAATTTGAATAGGGACCACGAATGACACGTCTCAAGTGGTAGGAAGAAAAAGTTCTAACTTCTTAATGGTTGGTTCTATTGAATTGATGAACTAAGCAATAAGAAGACAGTTCTTGAACTGCCATAATTTGAAGTTGGGATCTCCTGCTGCCAATTTAGTCACCTCACTTGTCAATTGTCTAATTTTGCACCTGTTGTTGATGGCTAGTCATACGAATTAAGCCCACTTGATGTAATTTTTCCCATTCAGTTTTGTAACTATAAATATGGAGTTCTAATACATGTCCGCTTATATTCACAGGTTTCTACATGCTCATGTTTTGCTTAATCAATGCTTTTGTTGTATTCGTATGGCATTCCTTTTTGTCTTTGCTGCCTTTTCAATTAATGGACCTTTTCTTTTTAAATGTCTACTTAACTTTTTGTTGATGGGAGCCTTGGCACATCAATATAAGGTGTTGTCACACACCTTGACATGTTTTTTGAGTGATGACAGCTTCCTTACAAAATGTAGAGTAAAACAATAATCATTATTCCACATTAGTTCTACCCATTTGTAGCTAGTGCTCATGTAGGAGATCTCATGCGCGATTCTGCCCCTTATTTTGTGGCACTATAGAAGTTCTTTTTGTTATTTTTTACCTGTGTTGATTTGCTATCTTTAAGAGCAGGATGCTGAAATTCCTGAGGCTATGCTACCAGAGCCATTCGATCACAGAAGCAACGATGAATATTTCGATTCTTTGTCAGAGGAATTATTCGATGAAATTCGTCAGCAAACATCAGTGGAGCTTGATTCCTTTTCAAGCATGTCTCATTTCTCTTCGTCTTTTCGTCAGCACTTTTGTCACAAGGTAATTGTTCCAAAAGCTGAGCAAACTAAGATAATTGCATCCACTTCGCCATCTGCAATTGTCCATCATGGTGAAAGCAAGACGAGGAAGAACTTATGTACAATACTTGACAAAGATAGTATAACTTCTCTGCCTACTTGCAGTTCTATTTCTGGAGCTGTTTGTACTCCAATTCATGACCCATTTGAGAAAACACCTGCAAAAGGAGCTTCATCTTCACATGAACCTTTGGCTGAACTTACTTATTCCCCAACTACTTGTGTTGTTTCACGGTCATGTGAAAGTAGTCCTCTAAATCTTGTGAAAGTTGGTGGCGATTTCATGGCAGAAACACCAGCGTTGCAGACTCCCAAGAGACCAATGCCTATTGCTACCAAAATCTCGGTCAATACAATCGAAAAGTCAGCTCATGAGCCAAAGACAAACCCTTCTGCTCGTCGCACATTGGTGTACTCTCCCATGAAGATGGACTCGAGCAAATCAAAACTAGATTTTGATGCTGTAGAAGGAACAAATATAGATGAGCATTCTTCCATTGATAACCATTCCAGTAAAAGAAGCTCATGTGGAATAGACACCAATATGGTATGTTTCTATGAATCTTGTTCTACCCTAAAACTTAGTATGACAAATCAAGAAGTTATGGTTAATCAAAGTCCTTAAGACATAAATATTATAGTGAATACGTTGGCTAACAGCTACACTCTTTTTAGTAATCTTGATCATCATACCTCGAATGTGTGCATAGATGATGACCTTAGTTGTTATATGTTTTAGACATTCCTTTTCATGTTGTATGAATGGTCTTAATGGTTGGCTTTTAAATCTTTTGCTTGATACCATTGCAGTTCTACATGTTTACTGAAGTTCTAACTTTTCTTTCATTTATTATTGAGGACTAATTTCTTGATTCTTGCAGACTTGTGATGGTACTTCTTCAGCCAATGACAAGTGTAAAGCGACGTTAGATTCTTTGCGGGCCACTTTCGACATGATTCGCCACATCTCAAAATCGACCGATTGCTCCTTGATCACAAAGCAGGAGTTGGTGCACAAGATAATTTCAAATAATTTGGATATTGAAGATACAAGTACAGCATTTGCTCCTGCCTTGTTTGGTGACTACTCTTGTTTAGCTTTCTCTGTTATGGTGATGAATTGTTCATCTTTTGGATGGCAGGTGAAGTAGAGGAGCAGTTGGGTCTATTGGAAGATTTGCTTCCCGAGTTGATGTCTAAGAAGAGCACATCGAACGGCGATTTCATTTACTGGTAAGTACAATCCTTCACCTCACTCATCCAAACTATTCATCTTCGTTCTCCACATCCTTATGATGTTAATGTTTTGACTGAAGTGTTGCAGTACCAATTTCCTTAGTCTTTTCATTGTATTTTGATCTTGCATTTGGTTTTCTTTATGTGGTTTTTGCAGTATCAAACATGTGGTTGATGCAGCAGCGACCGTTCGATCGAAGCTTTCAAATGGCTTGGAGAAAGTTTGGTAGCAAATTAGTGGAGAGAAAGTGTTGTGGAGGGGAAAACTGATTGTTTGTTAAACTGCTTCTTTGTGTTCCTTTGTTGTAGAAAAGCTTGGAAGAATGCCAAGTGCTTTATGTACCATTTTCCTAATATGAAGCCACTGCTCACTTGAGTTATGAAGCTTTTATTGTGTTATTGACACTTTTAGCAGTTCAAGTGATCTTACAGTGTTCATGAAGTGATGTATGTTGCTGTCCATCAGCTTAAAACATTGATCTACTTGTTAATTGGTGGAAAAGGAAGCCTTCATGAAGGCCCATTTGGTTCATTTAAACATCCACCCCGGCCCAACCTTTTCCGAGAGAGATAAGCTCCAACCCGAGTCGGTTTGGTTCTCATCGCCTACGTGGCACTCTCCTCGTCCTCTTCCCTTCCACGCGTCAGCGGCTCTCCTCCGCCTCCCACGTTCTGCTTCACCCAACGCACGGCTCCTCTTCAAATCCGGAACGCCGCACCACGCCGGGAAGACCCAAGTCGAGTGGAAAATCGATAAGTCATGCCGCCCCGGCGCTACGCCCTGAGGTGGACGGAGGATGCCGTCCACCCCGACACCGTGCGGGCCGTCCTCTCGGAGTTCCTTGCCACTGCCATCTTCGTCTTCGCCGGCGAAGGCTCGGTCCTCTCCCTCGGTATGTAAATACATCGTCATGAGAGCATGCAAGCATGCGTATCTCTCTGCTTTGCTCATTGCATGTAGGAAAGCTGCAAAAGGACACCTTCACCGTCGGAGGGCTCGTTTTGGTGGCCCTCGCCCACGCGTTCGCCTTTGCCGTTGCCGTGGCCATCGCCTTCAACAGTTCTGGAGGTCACGTCAACCCGGCCATCACCCTCGGCGCTCTAGTCGGCGGTCGTATTTCCGTCCTCCGCGCCGTTCTCTACTGGATCGCGCAGGTCCTCGGCTCCGTCGCCGCCACCGTCCTCGTCTGGGTGGCCACCGCCGGAATGGTACTTCCCTGGAGTTTCTCTTATCACTTGATGATTTTCTCGGTTGATTGACATGGTGGTTGGGTTGCAGAGGCCGGTGGGATTTGTGGTGGCGGCGGGAGTTGGTCGGGGCCACGCCGTGTTGATGGAGATCGTGCTGACGTTCGGGCTGGTATACACGACGTACGCCACGGCGATCGACCCGAGGAGGGGCTCCATCGGGATCATCGCACCGTTGGCGGTTGGGTTCATCATGGGGGCCAACGTCTTGGTGGGCGGGCCGTTCGATGGCGCGGCTATGAACCCGGCCCGCGCTTTCGGGCCGGCCCTCGTTGGGTGGAGGTGGACCCACCATTGGGTTTACTGGTTGGGACCGTTGCTGGGCGGAGCGCTGGCCGGGTTGGTTTACGAGTTTCTCGTGGCTCAGGCGGAGGTCCCGCCTACGCACCACCAGCCACTTGCGCCGGAGGACTACTAGCTGAGCCCGGTTCGAGCCGGTCAACGGTTTTCAGTTCTATCAGATGTTGGTTTTTTAAACGGGTTTGTGTATTTGTGCATCAGGTTTACAAGAATAAGATGGTGGGGTTCTGTTTTGAGTTAAATCTAGGTAATCATGCTGAATTCGATTTGCATTTGGGTTTTTGGTAAATCATCGTTAAGATTATTTTAAAATTAATTTTAGGTGAAAAACTAATTAAGTAAAATTAGTAACTTAAGATAAAACTATATTAATTCAATATTTAGTTAATTAAATAAGTTTAAAATTAGTTAACTAAAAATTAAAGTAATTAATTATGAAAGAAATAAATTAACTTTTTTAAAAAATTATTAAAGGTGTGTCAAGCATAACTTAAAGTGTATTAATTGTGATAATTCGACACTCGTGATAAAAAAAAAGTTGGAGTAAATATTGGGTGATTTTTTAGGAGAAAGTTAGCATGGGTTTTTAGGTGAATAGTTATAGATGTATTATCATATATTCATTATTAAATAAGTAATTTTAATATTTATAAAAAATATTATAATATTAAAATATTGAGATATTTTTTTAAAGTAAAATTTACTTAAATAAAGATAAGATGATTTAAAAAAGGATATTTTAATATTATAATATTAAGATGTTATATATATAATTTAATTTTTAATTTTATAATTTTTAGGTTATGTCAAATTATTTTGTATGTTGTTTGTCATAAAGTTTTGATATATCTCTCCAATGTTTCCTTTGAGCATGTTCTCAATGAACAAAAGCTTTGATTTCACAACCATATTGATCACATAATTTTAGGGATATAATCAATTAATTTTACAAGGAAAGTCTTAAGTTTTATGTCCCAATAAATTGTGCATTAATAAATATTTTATGACATTTGGTAAAGTCAAAGCATACTCATAAATTAAAGATTATTTTCATAGATGCACTATAGAATCATCATAGAAATGATTTTATTCTATTTACTTCAATACTAACAAAAGAAGTATATATTGAAGTTCTTAATTGAATCAGATTGAATAATTAAATCATTGATAATGGTTATCAGGTTGAAGTGAATTGTTAAATAAGGTACTTGTAATTATTGATTGTCAAATTATAAGATTAAATACTTTGAGGTGTCAAGAACGAAATCAATGATAAAGATTTATCTTAAAACTTTTAATTAAGAGAATTTATAAAAAAAATATAATAAAAGTTGGCTTCATTATGATAGAAATTATGTATGATGTTATTCATTTTTTTCTTTTTATATCAAATACTAATAAACAAAACATAAAAAAATGATTAACAATACAAGATACTAGAATTACTTGCAAAAAAAAAAAATTATAATATCCTCATTAATTTAAATGTTAAGATGATATAATTTGTCTCTCCTTTTAATAGATGTTATTAAAATAAGAACTTATGAGATAACTATGACATAATTTGTCTTAATTTTTTGTTTTATAAAATCAAGAATGTTTATTAAAAAATAAAATTATTTAGTCAACCTTTTTGAAGTTGTCCATATGTCGAATTTCTCATATTTTGTACAATTAGGAAAACAAACCAGTTTCAAATTAATAAAAATTATCATAAAAATTAATTAATATTTAAAAAATTGACGCATGATTAAGGACAAATTGGATTAATTAGTTGACCTTTTTGAAGTTGTCCATATGTCGAATTTCTCATTTTTTTTGTACAACAATACAATTAGAAAAACAAACAAGTTTCAAATTAAAAAAAAAATCATCATAAAAATTAACTAATATAATAATAAAAGATATAATATTTTTACATATCTAAATTCATTAAAATATCATAATTGATATTTCGTTGGTCAACACCACTACATCATGTTTGTTTCTTGTGACATCCAATAATGCTCGGTTTGTCCAACACTCTTAATATTTTTTTTTTTTGTCATTATTTTAGAGTGGTTATTTTTAGAATTATTGTATAAAGTATAATGTAGTATAATTATTTTGATAAAAAGTGTGATATAAGGGAGATTTACCATGGTTCTATAAGAAATTTTGCATAGAAAAAGCTAACTTTTTTTAAAAAATATTTTATTTTGGAAAAAATAATTTCTCTAGTTTTTTTATAAAAAAATAAGAAATATCATCTATAAATTGTGCATTTTGTAGATATTTCAAGTCACTTGATAAAATCAAAAGTAAATGCAAATGAAAGGTATTTTTCATATGTAGTAAAAAAATAAGATGTTTATTCAGTATTGAATTAATTAATGAAATAAGTATTTAGAGTGTTCAACCAAATTAAAAAGCAAATAACCATAGTAGGCAATATCTAAAGGAATTGTTAAACAATGTGTTTGTCAATAAAATTTGTTAAATTGGGAAAAAAAATAATATAATAAGTATAAGAAGTATAGTAATATTGAAAGAAATTGTAAATCTTAATGTAACAATGTAAATAATTTTACATAAAAAAAGATAATTCATAAAATATTTTTTATACTTATCTTGATATAAAGGAAGAAAAAAAGGTGATATTTAGTATATGAATATTAGTTACACAAGTCTTATGATTAATAGTAAGAAAATATTTTAAGATATGAATATGACATGTCAAAACAAGGCACACATGAGAAATGATTCTATGGTTCAAGCTAAAAGCAAGTAAAACATTGCAGTGTTAACTAAAATGAGATCGAGGATTATGTGTGACGTGTTATTGGTTTTTTATTATAAAGTATTGAAATTGTTGAGAGTTAAAGCCATGGCCAAGGGATTGCCACTCATCAACATATTATCAAAAATTTTGTGAATGATATATTTTTGATAAACAACATCGAGCATTTTTTCCTACTCGATGAGCAAGGTGAGAAAATGCATCTTTGGAGCTAGTTCCTACTAACATATGTGGGAAGATGCAAACATCATGACAAGATCTAAACTAATACATTCTAATTTTCATAAATGATTAAAAAGAATAATATGAGCATATTTCTTAAAAGAAAAGTTTTAGAGGTCTTTGATGTATTTAAGAAGTTAAGACTATGATAAAAAATCAAAGCGATCGTAAAATCAAGGTGATGAATTTACTTAAAAAATTTTAATTATTTTTGAGAAAAGTATGACATTTGAAGACAGTTAATATCTGTATACTCTACAACATAATCATATTATTGAGAGAAAGAATTAAACAATTGTGAAAATGACAAGAATAATATTTAAGGAGAAAGCTAAGCTTAATTTCTAAATATATTTTATTATAAAAAATATTTTATGTATTTTATTTTCAAAAAAACATAACATTGATAAGGTGGTTAATTTCTCTAATTTTTCTATTAAAGATAAAAAAAAATTATAAAAATATTGTCACTATAAATTATACATTTGTAGATATTTCAAATCATTTGATAAACTCAATGTAGTTATAAATAAAAGGTTTGTTTTCATAAATATATTATATATAAGTAGCATAAAAAATGACTTATTCAATGAGCATAAACATCAAATCAAGAGATAAATATTTGAGATGCTTGATAATGTCTTGATCTGACTTTAATTCTAATTAAAATATGATTATAATCTTGGCCCAAATGTGTTTTGTCCATTTACATAAATCATATAATATTAAGAATTGATTATTACTTTTATATATCTTAATTAAAAGGTGTGTATTAGGTTGACTTTATCAAATATTGACATAATCGATTAGTTTATTAAATAAAAATAAAAGTTGACTGTAACATAATTATTCAACAATTGAATATGAATTGAATTTAAAACTAATCCTCTTGATTAACGGATAAATAATTATAATTTATATTCGATTAAAAAATTGTAAAGTATTTTAATAAAAAAACTAAACTGAAAAATTAAATGAAAAAAAAAAATCAATAATTTCAAACTGGATGAATGTCTGTTATCGTTGACGAAGTGGCCCGACCTCAATTTTCCCGCCATGTGTTTCTCCGGCAGACTATGATCCAGCTGTGGTTTCGTCTTCGATGGCGACCAAATCAACCCCACTCGGTAGAAGAGTCCATTGTACCAATCATTCGTTTTCAATCCCACTCAATGCCGGCCAACTTGGAATGGAAAGCAGAAACTTGTTCGTTAGGTTAGTCGCCTATTATTTCTTCAATAAATCACGTATCCAGACGAGGTCCTCTGCGTGCTTAGCTGAAGCTCTCTGTCAAGTAAACTATGGGCTCGTCGCCGTTGTGGGAGAAGGTGTCGGCCTTGTTGCTGATGTCTGTTTTATTCGTGGAGGTCAGCACGAGCTACATACAGTACAACACCAGCGCGGGTATCGTTGATGGGAAGCTCAATGTCCATCTTGTTCCTCACACTCATGACGATGTTGGGTGGTTGAAGACAATCGATCAGTACTATGTCGGCTCTAATAATAGCATACAGGTTGCTTTTGGTTTCTGACGGAACAGACTCTTGAATCCTGTGGAGGCGGATTTGAAGTATTACTTTTTTGTTTTTGTAGGGTGCTTCTGTTCAAAATGTGCTGGATTCTGTGGTCGTTGCTTTGCTAAAAAATCCTGACAGGAAGTTTGTTTTTGTCGAGCAGGTATAAACATGGCCTTTCGCTTTGCGTGTTCTATTGATATTTGTCATTCAATGTTTCGTATTGTTGCTAGACTGTTGAGGAAAGTGCAGCTTGACGTTAGAGGCTTGGATTGTCCAACTTAGGTTTCTTTAAAGGGTTTAGGGGAGGGTTCCAATAAATACTATAAAACAAAATTTTCAACAACAAATTACCAAATAGATCTCCTTTATAAACTTCTTTTCAAAGCATGTTTTTGGACACTTTTTGAAAGTACACTTTTTAAACTCCTCAAAAGCACCATGTTCTCTCACAATGACTATACCAAACAAGAAGATAGTGGTTTTTAGTATCTAATGCTAGCATTCTAAAACTTGCTATGTGGCTCATGGATAATCAATCATAGAATTGCTAAATGGTTATTCATTAGAATTTCATAAATAGATAGTCCTTTTTTATGCTGCCATGCAATTCCTCATAAAATGGTGAGAAGCATTGGGATGTTTTGAGTCCTCGTCCATGAGAAACTGCATGGACTGTAAACCATGCTTCTTAAACATGGAAGGAAGAATAAAGGTTTGTCATTAGTTGGTGGTAAATTAGTTGCAAATATCAAATATGACCTTAGGTGAACAACCATTAGAAATTGGTAATAAAGGTAGAGCAATGCGATGTTATTTTTTGTCTTTAATTTGTGTTGAATGGACTTACATATGCAGACACTTATTTGGATATTTTGGCTAATATACTCATAAGCTGTATTTGTGGACAACTAGTTGTTTCATCTTTAAGTTAAAAACCTACGGTCATAAGCACATCGTAGTCTTGTTAAATTTTGCTTACTTTGACTTTTGAATTAATTTTTTCTTTTGAAAAAATGTTTAATGTTGTTTTCATAGGCATTTTTTCAAAGGTGGTGGGCTGAACAAAATGAAGCAACACAAGAGGTGGTGAAAAAGTTGGTTGATTCTGGTCAATTAGAGTTCATGTATGAGAAGATCTATTGATTTTCTGCATCAACATATTCTTTTAGCCAGCTTTTGCACGTGTTTTATGAGGATTTCTTTTGGTGTAGAAATGGTGGCTGGTGTATGCATGATGAAGCAACTGCCCATTACATTGACATGATTGATCAAACTACACTTGGCCATCGCATGATAAAGCAACAATTTAACAAGGTTCCTAGAATTGGTTGGCAAATTGATCCTTTTGGACACTCTGCTGTCCAAGCTTATTTGCTTGGAGCTGAGGTTTGTCTCAACCACTTTCTAACTTGTGTCTTGAACATGTATCACGAGTCACATACTCTATTTCAAATGTATGCAATTAGATGAGCACACCCAATCAATACATGCATTCACATATATTTGTGCATATGTTTAATCACTTAATTATTGCTCATGTTTTCTATTATATAGTAAATCTTTTTTGTTCACATGTGTGTGCATATGTGATTATATTTTTAGGGTTAGAGAAGATTTTTTTCATAAGAGAGAGATTACGTTGAAACTCAATCTAATGTTTTTTATGTTAATTGTTTTCAAAACATCTTATTGGAAAATCTTTGTTCTTAGTCCAAAGATACATTAGGAAATTTGCATAAATAATTGTTTCTAATCACAAAACATACATTTACAAAAGAAACTACAAAAAACCACATACTTAAAAACATTGCTTCAAGCATAGTTTTTATCAAAATGAGCTTTAAGATGCAAATATGGTGATTATCTGATGAATGAATGCTTTGCTTCTATTCAAATGCTATATGATCAATACATACGTTGTGTAATCAGCCTTATTTTGATTTTTTAATATCCAAGTATAACAAACATCCACTTTAAGTGAAGACATAAAATTGCACTTATTAAATCTTAGTTGTTAATTTAGAGTACAACCACATGATGAGTATTGACAATGGGTGCTTGAGTTCTTCAAGACTAGTTTCTTGAGGCCAAAGCCTTAATACCAGACTCACTTTGCTAGAGGCTCAAGGTTAGACTCTCAAGGCCAAACTCTTGAGATTAGTCTCTCAAGGCTAAACCTTAAGATAGGTCTTCCAAGCCCAATTTTTTTAGGCCAAACCATTAAGATTAATTATTTGAGATGAGCTCTTTGAGGCCAGCTCTTCGAGGCTTACTCTTCAAGGCCATTCTTTCAAAGCTAAATTATTAAGACCATTTGGCAGTGTAGACCTTGCTTCATCTAATAACCAAGCTTGTATATAGTGGTTATAATTGATTATGCAATGTCATCAATGAATAAGCTTTCACTTGACAATTATAACTGATTTTTCCATGTCATTAATAATTAGCTCCCACCTGGCAACTATAATTGATTTTATCACATCTTCAATGGTCGAAGCTCTTACTTGACTGTTATAATTAATTGGGATGGGCTACATCAGTAAGGGGCACACATTACCTTTTGATAGTTAAAATATTATACCTAAATAATCGAGTTATAGTTGTAATTCCACAATGAGTGAAGCAAGCATATGTCATCCACTTCATTAACTATAACAAATCCACAAGGGGTTTGGTTAGGGGAATTTGATTTGAGTTCATGATTAGCTCTTTGATCTTAATGCCTACGTCAATCTTTGGAAGTTACTTTTTCCTCTATAGAAAGTTTTTTTTTTCTTTATTCTTACTTGGTCATTCTTGACCATCATGGTCAACAATGTCATATGACTATTGATCAAGTGTGGTTTGATGGCTTAAGTGTGATGACCTCTAGTTTTTTTCTCCAAATTCCAACTCAATTTATTTTCTTATTAAATTATGTTCTAATTCTTTTCTAATTAAATCATCTTTGATACTACAAATATGACATCCCTTATTTTTTTGTCATATATTCAATTAATTCTATCAAAATTCAGAATTCAAACTAACAAAATCTCTCGTTGACTTTATTTATTTTTTTAATTTATAAGTATAATAATATAATATTTATATCCATAATATATATCAAACAGTTTATATCTACAACTATTAATTGTAAACATAAAAATTCAACGACTGTAAACAATTGAAAGTATCACAGTATCCATATGTCACAGTTTTCATTGTTTCTTATAGTATTACATCAGTTTTTACATACATGTATAATGTTGAATGTATCATATGATTAATAAATTATTTAATACAACTTTTGTATTAAAAACCTTTGTAGTTTCAATTCTTTTTTTTTCTTATTGGCTATTTTTATGGGTAATCTTGTTTTTGTTAGGGTTTCATATTACTTGAAATATTAGTAGAAAAAAGAAGACTAAGCCAACCATCATTGGTTTAATAGGCCATCTTTAATAGTAAATAAATATATGAAATAAGCAATAATTTGGGACAATCATATGTAAGGTCTAATCTTAAACATCAATTATAGCATATAAGCAAACAAATCAACATGAATATAAAGGAAAAATATGTTATACTATCAAAAAAGTAATAAACATTAAAAAAATAACAAGTATATACAACTTTTTATTCTATTTTTCAATCTCTTTTTCTTAATGTGGTATTATTTCTTGGTCCCTATCTTCACTTAACTAAATAAACCTTATGTGCTAAACATTTTTTGATTTACTTAGTTATAATGGAAGCCTCATTTGTTAATGTATTATAATATATGCTCATGCAAAATCATGTTCAGTTTTGTCATATTTTTGATGTACATATTTTTGTGAAAATTCTCAATAGTATGGTTCACATGGCTATTAACCATCTTATGATGGTAAAATCTTATGGCCCATATAGCCACTAGTTACCTCACAATGATAACATCTCAATCTTGTGACTCACATAGTTACTAGCCACCTCACAGTAGTATATTTTAATATGATGGCCCACATGATCTCTAGCCACCTCATGATAGTAATATCTCAATCTTGTGATCTACGTATTCTTTAGCCATCTCATGGTAGTAATATTTCAATCTTATGGCCCGCATGGCCACTAACCGCAAAGAATAGCACATATTAATTTTTAAGAGTTCACTATTTATTCATGTCACTTAATATATCATCAAAGCTATTTTTTAATTTATTTTCATATGTAAAATCCTTTTTTTTATAATATCTATGCATTAGCTCATTAGATGTCATGCTTGTGTAATTAATCATGCTAACAATTTTATATAATAATTTATTAATAGTAAGTATACTTTTTTGCATAGATACATATAATGACATGATATCAGTACATCAAATTCATATGCTTTGTATAAAATTCACATACAAGGTTTTAATTTCAACAAATCGATACTACATCAAACATACACATATAATATTTATGTTAGAGTACTTACTTCTCATATACAATTTTAATTTCAACAAATTAGTATTACATTAGATGTATGCATCTAATATTAATGCTAGAGTGTCTACTTCTAATGTGAGGTCTTAATTTTAGCAAATGAATATTATATCAGACATATATATATAATATATATATACTAGATTTTCTACTTCACATGTAATGTTTTAATTTTAACAAATAGCACCACATCAAACATATGCATATAATATCCATATTAGAGTATTACAACACATATAATATCTTAATTTTAACAAACTATCAAGCATACACATATAATATCCATATTAGAATGCTTACATCACATTCGATGTCTTAATTACAACAAACAATACTACATCGGATATACATATATAATATCTATATTTGAGTTCCTTCTTCTCATGTAAGGTCTTAATTTTAGTAAATCAACATTATATTAGATATATGCATATAATGTTTATGCTACAGTGCCAATGTTATATGTAATGTCTTAATTTCAACAAACAATGGTACATCAAACAAACACATATTATATTCATGTTAAATTTTCTTGTTGCTTGGGATAGTTCTATAGTTGTTCAACTTTTTATTTTTATAAATTTTAGCCTATTAATTGTAATTTTTTAATTCAATTTACAAAATTTTTTTTACACAAATTGAAAATTATCAAAATATAAATGTAGAATTACATGACTCATAGAAATTTCAAATTAATTTTGATTGAGACGAAACAAACGTCATTGAACTTATCTCGACGAGCTTTATCCAATTTTATAATCTTTATATTTTAGAATATTTTATTTCCTTGGATTTTAACATGTTTGATAAGACATTTCGATTTATACCTGATTTGATAATAAAAAATGTTACACTAGTCTTTTCAAGTATTTACAGAGATAAGTTAACCATTCTATGCTTACTTGTTATAGATCATTGCTTATGTCCACAAGTTGCTATGTAGATGGTGAAGAGCTTAGCTTGGTTCACATCATTGATAGGGGATTCCAATGGTATAAAATATACAAATTCCTTGTGGTCCATAAAGTTGTTGGATTTAATACATTCATGAAGAAGCACATGGAACTTTTTAGATATGCCATTGTCAATTGAATAGTAGGCATGATCTTTCATATACGTGGACCTTTAGATGCAATACGAAGTTTAACATCATAATTGGCAAAAAAACCACTAGTTTGGAGTTCTATTCCTCTTGCTCTTAAAGCCAAAACACGTGGGGAGGTTGTTATGCCACTGCGGCTGTACCAAAAACTGAAAAACATCAGATTTTCCACTGGATGCTAATTGACTTTTTAGGACCACTCAAGTAGTGGTGGTTTGTCTATGACTAGAAATGCAATGGTTTCTTTATTTTTCCTGTTTTGATGTAAGTGATGCCAAAATAGTAAAGGTTTAATGGTATGTGAAGTGTGTAAGATAGCTATCAAATTCTTTTAGCTTGATGTTTGCAAAGGGACAGCAAAAGGAAGATAATTCAATAAGCATAAAGAGATGGTAATAAATAGATATTTTTAAGGTGTTGGTGCTCAGATAATAGTGCTTGAATAGCTTTAAAAAGCTGTTGTAGCTTGCTACTAGGTAGTAATATTGTGCATATCAAGATGTTGAATAATCTATGGTACCACTTTGATGGGGTGTAGAAGTGTGATAAATCTGTAGTTCTGTGGTAGATTGTCTTTGACTTATCTTAAAAATGAAGTTTGATTTTTTTTTTGTCTAAGGCCATTGGGGCAAAGGTTGAAGATAGTGCCAAACTGTGTAAAAGAAGCTTAGCAATTGACCAAATAGTCAACAAATTGTTGAAAATCTGAAATTTTGTCTAAAATGGTGTGAAACTTTACCCCTTCCAGAAACTGAGTTACTTTATGGAACAGATGGTTTTTTGTTAGAATGATGAATTGAGAAATGAAAATAATGGTGATATAGTAAGAAATGATAACTAGCTTGAACTTAATTATCCACATTCCACTCCAAAGTTGCATTTGGTAGCAAAGATTAGGATTCATTCAAAAACCTCTTAGAAACACGTGAAACAAAAAGTTCAAATTATGTTATAACTTTTACTGAATAGAGCAGTTATCTTTTGTTCCATAAGGCTAGGAAAAGATATTTATAAGACCCATGTGGATGATAAAATGAGAGGAAAAGAGGCATGAAATCACTTGAGAAGAATTGATTTAAGATACGTGGTATGCTAATAGAAACATGAGTTGCATTTGTGTGACCAAAAATGTAAAATCACTCGAGGATGAAACCTTTTCATGGGCGTTTTGTCTCTTGTTGTACATACTCATCAACAGCTTGAAGAAGGTATGCTGATCTACTTGACAGGTGATAGAAGCACGATAAATGGTTTGATTCATTTAATTGGCGAAGTTGTTTTTTATTAAAATTAAAAACTTTGGGAGGCAGATAGTTGGCTTATGGTAACAAAGTGGTGTTGCTAATTGATCCGCTTCAATAACAGGTTTTGAAATATTTACTTGCATTGTTAATTGCGGCCAAAATTTTACATAATGTAGTTTCTAAATTTATATATTTTATTCTAAAGATAAGAGGCGTAGTCATTCATCTACAGCTAATGGTCACATTCCTCTTGCAGCTTGGTTTTGACTCCGTATACTTCGCAAGGATTGATTACCAGGATAGGGAAAAACGTTGGCTGAACAAGTCTCTTGAAGTCGTATGGCGTGGTTCAAAAACCTTTGGACCTTCCTCACAGGTTTTGAGCTTTCTAGATCACACATTTCGTTTAGGATTTCTTTTTATCTTTTAATGGATGTTGTGAAAACATCAGATTTTTGCAAGTGCCTTTCCCGTGCATTATAGCGCTCCAGAAGGGTTTAATTTTGAGGTCTACAGTGAAGACTCTCCTATCCAGGTACGAATTTTAATATGTCAAATATTTGGACTACTTACACTAGCACATATTCAGGGCTGCCCAGCCTGATTCTTTTGACGTTTTTGACATCTATAGGATGATCCCCTTCTTTATGACTATAATGTTGATTTGCGTGTAAATGATTTTATTGATGCTGCATTAGCTCAGGTAAGCATTCAATTTGCACTCAATTTTGCGAACCAACCCTAAAATATTTATACAAGTAATCAAGCTGTTGCTTGTTGAAACCACAAAATTATCCTTTTATTATTGCAACCAACTCACTCTTGCAAGCTATATGTCAGGCAAACTTGACAAGGACAAATCATATTATGTGGACAATGGGTGATGATTTTCAGTACCAATATGCAGAATCTTGGTTCAAGCAAATGGACAAGTTAATCAATTATGTGAACAAGGTATTCATATCATGTTATAATGTAACTTATTATGATCCTTTAGTGTTCTATAGCTTATGAAATCAAATAGTGTAAAGCATCTTATTAATAATGGAAGCTTTTAAGTATCTTCATTTACTAAAGACAATCTCCCTTTGTCATTTGAAAAGATGTTCAAAGGATGGATGGCTCAAATAGAAGAATCGATATAATATTCATAAATGTGGCCACCTATGCTTCTTGTTCTTTTGATTGAAATTTCTTCACTGAGCCTTTTTTTGTCTCATCCAAGCATACGCTATCCTTATATTTTGTATGATTGATGTGATCGATTTTCGTGATCCTTCTCTATGAAGTCCTTATTTTAATGTATACATTAAAATGCAGATGTTGGTTTTCTCATATTAAGGGATTTAGTAGTGTCATTTGCTTGAATGGATTAAAGCATAAATATTCAGTGTGGTGAACATGATTGGACTGCCGGCATGAACCATGTTCTTATTAGATATATGGTTCACTAGTCTTTGATTAGATTTCTTTATTATGATCATTATAAACAATCTTTTTTTTGTATGATTTATCAAAATAGTTTTATATCATCATAATGATATTATTAAATGAATAATTGTTTGTTATAACTAAGTTTAGAATTTCAGTTTCAATGTAGTGGTTGGAAGATCAGTTTTAATTCTTTTGGCGGTTTCGATGAGAGTTTTGATTTCTATAAATTCTTTAGCATATTTTATTGTTTTCCTCTTTCTAAAATTAATTTTATTTTATGAAACATCATAAAAAAAAACTAATTTTTTTTTGAAGTAATTACACTATTATATTAAGCACAAAAAATTTAAAATACAACATTAAAAATATAAATACATTTACTTTTTAACATGAAATGCATTTAGGATTTTCAAATTGTCTTTGTTTAATGCTCATGTTAATATTATTCTTAAATAAAATATAAAACAATATATAATTCACATAATTTTTTAATTAGTTTTACTTAAAGAATAAATTAAATATGAAAATCTAAATCATATATTATAAAATAAAATATCTCCACCATATAATCTGCATTCGTATTGAATTTAGTTTTACTAAAAAATTTAGTTTCAAATTTATTTTTCTATAGGCTTCTTAAAAGTAATTAAAAATTAAAAAAAAGGATTCTTTTAAACATAACATATAAAAATGCTTGTAATTAATCCCAATATCAAGATGAAAGATGTGATGTTCAGTTTTCAATTAATTTTACTTAAAAAATGTAATTTTAAAAATTTTCGAATATTTTTTATTTAGAAAAAGAGGATGGGAAGGTGCTAGGACTTTAACCCAACACTTTCCGAATTCAAGATTAATCAAAGGGAAGAGCAGAGGAAAATATTACATAAAAATATTAGAATTGTGATTTCAGGAAAAATTAATCAGCTGAAATCCAAGTTTCGGCCCAAAACTTTGAACAAGGGTTTTAACCCACTTGACGAAGCATCCTTCCTCATGTTTTAACTACATGTTGCATTAATCTTTTTTTTTTGTCACAATACGGATATGTATTTAGTCATCAACAGTGCCAATATAAGTAGTTGTTACTCTACTGAAACACACAAACAAAAGTTTTCACTTGTAGCATTTCTATGACAGGATGGTCGTGTGCATGCACTATACTCAACTCCTTCCATTTATTCTGATGCAAAGTATGCTGCCAATGAAGCATGGCCTCTAAAGGAAGATGACTATTTTCCGTAAGCTATAATAGTTTTTCTTTTCAATTTAGTTTGGCACCTTCTAGTTTACATTCGTTAAATGCAGATATGCAGATGGTCCCTATTCGTATTGGACTGGTTATTATACTAGTCGACCAACATTTAAGCGGTTTGTTCGTGCTTTAAGTGGATACTACTTGGTAAAAACCTGTAGATTTATGCTTTACCACTACTTGTTTTCGCTTGGGTCACAAGTAATTAGAGGGTTATACTTTTGGTTAGGCTGCACGACAAATAGAGTTTCTGGTGGGTAGGAGAACATCTGGACCATTCACCTCTGTCTTAGGAGATGCTTTGGGCATTGCTCAGCATCATGATGCTGTTTCTGGTACTGCAAAGCAGCATACAACAAATGACTATGCGAAACGCCTTGCTTATGGAGCTTCTCAGGTTTACATCCTGCTTTTTGGAGCTTACTGTTTGCTTTATTTTTCTTTCTTTTTGTTGTGCATTTTTTTTTTGTTTGTGTTGAGTTTTCAAACATTGCCAATTAGATTTTCTACTATAATGTGTTCCGTAGGCGGAGATGGTCATCAACGTTGCTATTCCTTGCCTTGCTAACTTTGGACAGAAATGTGGCTCTAATTCTTCATCAATTAATTTAAGCCAGGTTCAGTGTTCTTTACTTTGAAATAACTTAAGGGATGATAAGAGTAGTATAAATTCTTCATACTTTCCTGTAATGTTTTGTTTATGAATGTCAATTTTGCAAAACATGTTAGGAAGTGATATGCTTATTGCATCATTTATGCAGTTTTTACCTTCTCTACACTATATTGTTCAATGATTCCTTTAAATTGTACCATTTGTTTAATTTTATGCATAGCTGAATGATGCTTTTGAATAGTAGCAATCTTCCATGTAAATTCAGGATTATATGTTTGTAATTTCTTCTGGGTTATCATGTATGTATTACATAAATGGTAAACTATTCATATTAGCAAAGTTTGGTTTGCTAAGCGACTCTTATGGGGCTTCCATTAAGTTTGAAAGAAATGTAAAGGAAACTACAAAAGAGTAGTATTTTTATTCAATCTAGTTTAGTGGAACACATGATTTAAGCTCTAGTATTCAAGGAAGAATCGAAATAAAAAATGAGTTATAATTTTCGAAGATTTGAAATAGGATGTAGTTGATGTCCATAGAGAAATCGAGATAAAATAAGTTATTAATATTCTTAATTGTCATAGATATCTACCTTATTAATTTTAAGATAAGATAAAATATTTTAAACAATGTCTAGAATTGGATGATAAAAATTTAATGTTGAAAATATAGTTTTATTAAAGGATTTATTCTTAGAAGAGAAAGTTTTTGGTTTTTTTGTGTGGAATGATGGTGTTAGATGTTATATAATATAGCGATAGATAAGTTTTAAGAGTCTACTAGACATGCTCTATATCACAAAGAGGTTTGGTGTTATAAACCAAATTTATTGGACAAATTTGAGGAAATGAAAATGTCTTAAAGAACAATTAAAATATTTTGAATAATTGGTGGACAAGAGTTATAGCAAAATGGTAAAGAGAAGAAAATCTATTATAAAGCCTAGAACAATTGTAAGAATTTGAAATATTTAGGGAGATAAGAACTAGAAATGACAAAAGATTAAAAGATAATTAATGATGCTAAGAAATTAATTTTAAAGGTTTATATAAGAAGTTTGATATTTTAAAGGGATTGGAATGTATTTTTTTTTAGCAAATCAAGAGAGTAACACAAAATACTTAAAATAAAATTTAATAACAATATGAACTAGATGATATTAGTGGATAAATTGATATTATATCTACATGAATGAGTATCTTTTATAAGTATTTTAATGAATATCATGACAAGATAAATGATTTGAGAAGGTTTAATAGTTTTGTAGAAATATGTTTTATCCATAAATATATAAAAAAGGATGATAGAAGTTTTGAAGTAGTTGAAATATAAAAGATATTAGACTCATATCCCATTCTTATAGACGAGTGGATATCAAAAAAGTTTTGTTTTTGGATTATTAAATTATTTAATTACATTTGAAATGCTAAAATAGTGTTAGATGAAACAAAAAAGAGATGTTTAAAGTTGTTTATTGATAAATGAATTAAGTTGAACTATACTTCACAACTTTGGAAAAGCAATCAAACATAATTTATGATATGAAACAATCTTATAATTAATTTGGTTTTATGATCGTATTATTGTATAGCTTATATACGAAGGTTTAATGGGGAATTTTAGAATAAAAAATGATCTTAATTTTTTGTTGATTAAGAAAAAAGAAATATGAAAGAATTCTAAGTGAAATAATTTGGAAGATCTTGCAATAATTAGAAATAGCATTGTAGTTATTAAAATTATTAAGACATTTATAATAGCAAAAACATGTATAAATACTCAAGGTGGATTAATTAAAGATTTTTCTACTTAAAGTTAGAACTTCATCTTAAGGTTTTGTTTTTAGTCCACATATTTTTGTTAGCTATAGATGCTCTTACTAGGCGTCAATTTGAGTTCAAATGTCATAGTGTATGTTTTTTTATTAATGATATTGTACTTGTTGTCAATAAGGGGTTATGTCAAAGTTTGAGTTGTGGAAAACAAACTTAGTTTCTTTGAGTTTTTGCTAGGTATGTGTGAATTTGAATAAATGAAAAACAAATTTAATCAAATTAAGCAGGTATAAATGGCATAGAGATAACTATTAATGACTATAAAATATTGAAGGATAGATTTCATAACCTTATGTTCATACTATGGCATGATAAAGAGATCGATGAGGATTTTATTATTATGATTCAAGTTAGTTGGATATAATATATTGATGATAAAATATAAATTTTATAAGTCTAGTAAGGCCTTAATATTATATTTTATTGGATGTTGTCCTATAAAGTTTAAATATAGAAAAAAGTGTTTTAAAGTTAAATATATTAAGAGAAATGAGTTGTTACATATGTAAGAATATAATTAGAAATGAGAGCATACGATAGAAGGTTGGTCTTGCATTGGTTATGGATTAACTTAAGAAGTGTCATCTTTGTTGATTTGGATATGTTAAAAATAGACCATTTAATGCTCTAGCAAGGAAATGAGATATTAGGATTCTCTCTTATGAATAGGGAAAGGGAAAAATAAAAAAATGTGACAAAAAATAAAAGAAAAGATTTGGTGCTTCGATCTTAGTGAAGGGTTGCTATTGTATATTGTATAATAGAGCAAAAAAATTCTTGTAATCATCCTGCCAAATATGATTAATGTTTATTTTTATTGTATCAATGTATTTATTTAGCTTTAGTGATAATGAAAATAATGCATAACTATGCTTAGATAAAGTACTATTTATAATTTGATTTGTTATTAAAGGTTCTTGAGTTATGGCATCAATTAGTTTTTTACATTTCTCAAAATTCTTATTAAATTTGTTGATGAAGGAGACATTACTTTGAGATAAAATAAATGTATTAATAGTTGATTGATTAAGCTTATGTGTCTCATGAGCTATGCAAAGGATATTTAAACAAATTTAGCACTACGTTGCAAAATATTTCACACAGTTTTGTTACACCATGGTTTGAGCGATGTTGCATCTTAGCAACATGGATTTTGATGAAATGACTTAAATAATATGGAACCTAGAGTTAATATTGAGAAATGCTGTTTAATGTTACAATATAAATGAAAAAAACTCATTATTTGCTAGCATTAATATGTTAATGAAAATAATAAATAAATTTATTTTAGAATGTATACAATAACTTGGAACAACCCTTAGCATAATATAAATTTACATTCAAAAAAATAATTTAATTATCAACATTGCTTGAACCATAGTGTGACAAAATCCATGTTGCCCAATAAATTTACTTTTGGAATGTAGAGAGATACAAAATTGGTGTGAATAAAACGAGGAAAGTAGATCATTTATAAATATTGAGAAAACAAAAGTAGGAAAATAAAGTAGGATGATGTCACATAGGATGAAGCGCCACATGAAGGATGAATGTGTTGATGATCGAGTATCGTTATTAGAAAAAAAAAGGAGGGATAATGGTGGCATCTTATTGCAACTACTACTTGTTATCCAATTAGCTCTTGTTTTGTTGATTAGAGTTGCCAAAGGCTACTTTTTACCTCTCTTGTGCTATAGGGAATGAATATTGTAAGCAAGTATTTAATTGTAGTTTTGGAATTTATACCTTTGCTTAGCAATTGGTGTATATATTATTGTTAGATGATGAAAAACCTCATTATATTGGAAAGGGCTTCTTAATGTATAAGAAACATTAAAGTCAAAACGAAAGTTATTACTTTCCAACTAGGAATGAATAAGCAATCGACAACTTTTAACCACTAGAATATGTGATATTTTAATTCATCCATTTAAAATTAAAAAGAAATGTAAACTCGACTTGTGCACAAGTTTTGTTTGGAATGCATTACTAAAAAAGACATAATCTAGATACATGGCTAATAATATTAACGAATGTCATGAAATCTTCTAACATAAACAATGATTGCCAGCATACAAAAAGACTATTGTAACTTTGGTAGTGTTATACTTAGTGTATAATCCTCTTGGGTTAAGTTTAATAGATTGATCTGAATTATTTACTTTTAATTGTTTTTTAACTTGGAACTTCATCATCAATTTTACAAATGGAAGCTTGCTTTTTTTATGGTTCTTTTAGTTTGGCTGGCTATAAAAGTATAATTAGATCAATCAATGTGGTCGTTAGCCAAATAATACCCATGATTTAATTTTCCATGTTTTTGCATGTAAAGATGGCATGGTGTCAATTTGATTATCAAATGATAGCACTATAACTATATATTTCATTATCCAACCTCATTATATCAAGAAACTACCTCCCTTTGTTAATTCTATACAAATCAAAACAATTTTTGTTCTCAAAATATGACTTGATATCGTTAATACTATAGTTTTATAAATATAACTTAGAATCATTATGTCCTTTTTTGATGTGAGGCTATTCATCTCTATACCCATCTATCTAAAAGCTTGCCAAGAGTCGCTCGTTGTTCAATGATTCCATTATTGGGACATTGCACGATGATCATTATTAGCTATTTTTGGTTTTGGGTGTTACAAGCAACTAACTTTTACTTGTTTCATTATTGAAGCACATCGTACTATAGGAGGCACTATTCTGATACTATAATGTTATGATTTGGCCTTACTATGTTGACGTATTATTTTCTTTTGGTCATAACAAATTAATAAAAGCAAGTTTTGTCCTTAAAAGTATATGGATATTTTAAGACCATGGTTTTATATAAGCTTTTTTTATGTAAGACTTTAGTTTTATACCTCTATATTGAGCAACCTTCTATGAGCCATTTATTATCCAGTGATTTCACCGTGGGATATCATACGATAATCACTCCTTACTCTCTTCTGTCTCAAATGTTATAAACACATTAACTTTTGATTGATCCATCCTCAATCATACCTTATTGTTGGGGATATAGCTTTAACATCATAATGGTATGACTCAACTCTACTATATTGAGGTATTGGTCTCCTTTGGTTATTCCATACTAATCAAGATGTTCTATACATAGTACAAAATCATTCCCTCAATAATTGATGTTAGACTGTTCATCTTTATACCTTTTTATTTAGAAGCCTATTAGGAGCTGTTTCTTGTCCAATAATTTTACCCTTAGGACATCACACTTATGCGTGTTCTCTTGTTCTTTGTTTTTTTAGTTTGGGTTGTTATAAACCCACCTGTTTTCTCTTGGTTTGTTTTCAAACAATGTTGTACCATAGGAGGAACTGTTCTGATCATATAATGTCACGATTTAATTTTATTATGTCAAGGTATTATCCTTTTATAGTCGTCCTATACCAATCAAATGGGATTTTATTCTCAAAAGATGTCTTGACATCTTTAGGTCATAGTCTTATAAATATAACCCAAAATCATTACCTCCTTTTTCAATGTGGGACTATTCATCTCGATGATTCTCACCTACCTAAATGCTTGTTAAGATTTGCTTCTATTTGATGATGCCACCATTTGGACATCACATAATATTTTCTTCCTATCCTTTTCAATCTAGTTGTTAGGCTCACTAGTTTTTGTTTTGTTCGTTATTAAATCACATCATATTATAATAGGTACCTCTCTGATACCATAATGCGACGACTTATCTTATTATGTCGAGATAATGTTTCCCTTTAGTTGTAGTTGTCTTATATTGACCAAAATAAGTTTTTTTCTCAAATTGTATCTCATATTAAGACTATAACTTTACATAATATAGTTCAAAATCATTTCCTCCATTTTCGTTGCGACACTATTCATCTTTATATCCCCCTATTCTAGAAGTCTATTAGTAGTTATTTCTTGTCTAGTGATTCTATTTTTGGGACATCCGATGGTGATCACTTCCCACCTTCTTTAATCTCCAGTTTTATAGGTTTGTCAACTTCTATTTGGTTCATTCTCGAACAACATTGTAATGTAGGAGTTATTATATTGATACCATATTTTCAAAAGACACTTAAATATTTTAAAATCATGATCTTATATATATATATATATATATCCTATAATCATTCCCTCTTATTCAACCATTCATTCTTGTACTTCTCTAGCTAAATGCCTGTTAGACGCTGCTCCTTGTCCCATTATTTCATGCCTTGGATATCACACAACGATCACTTCCCATCTTCTTCAGTTTTAAAGTTACAATATAAATGTTTAATATTACAAGAAATTGATATATAAGAGGCCAAAATTTCATAATATGAGAAAAATTTTACTTAGCAAAATTTCATAATATGAGAAAACTTTTACTTATAAGTATCTACAATTTTGAACATGTATCATTCATTCGCTTCTATACAAAACACCAACTCTTCTAAGTTTTTGGACATTCATGTCCATAAATACTTAGATATAGAACGTTTTTACATTTAGGGAAATTTGTTTCATCGAATCCTCAAACTTTCTTTGTTTGACAAATAATAGTACCATCTAAGTTACTAATTATTGATTTATGTTTATGAAAAAGTACTTACCTACCCATTTTTTTTGGCTTTCTCCTCTTTATATTGATATTAGAGACAATGACCATTCCCCTTGTTCTATTACCATGGAAAAGTTTTTGCTTTGATTGCATCACTCTTTTTGACTGTAAAATATCAAGCATGCTTAAATGTATATCACTAATGACATTTAATACCTAAATTTCATTTTTCTTTAATCAAGTCTTTTTGTGTTCAAAGATATTAAAGGTATCAAATATACCTAACTTATTATTCTTGCGTTTTGGATGTCCAATCATCACAAACTTCTTTCAAGATTCTATCTTAAGGTTTTAGTTAAATGGCTTAGGTAGGAATTCATAGAGGCTAATGAACTATTTACTTATTACCTTTTATAATTGGTACACAGTTGGAATAAAAAATCAGGTATGACATGACAAATGACCCTTTAAGGGTATTGAAGATATGCAAAGATCAAACATGATTAAGTTTTAGCTAGAATTATGGCTGGCCCAATAACAACAAACCATTTGACACCACAACATGCTCTGCCAAAATGGAAGAAGCAACTACCACATTGCCTCACTCTCCAAAATGGAGTAGAAATGTTTTAGAAGTTTTAACGACGAATTTCGAGAGGGAACATAACTAGCCTAAGTAGTTGCTTAATTTGCTTCAGAGTTTTGAATGTGAATAAATGTTCTCCTGTCAAGTTTGTTAATTAATGCTGGGTAGTTAAAAATAGGCAGTTCAGTGCTGCGAAAGCACACATTTGTTTGGGGTTTGACAGAATTTTGAACCTTAAGGGCCTATTATATGCAGCTCTTAGCTTATTATTTACAAGAAGATGCTTCTACCACTCGAACCCATGTTGTCCTAATAGCATGCTGTTACTTTCATTTCTGCACAATGCTCCCGTCTCCTTCAATGCTAGGTAATCCACATTGTTATTGATTTGTAATGGTCTTATGAATAGTGCATGTGACATGGTAGATGCACCAATGTTCACTTGGATGCTGTCAAATCATTGTATATGTTATTTCTAGAAGCTTAAGGAGACATTTATTGATGGACCCATACTTTTTTGTTTGTCAACCGAGCATACTTGGAATAAGTTGATTCCTTATGCCTATTGCTCCTTTTTTCAATTTCACCTGCAGTTGTTGAACATTAAAATTCAACCTAATTAAGCTCACACTAACAAGTCCTTATTCAATGTTTTTTATGAACATTCCAGTGCAACTTGCTCAATATAAGTTATTGTCCAGCTACTGAAGATATTTCGGATGAAAAGGGCTTGGTGAGTTTTTGTTTTAATTTGCGGCTTGTCCCTCTCACCCTCTGTGCTTCTCTGTAAATCTTTACATGATTGATTAAAGCTATATACTATTCAATGGATTGTATTTTCTTGGTAGGTACTGGTTGTATATAATTCACTTGGATGGAATCGCACAGAGTATGTTAGAGTTCCAGTAAGTTGTTTTTCCTTATTTTGCAAATTTTACATTTATGTTTTGATTTTAATAAATTAATATTTACTGATTAGAGAAGGGCATCATGTTATCTGCTCCAAATGCTAATAATATCTATGAATACAGTTACATGTTAGAAAATCACACAATGATAAGCAGGCATGACATATAAGTAAAATACTACCCTCACATGCTGATAATAATGTCCTCAACCTTTCACGAAAGTTTTGGGTTGGATTACATGTGCCATGCACCAAGCTTGTTACATTAGTCGGCCACTTATATCCTAGTAATTGTTTAGTTAATGAAGAGCTATTTTAACCATTAATTTTGAAACTTTGATTAAACTTTCTTTTCTTTTGTTGCCTCAAAATATAAATTAGGGAAGTGCTTTGTTCCCATATCGATCTTCCCTCCTCCCTTCCTCTCTTTTTAAAAGAAACAGTGCGAAGGAGGAAAGAGGGGAAAGAGCGATGGAAGAGTGGGATTTGTTCTTCACACCTCTTACCATTTGGGAGTGTTTGGCATGTTTACACATGATCATGCATTTGCAATACCTTGTGAACACTGGGTTCAAGACAGTTGCATGAGCAATGAAAACAAGCTTTTTTTTAACCTTATTATTGCCTCTCGTTGCTGTTGTGATGCTATTTGGCATAATGTTTTTATAAAGTCAGATTGTGACTGTCTTATGATTTAAGCTTTGTGAAAACTAGGTGATACATTGTTTAATAGTTTTCCTTCCATCAATTCCATTCAACAAAGCTGTTTATTAGATGTGTACTACATTTATTATATTGCTTTTGAATGTCTAATTACATTGCCTATTGTTGCTGTTGTGATGCTATTTGGCTTAATGATTTCATAGTCAGATTGTGACTCTGGCTTATGATTTAAGCTTTATAAAAACTAGGTAAGACATCAATTAATAGTTTTTCTTCCAACAATTCCATTCAACAAAACTTTTTGTTAGATGTGTACTACATTTATTACATTGCTTATGAATAATTTAATTGATAGAGTACGCAGCAGTCTTTAAGAAATGCTAAAAAATGCTGGGGAGATGTGGTCATGAATATTCTGATTGGAGTATGATACAGTTACATAAGCTTTAAGACATGTCGAGAAATGCTGGAAGAGATAGCTGGATAATGTCAATAAACTGTTTTGGAAGAATCCTGTTTAATGAAAGCTTAATGAGAAGTTGATGCTTAATAGAGCAAAATGCCATTTGAGGATTTATGCAGCTAAACCCATTTAGTGTGATTAAAGGTTATGATTAATGTTATTTAAGAAACCATGTAATTGTTCCCACCATCAATTTACAATTTGTTATTTTTTCCATTTTTATACTATTTGGTAATGGTCAGGCATCATTAAATTATTGCCTGTAAATTTCTTTTGTGATAGCAGGCCATTCACAATTCCCTACCTTTTCAGGTCAATGATAACCATCTGTTTGTAAGAGATGCTGATGGCAATGTTGTTGAGGCTCAATTCATTGAGATTGAAAACGTTTCAATCCAGTTGAGAAATGTTTATGTCAAGGCCTACACAGGAAAGTCACCTAAAGATGCTCCAAAGTACTGGCTTGTATTTGAAGTTTCTGTTCCACCTATGGGGTGGAATACTTATTTTATATCGAAAACAACAAAGCAAGGTCAGTTCTATTTGTACCAATTCTGATTGCTAAATGGTTGCCCATTATCCATACTTGTATCAGTTTATGACATTTAAAATTTCAAAACAGCTTTCAAGGAAAATGGCCATAAGGTGTACCATACCTCAACTATTTCAACACCAGATAATGATACGGTGGAGATTGGACCTGGGCATTTTAAGATGGAGTTCTCACGAACTTCCGGACAACTGAAAAGAGTAGTGAACAGAAGAACTGGAGTGAGTTCTTTCATGCTTTAAATGATTCCTATGGTTATGTTTTAATCATTTAAAATATTTTTGCAGCTTTTTTTGGGTCACTATACATAAATTAGGCTATTAAACCTATAAATGGTTAAAACTTTTTGTTTTACTTTTTAAACATATGCTAATATGTATGGCTAAGAATATCTTCAGAAATGAATTTCACTGGTTCTTGATTGATTCTTCTGTTTTTTCATACTTGGTCACATTATAAATTTCTTTTGTATTGGTTTTTTCTAGTTTTTCTTATTATGCTTGTAATTAAGATGGAGTTAATTTTATGGAGTGTCGAAATGTTGCTTAAAAAAATTTCAAATGGTCTAGCGTTATGTGGTTTACTTTGTTTTGTAATTTAACGGAAACGATTTAATGATTTTCTAGGAAAGGTTCTTGAAAATAGATGAAGCTAGCAGGTGTTTTGTCTGTTAAACGTTTCTATGTAAACTACTGTTTTATGGCATGTCAAAACTGCAGATGTGTGCTGCATCATTTCACTTGTTGATTTTATTGATTTGCTCATGCATCTTTGCTCACCCATCCCACTATGAATAACCTTTGTATGAACCTCAAGTTCTTTGGAAAATTATGCTTAACATTTGCAATAGTTCTGCTAGGAATTGTCTCAAATGGAAGTTTTGGGTAGCGCTACTAATAATGAAATTTGTGTGGTTTGTCAGGTTGACTTACCTGTACAACAAAGTTTTCTCTGGTATGGTTCTAGTACGGGAGATGAACAGGATTCACAAGTATAAAACTAAATTTTGTTGGCATATTTATGGTTCAAACGTTTGCTATTTCTTGAATGTGAATACTTTTTTTATTAGAGTTCCGGAGCTTACATTTTCCGACCACTTAGTGGCCATCCGACGGCTGCTTCAAGATTGGTATTGCTTCTTTGTTTCCATTTTTTTAATGAATGCATTAACAATCAAATGCATAAAAACCTGCCATTTTGTTGTTTAATTTTGTAATCTTGGAATGTAGGTAACTCTGAAGGTTGTGAAGGGATCCATAGTTGATGAAATCCATCAACAGTTCAACTCTTGGATTCATCAGGTCTTGCTGCTACATGTTACAAAATGGAATTTAGTCTCTTTAAACATATGATTGTTTGGTGCTTGAATGATTGTTATATGCAGCTGTTATTCATCTTGTTGTGTTATTATATACACGTTTAGCATTCATGGTTTGGTTTCAAGACAAGTTGGTTTCTATTAAGGCACTAGATGCTCTGGAGAAACAAGAAGGGCAAGCAGCAGCTAGGGAATGCAGGCGCCCTGGCTAGATGAGAGATCATATAAGGAAATGATTAGTGGGATAGACCACGGTGGCATAACATTACTAGTAAATAGCAAAGGTTAGCGTGAATAGCATAATCGATTATTAAATATGTAATTAGGGCAACTTGTGATAAGAGAGACGGAAGGTGGGAGGGACTGTTCAAGAACTTGCAAAATGATTGGGCCTTCTGAATTTTGTGATTTGCAGGGAGAGCTTTGGAAATAAAAGAAAGGATCATTTTTAGAAGATTTTCTCAAAAATTTTGAAGAGTTATCCAATTAAATTAAGGACATTTCTGACTCCTTTTTGTAGAGTTTTCTTCAATCCAGATTAGAGTTTGAAATTCCCCTGAAAATCATATTTTAGCCTAGTTATTATTGTAAGCAGTTGACATGGCTAAACTTATTTAAGACAACCTTAAGAACCTTGACATTTCTAAATTTTAACCTTTGATAACTTACCTTTGCATTAGTTGCAGATATTCTTGTTAGTCATTCAAGAAAAGTGCCATGGTCTACAACTTGTTCTGTGGTTCTTGCTGATGCCTTTTTTCCCATGTGTTGAAGATTTCCTTTGACATTGAGGTTGATTATGTGTTCTGTTGACCATTGTTCAAAGCATTTCCATGTGCTATTGTTGATATATGTCCTTTTTTGCTTATTCTTGGCTGTTTATTATGACTATAATGAGAAAATATCTAAAAGATTGTCACATTATTCATCTAAAGATATCATTATGGTTGCATGGCAGAATCACTTATATTATTTTTATAAGTGTATATTTATGGCTGTTGCAGTACTTTTTGCTGCCTTTAGTGCTATATATTATGGTGTTTAGGGGCATTGCTTCAAAGGGATTTAAGAAAATCTAATTGGCATTATTTGATTGTTTAGAAAACTCTCCATTCTCTGGCCATCCACTTTTGCTTCCATTTAGTTTGTTACATGTTGATTTGGCTTTTTGTTTCTTGAAGGGATTATTTTGATTTATTAGATTTGGTTATTTTTCAGATCTTTGTAAGCAAAATCTGAATTTTGTTTTGTGTTTTAAATATGTTGTTTGGTTTGGTTATCCTCAATGAATTAATAAAAAAATTGATCTGTTCAGCTATTTATCATATTGAATTGTTTGATTTCACCTCCTCTTAGTGTTGCAGCTGACTTGGAGAATTTCAAGTCATTTTCAAGTAGACCTACTTACTGTTTGCTATAGAAGTTGTCATGGTTTGCCTTCCAAGGAAGTTTTAATGGATAGTAGTTGGTCATTACTGTTTCTAAAATGACCATCAAAAAGGTTCTTAACAAAAAATAGAGACTAATTGGAATTCTCATCCCGAGGTTTTAGACTTTTTTGAAGTACTAATGTAGCTTTTAATGCCTAGAAGTTTTTTTTGCTAGGACAGACTAAGTTTCTGCTATGGACTCTATTTATGATATTAATTAGTAAGCTTCAATTTTTATTATTTGTCTATTAGTTGTGAACTTGTATATTGAGAAGGTAAATATAATTTAGTAATTCATGCCTTCTATGAATTCATGAGTACCTTTTTTATGAGAACTTTGTCTTAACCTTCACAAATTTATATGGATGAATCTGTCTTAGATTGTGACAATGTTATATGGCTGGTATTCTAGTTAGTTTCATCCTCCTTGTGTTCTTAATCAATCTAGTAAAGTTGGTATCTTTTTCATGGCTATTATCCATTTTGTCCTTATGAATATCATCAGTAATGCATCTTTTGATTTATTTAATTTTTCATTGACAAATCTTGCTTATAGACCACTTATCCTATGTGCTTAATTTAGGTCATAAGAATATACAAGGACAAGGAAATTGCTGAATTTGAGTTTACTGTAAGTTCCAATTTTAGTAGTTGCATTTGTTACTAATTTGGATTTCTTGAAATTGTAGCAACTATTCTCTTTATTTAGCTTGTTGATTTGATTGTCTTGTATCTATTAAGATTGGCCCTATTCCAACCGATGATGATTTTGGAAAGGAGGTTATTACTCGATTAACTGCCAATATGATGACAAATAAGACTTTTTATACAGACTCCAATGGAAGAGATTTCCTGCAGCGGGTACTATTATACTTCCCACTCATTTTTTGTACAATTTGCATCGTGAATACCTATTGTGACATTTAGAATGTTGGTTAGGTAAACCCACATCTAGGTGTTCTATTCTATATTGTTATGTTAGTTTATTTGTTTTGAAAGCAAACTTTAGTATACTCCGCTCCATAAGATGAATAGGAAAGAAAATTTTGATTCATCTTTTGGAAAGTTTATTGCATTATGTTTAACATGCTTCACAACTAAATACTAATTTTTGTTTTTTTTAATTACATTGGTATTTTTTATTTGCTAGGCAATGCAAGGTGGATTAAGCATGTGGAAAGCAATTATGCATTATGCCTTTGTGATTCCTACAAGAGGATGTCTCATTATACTATCTTCAATTAAATATGAATAACTACTAGGAAATTGGCATTTGTTGATCATGAAGGTTGAAATCTCATTTCGAATGACAATATTAATCAATATTTAGTATTTTTTCAATCAATTATTTTCATGCATCCTCGAAAATAAATAGTATTAGGTAGAAAAGTAGAATGCCATTTTCATTGATTTGTAGTCACATATGATCATTTTGCTAAAAGTAGTAATGTGTAGAGTAGATAAGACATAACAATATGGTGGTAATAATAGTAGATCCTATAGGTTTAGCTCTTTTGTTGACCCATGCATGTGGGAAAGGGTGCATGCGAGCCCTTCTGTTGACCTATGCATGTGGGAAAGGATGTATGATAATCATAGCATCTAGGCCTTTCTTGAACTCCTTGCATATGCAAGCTTTCATGCAAAGATTTGCTTTTTATTAAATATGTTGGCACTAATCAATGATCTAAATCCCAAGCCAAACTCTCCTATGATAAAAACCTCACATCTACAAGTTTAAGGGTGAATCCTGAGAAAAAGGATTATCTTTGCAAGTAGAGGAACTCGATTTACCCAAGTTTATGTTGTACCTTCGTGGTAGCCCATTTCTTCTCACTCATCGTTCCTTCTTTCCTTGAAGGGAGTCTCTAATCGTTAGGATGTGAAATTATGTAAGTGCTTTAGTAGAGAAAAGATGAATTTAAAGAAATATTAATTTTATTACTTATCTATTTCATGACAAAGAGGATTACAAAACTTTGTAGAATAAGGTGACATCAACCCTTGAGATCTTTTGATGAACCTCTCATCTTCTTCTTGAGGTTTCATTTATGTTTTCAACGATAATAATTAAGACATAGTGATGGAGAACCCAAGAAGGTGCTCATGGCTAAAGTGAGAGATGGAGAACCTCTAGCTTTGTCTCTTTTAGTTGATGATTAAGAAAGGGCTACATGGCCACTAGCCTTTGGCATGTAGTGCAAGTAGAATAGTAGTTAACCATGGGAAGGATGGTGGGTTCGATGTTAAGGAGAAGGAGGAAGGCATCAGCTAGCGATACAAAAGGTAAGAAAGAAGAGAGAGATTGGAAGGAAAAGGCTACCAAATATTATTTTTATAAAATGCCACCAAATTACTCCATAAAGACTAAGCCACCAGGCAAGACATGAAGAAATATAATTGTAAACATACTCCATGAAAATGTTAGGGAGGAGGAAGTCATTAGCTAGCGATAGGGATAAAGGTAAGAAAGATGAGAGAGAGAGAGAGAGGGAGGTTGCAGGTGGCCACTAAACACTATTTTTATAAAACTCCACCAAGCTACTCTATGAAGACTAAGCCACCAAGCAAGGCATGAAGAAATAAACTTGCAAACATCCTAATTCTAGGCATTCATTCATTAAAAACATGCTTAAATAGGTTCATGAAAAAAATCTTAATAATGAAATAACCATGAAATTGTAACGTATAATAAAGAAAATACTATTCTTAAACAATGCAAATCTTGGAGAATCTTTAACCATGAAAATGGTAAATCATGGCATGAAATTTCTATCCTCATAAGTGGGGAGTCACCTTGCTTTACAAATTTTGATTGTAGCCGACTTTCATGAATTGTTTCTACGATAACAAATGTAGTTGTGATGCCTCCATGCAAAATTTGGATTGGATTGCCTTTGTTTGACTCTTTGTAACTAGACTATATTTGGTTTGAACCTGTCTTGCGATCTATGGACGTTGGAAGTTAACATAAACAAATCAATCTTTCAAATTTTTGGTTGACAGATAAGTGAACTTACATTAACTGTATTCTCTACCTCCAATCCACCCAAATTTAGAAGATTATTCTAAATCTATCTAATTTGGGAATGTGTGGGTGAGACACCTCTTTCTTCTTTTCCTTTTGTAGAAATTTTTTAACATGTTTCACATATAAGTTGCATAAACCCTCACATACCTTCTTCTGCCTTTTTGTCTTGGAGTAAACCTACACCTTGCAAGCTAGCTCTAGACTAAGATGCTTGAAGACAAAGCTGCTCATCTCCAGCATCCTCACCTTTTGTCCAATGTTGATTTCTTTGCTCTTCTTAAAGGTCCTCCCAATTCTTCTCAAAACATAGTAGCAATGAAGATCTGTAGGAGCCACCTTGTTTATCGATAAAGAAGGAATGCAAGAACCATCATCATTGCAAGAGGTGTATGGCTTAGATCCTCTCTATCTCCACCTAATTGGGAGGACATTTGACTAGAGCTGTAAGTGAATGAAAGCTCATAGAGAGTTGGGTTAGATAATTTGAACTTTTCAGTTTATGTTGTGGTTCTATTGTTAAGGATCACCAATTAATGTAATTAGTGAAGCAGGGATGGAAAAGTCATTAGAACAGCTATTAGGTGTGATCTTGAACATTTGGTTTTTTTTTTATTAAAATTTTCCTATTCATTGCCTGCTAAAATATGGGGATGTGATGATCTCATTTTGTTGGTGAGGTACGTTATAAAAAACCAAGGCTTGTATATCCATATAAGTATGCATCCATTATGGTATTCTTTGATACTAGTTTGATACATATGGAATTTATCTCAAACCAGATTTTATTGACTTAAAATTATATCTTATATTATTTTAAAATTTTAAAATTTAATCTTGCATGATATGTTTGACGATGGTGTAATATTGCATTGTAGTTCTTTTAGGGTTGTTGCACATTTACTGATTTCTAAGATCTTGGGACTGGGCATGTTTCATTTGCACTATTTTGGTTACAAGTGCTTTATGTTTTCTAACCACATTTCATGCCTAGAAATGCATGTCTAGCATTTCCTGCTTAATGAAATGCAAACATTGTGCATGCTTTTGGTATATTAATAGCACATAGTGTTTGTAATGATCTATACTGATGTTTGCTGAATTTAACTTTTCCAAAATGGATGCAGATCAGAGATCATAGAGAGGATTGGAACCTTAGTGTGACTCAACCAATTGCGGGGAATTATTACCCGGTAAAGATTTGTATTTCCTTCAACAATTTTATTATCTTGGATGGTTGCATAAACTACTGTTTGTTCAATGTTTATGGGAGAATGAAATTTGCTTGTTTTCAAAATTTAGTCTTGCAACTAATTTTAATAAAGGTGCATTTATTATTCTTTCTTTTTAAATTTATTTATCAGAATGCCAACAAAAGGCTATTTTCCATTTCACTTTAAATATTGGAGACGGCATATATTTAATAGGGATATAATCAAAAATCGACCCAGGGTAAAAGTAAATTGAAGCCATTCAAGATTTATATACAACCATGTGCATGCAAGCTCCTGAACTTGTAGAGTTCAGGGAATGATCGATCCGTTCAATATCTTGTATTGTATATAGCTTTGCGCTATTTTTGTAAGACATTTTTTCTAATTGCTGTCCTCTATATCACATGTCAATAGCTTTCACCATTGTGTTAAGGCTCTTTTCCAAACAAAAAATAGACATTCATTAAAAAAAGATAAAGCGCAGATTACATGCAACTGTTCAAGCATTATTAGTTACATGTAACATGTTTATCAAGTGTGCAACATATATTCTTGGAAGTCATTCTTGGTCATTGTATACATCGTTTCCTGGTATATTCCATTACGCAAAGGCATAAATCAGAAATTTGTCAGAGGCAAGGAAGGATGAGTGAACGATTGGTGGAAGTTTCTAAGAGGCACATAACAGCACTGCAATTATAAAATTTGCATAATTTTTTGAAAAATGGATGCATGTATGTGATTATTTTGGAATCATTGTCAAAATTATTTGGATTTGGCTCCCAATAGGTCCTATTGCTTTCTATCTAGTCAGCTTCATGATGTGGAAATAAATATTTTGGAAATTTGATTATTTATTTGCCAAATAGAAGCATATTGGTTAAATTACTTGCTGGTTTAAATTTACAGCTCAACTTAGGAATGTATTTAGCAGACAAGAAATATGAGCTTTCTGTACTTGTAGATAGAGCCTGTGGTGGCTCTAGCATTCAAGATGGCCAATTGGAGATCATGCTTCATAGGTAATCTATAACCCTAAAGTATTTTATCTATTGTGTTTTACCAATTTGAACATTGAAGCTGTTTATCTTGTTGCTAGGCGGCTACTTGCCGATGATGGCAGAGGTGTTGGAGAAGCCCTTGATGAGATTGTTTGTATAGACGATGGTTGTGAAGGCCTTGTGGTATGCTGATTCCCTTGTGCATTGAATATTTTATTTTTGTTTGCTTAGGAAGATCTCTCAAATAATCCTATGTCTTGCAAAATGATAGGAACAGATAGTGCACAAACTTGCAAGGACAAAAATGCAGATTAAAATGAGTTTCATGTTTTTGGATCTTCTTTGGTCTTCATTTTTTTTATTACATAATATTGTACCATATTGGCATTATCAGTAAATTTTTCTAGATAGTTTTATGTATATGAACCTTAGCATGTGAAACAAGCAAAATGATTGATGAGAACAATGTGGTCAAGTTGTAATTTCAGTGTCTTTTTCTTTTGAAAATATTTCTTTATATAATGCTTTATCTACTTAGAAAATAAGGTATTGAAGTCCACTGCATGATATTTTCTACAATTTCTATCATGTGACTTAATTTCATCACTAAAATATACCCACTTAATTGTATACATATAGTTATGAAGAAAATTTGGATGCTAACTTTAAAATAAAGGAAGATACATCATTGTCTTTTTCTTTCCTTTGCTTGGCTAGGATTTTAGTTTGCTTTTCATGCTTGTTGATGATCGCCCTCTTCTCTTCTCAAGTCCATGTCATTAATTGCTTCCTCTATTTCTTATGCCCCTATGTTGTCGAAGACTTCCCCTTTCTAGGTTGCTAATTGGTAGCCCAAGCATGATTTGGGATCATGACTAAGCAATCCCCAGAACTAAATGTGGCATTCGTCTTCTTATGCCCACCTACTTGACGGCTTTTGCTATTTATTCTCATCAAATCTTTCCCTTATTACCAAGTTATTCTTCTTTGGGCTCCTCTTGAAATCGCTCCCTTCACTTGTGTGCAGTCCTTTCTTTTCTTGAGGAGATCTATACTACCCTTATGGAAGTGCTCTCCCAACGTGGCCATCTCTATGACATTTGTAATAGAGTTGTTCTTTCTTGAGGTTCTCTCTGTTGCATTGTTCCATTGAGATGTTTTCTATTTGGTTTCTATTTGATACAATAAGGGTGACTGTTACAAATGGCATTGAAACTAGCACTGTTGAATTTAACTCTTAATGTGCCATCTTTATTATGATCATCCTAGACTAAATTATATGTAGCTTCTACTTTTCTCTTTTATGGATTCGATGTGGTTGTTATTACTTGTGTCTTCATTCTTATGATCGACATTATTCATTTTGTTTATAATATGATTCCAACCAACCACATTAGATATGGTACCAACCATATCAAATATGATGCAATCATTGTTGACCATATCAAGCGCTAACTTGGGTTGTACACCATGGCTATTGTAGACTGTCGTTTTTTGCTTGATTGTCATTAATTGTATTGTGTTTGGTACGATGTTAGTTGCATTGAAAAAAAAAATTGCAGTTGACTGCATCAATTCTGATATGATCGTGTTGACCTTGGGTTTGTTATCATCATTTGCCAATAATATTGGCAGCATTGATATGATAAATACCCCTCTTAGCATTTCTAATGCAGTTGTTGGTTGCCATCTGATTCCAATCCTCTCAACATCCCTTATCATTAGAAGAACCCCTTCTCTAGGCCTTTCCCGAACATCTCAACTATTATTCATGTATAAACCAATCTTCCATATCAGTGCGGATGAAATAGTTGAGGATAAAGCTCTTTGGTTTGTTGATTGGCTATTGGATCAATAAAAGCCACATTTTTCCTTAGTGGTAAAAGCCATCAAGAAAATTTGGAATATCAAGGGAGGACTAGAGATTGTTGTCCGTCATGGTGGATTCTTTCTATTAAATATTTTTTATAGAGGATCTGAACAAAGTTTTCCAAGTTTGCTTGTGATCTATTAAGAGACATGCTCTCTATTCTTTATGGATTGATTCTATGTGTGTTATTGGCAAATTATAGTTTTAATTGCATCTACTTGCATATCAAATTTCAGGACATGCTCTTTATTCAAGTAATGTATTATTCTCCTTTTAATTTTTCCTTTTCAACTTTCTTATAATTGTTTGTTTTCTCTTGACAACTTGTGTAGTATTCCATGGGATGATGCCCTCAAATTCCTTGAAAAAAAAACTTGAATTGAAAGATGACATTGCCACATGCGTGTGTTCTGCTGTTTGACATATTGTTGATCATTTTCTAGGTCCAGTGTCTTTAACAGCGACTAAAAATGACATACATTTAAAACCATTATGGATAAATTATTAGTGCAAAAAGTCATATGCTAGCATTGCTTCCTACAAGTGTTCATCCTAGCAATTCTTGCTTTGTCATTTGTTTGATGATTTAACATTTTTTGAGTCCTGTAGTCATTATTATCGCTAATATGCCTTAATGAAGTTTGAGGTTGACTCACATTAAGAACTAAATCTTCATCAAATTGATGACTTGTAGTCTTTTGTTTTAAACCATATATTAGTGTAATATTTAAATAAAAATTATAAATAAAGTATTAGTATTTCTTTAAAATATATTTCTTTTTAATAATTTATGTCTTAGGCAAGGGGAAGTTATTTCTTGAACATCAACAAATTGGGAAGTGGAGCAATTTGGCGGCGAACAAAGGGACAAGAGATATACTCTCCAGTTCTTCTATCGTTCGCTCATGAGGTTGATAATCATTATTTGCTAAACTTGACAACATTTTATTAGGTTTCAAGTATATTTATTGAGAATTACATTTTATAGGAAGAAAGAATTTGGAAATCTTCTCATACTTTGAAAGCTACAACTATGGATCCCAATTATAGCTTACCTCCTAATGTTGCACTCATCACACTTGAGGTATGGCCATGTCTTCCACTTAAATAAACTGTTGAATGACGTTTGTTTTGAACAAGTTCGACTTTTGCAGGAATTAGAAGATGGCACTGTGCTACTGCGTCTCGCACATTTATATGAGGTGCAATTTAATGCCACTTCGATTTTCTACGTATTTAGTTTGTACCTTTGGCTTAACCTAAACTTTCTACAGAATGGCGAGGATGTGATCAATTCAGCACTGGCCAAGGTGGAACTGAAGAAGATATTTGCTGGAAAAACGGTAATCTTATTCAAGTTTTTATTTGCAGTTCATGGTAGCATTCTTAGAGTTTATAATCTTATAAGAAAAATTGTAGAAAACATAGATATTGACTTATGGTAGCATTCTTTTTGTCATTTTCATTACATATGATCACCTAATTCTTGTGTTTCTCTTTATATTTAGCTCAAACTACTTCTTAACCTTCTTCTGGTGGAACACCATGTTTCTAAGAATGTCAAATCTATGAATTAGTCTTCCTTAAGGACTTCCTAGCTATCTAGATCGTGAGTTGTTGAAGCAATATTTTGACTAATAGATATGGTCGACACATACATAATGTATAATAGTGGAATTATGTTTCCTCTATTGATGACTCCATTAAAAGGAAATCATGCTCTAAAAGAAGAAGATTGCAATGCAGATCAAGGAGCTGAAAGAAACAAGCTTATCAGCAAACCAAGAGAAATGGGAGATGAAGAAGAGGAATTGGAGAGTTCAAGGACACACTGTAGAACATCCAGCTCCAGTCAGAGGCAGGTCTGTGAACAATTCAACCCTCATTGTTGAGTTAGGACCAATGGAAATTCGCACTTTCTTGTTGAAATTTTAAATTATGATATCTATGCCTGTAATGCCTTCTCAAATTGGCCAACTTTGTTTCAGACTTGTCCTTCGAATAATCCAATAAACTTTGTTATAGTCTTGGGTTGTTTATGGTATTCGAGTTCTCAATGGTTTCTTCAATGAAGTTTCAAGTGTCAAGTTGAATTTCTAAAGACATAATAGGTCTGACACACAAATAGAACCTGTTTCATTTTCAAGTTTGGTGGACAAAAATAAATCAAACCCGTTCAACAACCACACACTTGGAAAGAAAACATTGACAAGTCTCTAAATGAAAACATAAGAGGATCCCTTGTTGATTGATTCCTCACCTCTTCTCTCCTCCCATACACTTGGCTACTTTGGACAGCCAAGCTCTTAAAACGGATCTCATTGCCCTGCATTAACTGCTATAAATAACATTGCACAACCCTCAGGAGTTATACCTTTTCTATCATCCAAATCCATCCATCTTAAGAAAAATTGAAGGAAGAACCGAAAGAACAAATACAAAATGGAAATAATTAAATCCATTTTCTTCATCACAACCTTAATCTTCCACCACCCTTTCCTCATCCAAGCCAAGAGAACAAGTCCGGTGCCTGCTCTTCTCGCCTTTGGGGACTCCATCTTCGACCCAGGTAACAACAACAATATCATCACCATTTCCAAGTGCAATTTTCCGCCTTATGGCCGTGATTTCGTCGACCAGAAGCCCACCGGCCGGTGGTCGCATGGCAAGATCCCTACCGACCTCATAGGTATGCTACATTGAATCCTTCTAATCCTATTTACAAGTTAAGCATAACATTTGAAAACCTTTTTTTGTTCTTCCAAGAGTTCGTTTAACACTCGATGGTTTTAATCCCAGCTTCAAAACTTGGGTTGAAGGAGCTCTTGCCTGCTTACTCTGACCACAAACTGGAAGCCAAAGACCTTCTCACTGGAGTGAGCTTCGCCTCTGGTGGAACAGGGCTTGATCTGTTTACTTCTCAATCCCTGGTAATGGCTTCTACATTAAAAGACCCTTTGTTTGTTTCATTTTAAAGAATTGCTCACCTTAAACTTTCTCTTCCAAGGCAGTCTGTGCTTTCCATGGCCAGGCAAATAGAGATGTTTGAGGAGTACAGGCAAAAGCTGGGTTCCATCGTCGGAGAAGAGAACGCGACGAGGGTTATCTCGGAGAGCATGTTCTTGGTTTGCGTGGGGAGCAACGATGTCGCCATGTACTACACCAATCCCTTCAAAGGATTGGAGAAGTCACCATCTTCTTATGCCAACTTCTTGATGCAATCAGCTTCTACTTTTCTCAAGGTAACTAAAATGCTACATTTTTTTTTTTTCTTCTTGTGATATATTTGTTTTTTATGTTTGACTATAATTTTATTCTTATGTTTGTATTAAGATTATAGAAATCTAAATGATGCTCAAATTTAATATTTTATATCATTTTTTAGTCATGTAATTATAATTTTTAATAATATTATTTCATAATATCATCACATAAAACATCCAAAATCTAAAATATTACAATTTGATGATGAATTATATTTGGTGTCTTTTACCTAAGGTTGTGTTTATGTTCAAATTCAGTTTTTTTTTTAATTTTTTTTATTATGATGTTTTATGTTATTTACAAGAGCATTTGATTGAGTGTTACATTAATAACATAATATTTAAATATTAATGTTATGTAAAACTTATCATTATAGTTTGGTTTTCATATAGCTGATTTTTTAGTGATAAATTAAATTTTTAATAATGTTATTTAAAACTATTATCAAATTGAACATTTAAAATTAATTTTTATATGTATTTTGTTTAATCTAAAAATCTAGTAAAATCAATTCTTGTCTAATGAATCTTCTTTTATATAAAAAAAATTAACTAATTCTTACCGTCAAACTTTCTTATCGCAACACTTTCATCGAATGAACTTGTATCAAATAAAATGTTTATCTGTGCTTATCCTTTTTTCTTCTTCTCTCTTTTGAAGGAACTGATACATCTCGGAGCAAGAAAGATCGGGGTCCTTGGGATCCCATCGGTGGGATGCACGCCATCTCAAAGAACATTATTCGGAGGCATCTCGAGGGAGTGTGCCTCTGAAGAGAATAAGCTCGCAGAGATGTACAATGTGTTGCTCTCCAAAGAGTTGCAAAGCCTCTCTCTTCAATTTGAGGACACTTTGTTGGTTTATTTGGACATCTACACAGCTCTACAGGATGTCATCCTCAACCACCAGAAATATGGTAAGCCATGAAAATTGTTTCATTCTAAAAGCTTAGATGTCGAAGTACCCAAGTTTTCTAATGATGCATTTGTGAATATTTGAGGAAGACGATGATGGTTTCTTTACAGGTTTTGAGGAGGCATCAAAGGGATGTTGTGGCACAGGAACTATAGAGTTTGGATTGACTTGCAACAGCTTAACAAGAACTTGTTCTAATGCATCCAAGTATGTGTTCTGGGACAGCTTTCATCCCACACAAAGGGCATATGAGATCCTTGTGGATCAACTATATGACAAATACATCAAGAATATTTATTAGGGTTGAGCTTTTTAACCAAAGGTTCATCTCCACATGAAGAAGAGATTGCTTCATCTGAGGTTAGGTTGGCCATTGAAGACCTCAGTCAACAAATTTAGTTATGTCCTACTCGAATAACATTATTAAAGTCGAACGAACTTGTCTCTTTTTTTTTTATTGTTAGTTAATTAGGTTCTTTGATCAAGCATTAGTCAACAATGTCTTCTAGAAATTTTACAATATTATTCAAATTTTTTGACAAATATTTCATATGATTGAATGGACTAGTCGTGATAGTACGATGTAAGACTCTAAAATATTTAAATATATATTTAAGTGTAGTATTAATTTATTTATTTTAAAATACATGATATAATATTTGTTAGAAGTTCAATATTGTCAAAAAAATATGATAATAATTCTATTTTGATGCTAATAAATAATAATATGTTATGTTATAATATTATAGAAATTATGTCTAAAGAAATTTCACGCTAAAAAGTAAATTCAAACGTAATATAATTATTAAATTTTAATGTCATTTAGTCCTATTAATATATTTATTAAAAACATTAAAAAAAAAAAGAAAGTCCGATAAGTTAATGATTAACGATGCCTTTTTGTTCCCCAACCCTCGACTCCCGCAGCCCTTCTCTCCTCCACGTCTCCCGATCTCCTCTTCCGTCTTCATTCTCTTAGTGGTTCGACCGTCGCCTCCTTGCTTACTTTCTTCTTCACCCCTGACGCTGTAGTCATCTTCCTCCTTAATAGTCAACGTTGGTCATCGAGGAGAACAACCACTGCCAAGAAGTCTGCGAAGCATAGTCCGCCGCCACTGTGAGCTTCTCTTATTTTCCTGTTTTACCTTCTTCTCCTACCTCCATCCTCCTCTCGCGGACTGGGTTTTCATTTTTTTTCAGTTCTTCATCTTGATGATGCGCTTAATTTGGTCGAGTCGGTAACGATAGATATGCTTATTCTATTGTGGATATGGAATGTTGATTTAAAGAAAAAATGACACGATTTTATCTTCTAGCGGATTGGTATTGTTTGGATGACCATCAAATTAGTGTTGCTATTTGAATGCATGTTGAGCAATTGAGCTAATTGCTATGTTTGAGGTTGCATTACATTGATCATTAGATCTTCTGACTTTGTTGATCTTAGAATATTTTGAATCCAAGTAGTGTACCTTAATGTAGCTCTGAACATCTTTGTTGTTAAGAGCTCTCATGTGACATCTGTACATGTCTATGTTAAATATTTATAATTATCCTTTTATAATACTTTGTTGTAATAATTGTTTGCTTTTCTTTAGTTACCATCCATGAACATTTAATGATCGTTTATAAGATATTTTAAATCCCATTTGCATTATTCTTATGCAATTGTTGCATAGTTCCTACTATAGGTAAATGTTAATTTGTTTCATGGTTATGGGTTGCTCATGCTTCTTTTTATATTGTGTTATCATCATGCCTTGTGATTTCTATGTTATACTAGTATGCATGGATTTTAATATGAATTTATCTCCCAAATCTATTATTCATCGCTTTAGCTAGTTTTTGGTTCTTCAATTACCCTGTTCCCTTATGCATTCTCTTACTAGATCGTCTCTTCACAACAAAGTAAAAGAGGGTAAAAAAAACATCATCTAGCTTTTCCTCTTCAGAGCATAGGAATTTGTAGACTTAAATTTTTTTTTATTAATGGAGATTCCTTTTACCAATGTTCTTTATATTTTTTAATATATTCTAGGAATTGGTAGTTCATCTACATGGCATCTACTACAAGTGGTGATGTGGAATCTTTGCCATCGCTTGGTTGGGAATACAGTTGGTATCTATTTGTTTCATATTCACTTGATACTTTTTCTAGATTATCCAGGATGGTGCTATATGTTGTGGACTTTAGAATACAATCATATCTAAAAGAATATGAAGAATGACTTCAAAAGAAAGCACATTATGTATTGCATTCCCATTCTTTTTCTATTGTTTTTTTTCTTGTGTGGTTGGTTTTTTTTTTATTGAGTTAATTGTTCAAATTATGTTAATCATAAATATGTATGATTGATGTTAAGGAAGTTTCGCAAAAAGAGGAAATGTGAAAGAAGAATAGGCTCAAATTTCATTCTCATAAATTTATGGAAATTTTAAGAGAAGATATTTCTTGACCTTTTAATTTGTTTAATGTTATTTTAAATTTTAAAGGAAACTAAGTGGAGAAAAAATGTTTTGATATTTATTATTATAAGAATGAAGTTTTTATCCAAAAGTTTGATAACTATTTGAGAATTAAGTTGATGACCCATGCTTTTAAACATTAGGAGTTGTTTGAGCATAAATTCTAGTATGAGGCTAGTATATCTCAAAACCTATGTGGTTTTATATCAAAAAGGTTGAGCATAGAGATTGTAAACATATTGATGAATTTAGTGGAAAAGTGTAGGGCTTGAAATAATATCTTCATGTAAAGTTTTATTAATTTTTATCATATTTGAATATTTATGGTTTGAATTTATTATGCATTAGATTCATGATTGTTTAGAATAGGATGAGTTTTCAAATTGTTATTCTTTTAATTTTTGAATTATTCATGATCTTTTGTATATGTTGCTTTGATGAAATGAATAACAAAACTTTTATTTTGTACCCTTAGAAAAAGCTTGGTGGCTATCCCTTTGAAGAACTTTGGAGAATTCTTTGTTTTCACTACCCTTCCTTTTTTTGTTGCATTTCCTCTCTATGAAATTCGGTGTCAAAGCCAACGTCATTCTTTATCAATTTTTGGTATGAAATCCAGATTCACTCTTTATCAATTATGGTATCAGTGCTTTGATTTGTTGCGTTTCATCCATAGTGATGATTCGCAGGTCATTTTCTATTTTTTCCTTTGCACATAGTGCTTGTATCCTTGTCATTGTTGGAGGAAAGGGAGGGAGGAGATAACAAAGAACTCTCCTAGGTTTTTTTAGAAGGTCAAATACCAAACTTTCCTCAAAATTGGCCACTGAACCTTTCTTATATCCAAAGTCACAATGTTGAGGACATTTTCATGGTGGAAGAAAAACAAACAGCCTTACTCTTTTATTGATTCCATCAAGGCATTATACACAGGAGTTTATGAACAAATTAAAAAATTAATAACTTATTATCTCATATCCTAATCTAAAAATCCATGAATCTAATGCATATTAATTTAATCTCATAGATAATGAAGTATGATATATTCAAAATTAAATTTTAATTTAAATAATCTAAATAATAAATTTATATAAAAGTTTAAATGGTGATATTTTTATAAATGTGTTCAAATTCAAATTAAAATTGAAATTTTAAAATGCATCAATTGTTTTCTTGAAAAATGTTGTTCATAACTCTAACAATTTGGTTCTAAATTAGTGTCTCATAATCTCAAGAGAAGTTTTCTAAAATATTTTTTGGAAAAAAAAAAACCAAGCATTATATATATATAAAGGCATGTATAATGAATCAATAATTTGTGAATGTAATTAGGGAATAGAAAAAGTATATTGAATAAGGTATTAATTGATTTCTCTATGCATTGCACCACATGTCATTCATTTATTGCATGCTTTTTCCTTTTTTGACTTATCTCGTAAGTGATTGTGGCTATCTATTGTGATCGATATCTCAAATGTATGGCTATTATTTTTTCTTTGATATTTTTATTTTGCAAGATGGGGTAAGACAAAAATCATGATACTTGTTTTTCATTTATATTATATTAGTTATTAGTAATTATCAATGTAGTACATATGTGATAGATAAAATGACATTATATCTCATAATTATATATTTTCTTCATATAAGCAACATTCGTATGGCATAATATGATTCAATCATTACCGCATCTAACATATTTTGTTTTAATTTGACTTGGACCTAGCATTATGACCCAAGGATCGTAAACCTTATGGTGTATATATGACTTGGGTCATGCATAACACTTGATTATAGTTGGCTTTTGGTTCTTACACTGATTTATTGATTTTCTAGAAAATGATGAGACCTAGTTGACCATTACTACCCAAAGCTTGTACTGTAGAGTATTGCGATACCATCTATTTTCTTAGAATTTACTAAAACAACAAAAGATGGCTAATATCTTCCAAGAGTTTAAATAGAAAATGGACAACTTGAATGAGAAGTCATTTTTGGATTATGAAATCATTCTATTATTGTTATTCTATGATAGGAAATTGAAGCTTTCTTTTAACATTCGTTTCAATATTTTCTTAGGAACAAAAATACATCTCAAAGCCATTAATACATCATTAAAACTGTTATGTTTTCATTATTTTTTAACATTCAAGTGGTGATGAATTTGAACTGGTTTAAACTTTAAAGAAATCACTGTTTCATTAATGAATGGTGGACTATATATTGTGACTAAAGAGTATTAGATTTATGCTTCTAATGCGTTAACATAAAAGTACTTTTGGTGATTGGTTAGACTTTTTGTGGTTTTTTCCCCCTAGTTTAGTCAAATGGTTTTTAAATGTTGTTGGCCATATATCATTCATTTAGTTCTCATTGTATGGAAGAATGAGTGATTATAAAATCTTATGGATTAGGTTTCTAGGTAATTTAAGTGTTTTGAATTTAAATTAATGGACTTATTTGAATTCAAGTGCCTCATTTTTATATTCTAAAAAAAAAAAAAAAATCCTTTTCCTTTTTATGAACCAAAGGCTACATTTGTGTATAACATTATTCTTTAGCTTTTTGGTCAAATTGTTATAACTTATTTTTAATTTATTAATAAACTAATTGATAAAGATAATAGTTATAACTTAATAAGAAATCTCTAAGCTATTAATTATAATATTTTTCTCTATATTTGTTGTTTTTTGAAACTTTAAATTAAAAGTAATTAAGTAAAATCAAAATTAATGATCAAAACTAAAAACTTGAGGAACTATAATGACATTGAAGCTTAAAACCAAACAAATGATTACATATAATTTGTAAACAAATATTTGCATCATCGACATGTTTGCACATAAAAATCCAGATATGCCAAGCACTTCAACCAAAAGAGTAAAAATTAATCAAAAGTCTAATTATTCTTGTTTGGATTGAGCTTGGTTTAAAAAAAATGAGCCATGCTTAGTTTAGATCAAGATCAAATTGAATTGTTCTTCAACAAAATTTGAATTATTAAAAAATAATGATCAAATTAAGAGTTTCAATCCTAACAACTTAAGCCTTGATCGAATCGGTTTGACCTCGAACTGTTAACAGCTCAACTAAAGTGTTGCAATCAATGCCAAACACATTTACACATCCAAAAAATGATTTTTGAAAACATAAGGACATATTTGCCCTATCTTTGATCATTTCATTATGCAGCGACTTTGAAGTAGACTACAAATCACACAACCATGCAGCCATCGTCTTTGCAGCATTGGAGGTTGATAAGGAGGTTGGGACCTAAACTTACTTCTTGGGTTTGTTTGAAAAATACTTTTAAGCCGTTTTATGATCAACCTTCCATCTCTTCGTATGCACAACAGCTTCAACCAGACAAGGTTAAGAGGCATGTTTACATTTCTGATGGTAAATTGAAAGTGTGAGCAATTGATCTCTATATCTTAGCATAAAAAAGAATGTAAAAAAAATATAAATGAATATTTTTCATTTGAAGTTGGTATTTTTAGTGTTTTGTTCTTCCTAAAACTTGCCTTTTCTGCTTCAGGCGATTTGAAGCAGTGGAGGCTAGACTTTTGCGTGCATCATTCAGTTCATTTGTAGACCTGGTTATCCTTTCTACAAAGATCATTGAAGAATATGGGGAGGACATGAGCTAATCATGAGTGCATTATTATGATTATTATTATTATTATTATTGTTATTATTATTATTATTATTATTATGCTGTTTGAACGTTGTTCTGTTGAGAAATGAAATGACATCTTTTGATGTTCAACATTCCAAATTTAGCCTCTTATTTACATCTTTTTGTAAGTTAGATATTTGACGGTTTTGCATATTTTTCACTAATGTTGTAATAATTGAGTTCATCTATCAAGTTTGATCGTCTTAATTTGTACCCTAAATTGTATTCTACTTGTCGAGAAGATTGGGTTTTTTATAATGTTGCATCCATTATTGTACTAATGGTTTATTTTGGTGTTTTGCAAATAAGAATTTTTTTAAAAAATGCGAGCTAAGTAAGTAATGGCTAAATGAATCTCTATCTATGAACAACACCTCCTTGTGTACACTCTGCTCATTTTTCTTGTGTATGATAAAATCTTAAACAAGCAAAACCAGGTCAAGCATGATTCAAATCAATAAAAATCTTAGTCAAGTCCAAAATGTCCTGCAATTGATTCAACACAATACAAACCTAATTGAAGTAAGGTTCAAGCATATAAATTGCCATAAGCATAAGATTATCATGATGTCCCTTGGTCAACCTTTTGACTTGTTCTACCCATATTTGCTATTTGATATTAATATATTTGATAAAAATTCCTCACTTAAAAAAAAAAATAATAATACCAACCAAACTTGCAAGTCAAAAGTTAAATTGAAGAATGAGCAATAACTGTCCTCTTCAAACTTTACAAATTTGCATGGAATTATCATAGGTCTTATCATATTTACAAATATTCATAAAAGTCTAATATTTCTTCATTAAACTTTCATGCAAAGAAATAAATCAATCAATCACTTGCATTGACTTAAAAAAAAAAAAGATGACTAGATGACACAAATTTTGTGAAACAAATGTATATCTAACAAGAAATATGTATTGTCACATTTTCTTTCATTTGAAAAAAATATGAAGCAAAGGCGACGGTGTGGCGTAGGCGATTAGCCGGCGTCCGGAAGGCTATTCTGTGGGCAAGTTGATGCGAATCCACGACGTAGGCGCAGGAAACTGGGAAGGTAGGCGACGCTGACGACTGGAGCCGGAAGCTTGGACCTTGGAAAGTGATTGAAGGAGGCATTGTAGTTGGATCTTGAATGTAAGTGGCTTGGAGGTCAAGCGGTCTTTGCCGGGTCAAAGCTGAGCTCGCGATCCCGTTGTCCAGGATTCTCGAGATCTGTTTCATTTTCCGCACTCGGAGGGCAATTCTGTCTTTTGCCCTCTTTCAAAATTCAAATCCGAAACCCTACCAGGGTACCCCGTTGCCCTGCGCGCGGTAGTGGAGGAACCGGATTAATGCGTCTCGGTACGCCGCGGAACATTTAACTCCCTTCATGCAATTTAGCTACGTTGTCTGCAGGGCTGTGCGCAAGGGCTGACCTGCTTCTACGTGCTTCTTGCGGCTCCCCATTGAGTCCAATGGCTGGATCCAAAAGCCGAAAAGCAATAGGAAGTCCAAAGCCTGTGGTAGTGTATCTCCGAACAGGGAGTGTGAGGAGGTTGCTGGTGTACTAGATATCGGTGGCAAAGGCAAGAAAGGGCTGGTGATGGGGATGTCGGTCATTGATGGGAAGGATGGGTATCTCCTGCACGAGCTTGAAATTTCTAATACTTCGGCCAGCTCTTCCAACGCGGACGCAGGTACCCCTGAGGAAGGTGTGACCTCGGCCCCCCCAGCGCTGTCGCAGGCGCGGATTGGAGATGAGCAGGGTGACTTAGCTGTTGAGACGGTGGAGGCCCATCAATCTGTGAGTCCCTGTGTGTCGAATGCGAAGGTAATAGCACCTGAGGGTGCCTCCCTGCCGGACTTGAATCTTTCCAGTGCAGCGGCTCAGGCTAATAAAGTCAGCTTCAAGGATGTCTTAACGTCTAAGCTTGCCATGCCTAATGAGGGAGAGGCCTCCTTTGCGAAGCCGGCTGCCGTTGACGTTAAGGATAGGGCTGCATCCATGGACGACCCTGTTGACGACGATGAGGTCATTATGTCGGAGGATGCCTACCTCAGGCGCATTGAGTTCCATAGGTTTGATCTGGTGGGGCAAGTGTATGGTAGCTCCCTCCCATTTGCCGTCATTGCGCGGGTACTTCAGAGACGATGGGGGAACTTGAAGAACTTCCGAATCTTCGACATCTCCTCGGGATGTTTCTGTCTTCATTTTGACTCAATGGAAGACAGAAATGCTGTATGGTGTGGAGGCCCATGGCAAGTTGCTGGCATGGCCATGGGTTTGGACTTGTGGTCCCCCGAATTCCGCCCTAGTGCATCTACGGAGATGCGCGCCCCTGTGTGGGTAAGATTCCCGGCTCTTCCTCTGGTCTATTGGGATGTTGAGAACATCCTGAGGATTGCGAAGTCGGTGGGCGATCCAATCCTTCTTGATGGCTGGACGGCGGACATGCAGCGCTCGTCCTTTGCTCGGGTTTGCATTAGGGTAGACTTGTCGAAGCCACTGAAGCCGGGCATGTGGCTACGAGGGCCTATGGGGCGCTCCTTCCAGCCTTTTGAGTATGAGGGACTTCCCAAAATTTGCTTCGCGTGCGGGCTTGCGGGTCACTCTGTTGAGCATTGTAAGAGCAGGGCGTCGGGGAATGCTTCTATAGCGACTGTTATGGGCGACGGGCAGACTTTGATGAAGAGCCCTGAGGGGGCCTCCTCCTTGAGGGCGTTGCCTGACGCCCCGACTGTCCCTAGGGACCTCAACGCGTCGTTGCGGGACTCGCAGGTTGAATCTGATGGTGTGAATTTCCGCCCTGCCCTGGAAAGCGACGATGGATTCAATAAGGAGAACCTCGGCCCGTGGATGGTGGTTCAACCGAGAAGGAGAAAGGTGGCCATGAGTGCGCGTAGTCGCAATCCTCAGGGAATGACTTCCACAGCGAACCAGGCTGGAGAGGGTGGCAGCAAAAGAGGAAGAATCAGAATGAGAAGTTCTTCCCAGTCGAGAGGAAGGCCTACTAGCAGGAATTATCGAAGCCCCCATGTGCATGACATTAAAGGTAAGGCGCCGCTGTTGGATGATGGCAGGGCGACGACATCCATCTCTCGAAATGATCCTGTCCTCCGGAAGGAAACGGCCCTCCGCATCGGGGGTTAGGGGATTCCCCTTCTTACTGCAATTCGTGGGTTGCAGTATATTGCTCACTCTACTTGGGGGATGTTGGCAGCTGATGCTAGTCGAGCGGTATTTCCCCAAGCTGTTCGAAGCTCGGACGCTGGCCCTGGAGGGCGTAGGGGCGAGGCCAAAGTCCTGGCCGTTGTGCTATGATCCTTTGGTGCGGAGAGGTACCTTCTACTCTTCTTCTTATGACTAAAATTCTAGTTTGGAATATCAGGGGCGTTTATGGCAAGAAGTCGAGGTCCTTTCTCCAGAGGGTTGTACGTGAAAGCAAGATCGGGGTTGTTGGCCTTGTAGAAACCCGTGCTCAAAGCTTTGCGCGAAGGGATGTTGATCGCTTGCTAGGCAAGGATTGGAACTACGTGGTACAACCTTCGGCAGGGAAGTCTGCCGGCATTGTTGTCCTATGGAGGAGCTGTCTATCGATGAATTTCATTCGCTCATTCACGCACGCGGTGGCGCTTGAGCTGGGCATTGCGGGAGGCGTTGTCATCAAGTGTTGTGTTGTTTATGGGCCAAGGGACCCCTCGAAGCGGAAGGAATTGTGGAACTTTCTAAGGCAGGAGGCTGAGACTGCGGGCCCATTGCTGGTGGCCGGCGACTTTAACATTGTTATGTCGCAGGGTGAGAAGAAGGGGGGAAGGAAGTTCAAATTCAGCAGTTTGCAGCAAGAATTTGCGGATGCAATCCAAGATTTCCAGTTGGTGGATCTCATGTTCACTGGCAGCAAATTTACTTGGTGTAATGGGAAGGAAGGGGGTGCAAGAATCCTTGAAAGGCTCGATAGAGCGTTGATTAACATCGCGGGCATGCGTGCATTTCCGGGCTGCTCTGTTGCCCACCTTATGCGAATTGGCTTGGATCATTGCCCCCTTCTTATTGACATTGAGGGGGGACGCAGGACTGCGTGTTCACACCGCATTCAGTTTGAAAGCACCTGGTTGCAGTTTCCGAAGGCGAGATGGGTCGTGTATCAGGCCTGGAGCAGGCGTACTCAGGGGAATCATATGGAGGCCCTTTCAACCAAGTTTCGCAGATCGCTTCTGGCTTTGCGCTCTTGGAGTAAATTGGAGGTTGGTGATATTATGAGCACTAATGCTAATCTTGAACTTAGCATTAATACGTTGCAAATCAAAGAATCTCTGGAAGGATTAAATGAAGAGGAACACCGCCGGCTTGGGCAGCTAATTCTGGACTTCCACCGCGGCTGTGCGCTGGAGGAGCGCTGGTGGTGGCAGAGGGCAAAGCTCCACTGGACTCAGCTGGGAGATCGTAATACTCGTTTCTTCCATGCTGCCGCAACTGCACGCACCCGCAACAATCTCATCACCCAGCTGAAGGATGATTCGGGCTGCATGGTCACCTCGCTGGAGTCTATGAGCAATATCCTGGAGCCTTTCTTCCAGACGAAGTGGGGGGGTGGGGCTACGCCTCTGCCTTTCCTGAAGCACCTGCCTCATGTTAGGGTTAGTGAGGCTCAGGCAACCTTGCTGGCCTGCCCTGTCACTGATCAGGAGATCATTGCAGCCATCAAAGCCGCTAGGAGAAACAAAGCCCCTGGACTGGATGGGGTTACTGCGGAGTTCGTCCAGGGCTATTGGCAGATTACTCAGGAAGACACCATTAGAGCGGTGCTCTCCTTCTTTGCTGGAAAGTATATGCCTAGCTGTTGGAAGGATACCCTCGTTATCCTTGTTCCGAAATCTCAAGGCGCATGCAGGCCGGAGCAGTTCCGGCCAATTAGCCTTTGCAACTTTATCTACAAAGTCGTTGCACGTGTTCTTGTTGGAAGACTCAAGCCTATCCTCCCCTTCCTCATTTCCAGTGAACAGGGTGCGTTTGTGCCAGGTAGATGCGTTGCGGATAACATCTTTATGGCTCAGGAAATGGCCTCGCGAATGCACTTGTCCTCTGCGAGGGCTGGACTCATGGCGGTTAAGGTGGATATGGAGCAAGCCTTCGACTCGGTGCAATGGGAGAGCGTGATGAACATCCTGAAGGCGATGGGTTTTCCGCCTACTTGGTGCGACTGGGTTGAGGCGTGTATTGTCAACCCTAGATATGCTGTCTTGCTTAACGGCTCTCGGATTCCCTGGATTCATGCCCAACGTGGTTTGCGGCAGGGCTGCCCCCTTTCGCCGTACTTGTTCACCCTTGTGACGGAGTATCTCTCCGCCATCATCCACAACTATGAATCCAGGTCGCTGCTGGGGTTTAGCCCTGGGAAGGACTCTCCACTTGTATCCCACCTCTTGTTCGCCGATGACATCCTCATATATGCCTCGGCTACTCGTGCTGCTGCGCAAGCCATCAACCTGGCCATGCAAGAGTTCTGCAGAGCCACAGGTATGACTGTTAACCTCTCGAAATCTAAGGCATTCTTCAGCAAGTTCACTAGTACCAAAAGGAAGATCCTAATTGCGAGGAAATTACACATGGCACGGGGGGAGAATCTCTCTTACCTGGGAATTCCAATCTCGGCGAAACCAATCAAGTTCAAGGATGTTAATTTCCTACTCCAAAAGATCGATGATCAGGTGATGAATTGGCGCACTAGGCATCTATCGCTTGCTGGGAGGATTGCCATGATCAAATGCGTCCTCAACTCTATCCCCACCTACTTGATGAGCCATTGCGTCTTGCCGAAGCGTGCCATTGACGTGGCGGAGCGGAAGTTTAGGAAGTTCCTTTGGAGCGGCGCCACGGGAGGAAGGAGGATGCATTATGCCAGCTGGGAGAAGATCACTCTGCCTAAGGATGCGGGGGGCTTTGGCCTTCTTGACTTGCGTACATGGCAACGGGTCTTGACCATGAAACACTGCAGAAGATTGATTGGGCGTGAGGAGATCCCGTGGGTTTGCACCTTGGCTGCTAAATACGACGCTGCCCACTTGCTTGTTAAGTCTCCCCGGAGGGCATCCCTTGCTTGCAGGCTTCTTGCAGCTGCTATGCCGTGCGCCCTCGCTAACTTTGTGTGGCGAATTGGGGACGGAAAGGGAGTTTTATTTGCTGAAGACAACTGGCTTGGTGTGCTCCCTATCTGCCTGTGGCCTACGTTCATCAACATGGACGTAGATTGGCCTACTTACGTTAGTGCATGCGTCTGCGAGGTGGGTGTCTGGAATGAAGCAAGTATTAGGGTTTGGGCAAGTGACATCCTTCTTGATCGCGTCTTGCACCTGCCTTGGGCCCGCAGCCATGACATGCTTCTACAGCTGCAAACGGAGTCGCCACGGGTCAACAATCTAAAATTCTACTCGCACATGCGTGGTGGCAATATGTCTGAAGTCGCGGAAGTTAACTCGAAGTATTCGAAGCAGATCTGGAAGCTTAAGGTGCTGCCTAGGGTGAAACTCTTCCTTTGGCGGCTGATGGGTGACCACCTTCCTACCGCAGTCTGGCTCGTTCGCAGAGGGCTTGCCGAGTGTAGTAACTGTATCTGGGGTTGTCCTGCGGATGAGACGCGGGAACACTTTGTCTGGGAGTGCCCGCATGCACAGGCTATCTGGCGCTGCAACCTACTTCGCGAAGCCATCTCGGCGATTGGTCCTCTTCCTGATGAGGGCTCTGGGCATTTACAGAGGCTCTTTGAACTTGTAGCAGCGCCAGCACATAGCATGGCTTATAATTGGAAGTACGCTGCCACCATTGCCACGGCAATGTATTACATCTGGGATTTCCGCAATGCGAAGAAGCACTACGATGAGAGGCCTAATTACAGTTTTATTATACGCAAGCTGCAGATTGAGGTTGCTCTGCTTCACCGAACGCGTCCCTCCATGTCCTGCGGGAACCCATTCAGCTCACCTGAACTGAATGTAGCCCAAAATTGGGTTCCCCCTCCCACTGGATGGGTCAAATTCAACTGCGATGCAGCCGTTGGGGATCACTCGGTGGGTCTTGGTCTGGTTGCCAGGGATCATGTGGGCAAGCCCCTGCTGGTGCTTGGAAAGAAAATTATATCTCAAGCTAGTGGAGCCATGGAAGTTTACGCTCTCTTGGAGGCCTTTGAAGCGGCCAGATTAGTGTTCCCGGACGTCCGGGCCATCGAGGTCCAAACCGACTCCACGGACGCTATGCTTGACGTGCGTGATATCATTGCCCAGGTGCCCACGAGGGGTGTATTTGCCAAAGCAATTCTCCATGCTCGCGGCCTCGACGCCCTCGTCATCTCTTGTGTTTACAGGGAAGGCAACGCGTCGGCGGACTGGGTGGCGCGTGCCGCGTGTTGGTCCAGCTTCAGCTGGGGACGGGGTGAGCCCCTCCCTGAGCCGTTTTGCAAGCTCTTGTACTCGGATTACCTGTTTGATCCCCCGTAGGGGACCCCGTTTTTTTGCCTTAATAATAAGGTTTATTTGAGGAAAAAAATATGATTAAAATCTTGATTCAAGAATAAGTGATTAATCACATTATAATGACTACAATCTTTATCTTAATATCATAAATCATATATCAATATTTAATGAATATTTGATCTATGATATAAAAATTAATAAGGTTTTATAAAATTTATAAATAAAAAATATTTTTATAAATGTATTATATAAAAATAAAATAAAAAATAACATATTCATGAAACATATAAATTAAAAAATTAATATTTCTTTTGATCCCGCAATCCTTACCATCGTCATCGCTGTTGACGTGCCCCATCGCGTAATGCATGCACTTGGTAATCACAACTGCAGCGGCAACGAGCGCAATTTACCCCCACCCCGACCATGCTATTTATTCTCCGGTAAACTATTATCCATCCGTCGTTTCGTCTACGATGGTTAACAAACGTTCGCTGTCAAACCCACTAAATGCCGGCCAACTCGAAACGCAAAGCAGAAACCTGTCCTTTAGCTTACTCATCAATTATTTCTTCAATAAATTACGGATCCAGACGAGGCACTCTGCGTGATTAGCGGAAAGCGAGGACAGCTGGAGCTCGCTGTCCTCGCAAGCTATGGGCTCGTCGTCGTCGTGGAAGAAACTGTCGGCTTTGCTTTTGATCTCAGTTCTATTCGTGGAGGTCAGAACGAGCTACATACAGTACAACACTAGTTCGGGTATCGTTGATGGGAAGCTCAATGTCCATCTCGTACCTCACTCTCATGACGATGTTGGGTGGTTGAAGACGATCGATCAGTACTATGTCGGCTCTAATAATAGCATACAGGTTGCTTTTGGTTCTGACGGAACGGACACTTAAATCTTTGTGGAGGCCAATTTGAAGTATTCCTTTTTTTTGTTTTTGTAGGGTGCTTGTGTTCAAAATGTGCTGGATTCTATCGTCGTTGCATTGCTCAAAAATCCTCAAAGGAAGTTTGTCTATGTCGAGCAGGTATAAACATGGCCTTTTCCTTCGTATGGTCTATTTATATTTATCATTCAATGATTCGAAAGTAAGTTAGAGGCTTGGATTGTCCAAAACAAATTAGCCAATAGATCTCCTTTACATACTTCTTTTCAAAGTATGTTTTTTGAACTCTTTTGGAAAGAACATTTTTTAACTCCTCAAAAGCACTAAGTTCTATTGGATTTACATATGCAGACACTTAATTTGGATCTTTTGGTTGCTATACTTACAAGGACAACTAATCGTTTCATCTTTAAGTTAAAAACCTATTATCACATGAACATTGTAATCTTGTTAATTTTGTTCATTTTGACTTTTGAATTGATTTTTTTCTTTTGAAAAAATGTTTAATGTTGTTTCCATAGGCATTTTTTCAAAGATGGTGGGCTGAACAAGATGAAGCAACACAAGAGGTGGTGAAAAAGTTGGTTGATTCTGGTCAATTAGAGTTCATGTATGAGAAGATCTATTGATTTTCTGTATCAACACATTCTTTTAGTCGGCTTTTTCATGTGTTTCATGAAGATTTCTTTTGGTGTAGAAATGGTGGCTGGTGTATGCATGATGAAGCAACTGTCCATTACATTGACATGATTGATCAAACTACACTTGGCCATCGCATGATAAAGAAACAATTTAACAAGGTTCCTAGAATTGGTTGGCAGATTGATCCTTTTGGACACTCTGCTGTCCAAGCTTACTTGCTTGGAGCTGAGGTTTGTCTCAACCACTTTCTAACTTGTGCCTTGCATGTGTATCATGTATCACATACTCTATTTCAAATGTATGCAATTAGATGAGCACACCCAATCAATACATGCATTCATATACATTTGTGCGCATGTTTAATCACTTAATTATTGCTCATGCATTCTATTATATTAGTAAATCTATTTTTGGTCACATGTGTATGCATGTGTTATTGTGTCCATTTTTTGGGGAGAGGTTAGAGAGGATTTTTTTATATAGTTATAACTGATTTTATCACGTCATTAATAGTCAAGCTCCCACCTGGTGATCGTAACTGATTTTATCACGTCATCAATAGTTGAAGCTCTTACTTGACTGCTATAACTAACCGAGCTACATCAGCAAGGGGCACATATTAGCCCCTAATGGCTGATACGTTATACCTATAAGGGAGTAATAGTCGTAATTCTACAGAAAGCGAAGCAAAAATATATCATCCACTTTATCAATCTTAATGCCTAAGCCAATCTTTGGAAGTACTTTTCCTCTATGGAATGTTCTTGCCTCTTCTTTTTCTTTGTTCTTCCTTGGTCGTTCTTGACCATCATAGTCGGCAATGTCGTATGGTTGTTGATCGAATGTTGTTTGATGGCTTAGATCTTTCCAAGTATTTACAAAGATAAATTAATCATTCTATGCTCACTTGCAATAGATCATTGCTTATGTCCACAAGTTGCCATGTAGATAGTGAAGAGCTTAACTTGGTTCACATCATTGATAGGGGGGATTCCAATGATATGAAATATACAAATTCCTTGTGGTCCATAAAGTTATTGGGTTTACCACATTCATAAATAACCACTTGGAACTTTTTAGATATGCCATTATCAGTAAGCAAACATACTTGTCCCATGGTTCTCAATTGAATAGTGGGCATGATAATGCATATACATGGACGTTTAGCTGTGATGTGGAGTTTAACATCATAATTGGCGACAAACCACTAGTTTGGAGTTCTATTTCTCCTGCTTTAAAGCCAAATCATATGGGGAGGTTGTTATACTACTGCATCTGTACTAAAAACTGAAAAATAGACGATTTTCCATTGGATGCAAGTTGACTTTGTTGACCACTCAAGTAGAGGTGGTTTGTCTATGACTAGAAATGCAATGGTTTGCTTTATCTTTCCTGTTCTGATGTAAGTGATGCCAAACTAGGAAAGGTTTAAGGGTATGTGAAGTGTGTAAGATAGCTGTCAAATGTTTTTAGCTTGACGTTTGCAAAGGGACAGAAAAAGGAAGATAATTCAACGAGCATAAAGAGATGGTAATAAGTAGACTTTTTCAAGGTGTTGGTGCTTGGATAGCAGTGCTTGAATAGCTTTAGAAAAAGCTTTGTACTAGGAAGTAATATTGTGCTTATCCAGATGTCGAATAATCTATGGTACCACTTTTGATGGGGTGTAGAAGTGTGGTGAATCTGCAATACTGTGGTATATTGTCTTTTACTTATCTTTAAAATGGAGTTTAAATTTTTGTTATCTAAAGCAATTGGGGCAAAAGTTGAGGATAGTACTAAACTGTGTAAAAGAAGCTTAGAACGTGACCAAATAGCCAACAAATTGTTGAAAATCTGAAATTTTGTCTAAAATGGTATGAAACTTTACCTCTTCTACAAATTGAGTTAATTTATGGAATAGATGAATTTTTGCTAGAATGATGAATTGATAATTGAAAATAATGGTGATATAGTAAGAAACGATAACTAGCTTGAACTTAATTATCCACATTCCACTCCAAAGATTAGGATTCACTCAATAACCTCTTAGAAACACTTGAAATAAAAAGTTCAACTCATGTTATATCTTTTACTGAATAGAACATCCATCTTTTCTTACATAAGGCTAGGAAAAGATATTTATAAGACCCATATGGTTGATAAAATTAGAGTAAAAGAGGCATAAAATCACTTGAGAAGAATTGACTTAAGATGTGTGGTATGCTTATATATACATGAGTTGCATTTGTGTACAAATGGAATATATTTATTTTGTGATTTAATTTTATTTTCCAGTTTTCAAGGAAGGGTTCATGGAAGCTACATGTTTTAACTTTAATAATGTCTTGTTGAAGGGAAACATTTACATTGCTACAACATTCTAAACTTGAACCTGGGTTCTTCATGAAAGTATGGAATCTGCATTTAACTTTCTGTTCCATAGATGTAAGTCAACATTTTGGTGTCTAATGTAACCTGAATAGTTTTGGACTATTATTATTTTTTTGCAGAGCCCATATTTCAAATAATTTTATTTTTTTCTTTTGGATTCTAGACAGTGAGGCTGGTGTCAAATTGCCTTAGGTTTTGCAGTGAATGAGTGGTTCAGATCCTTCACTAGAAATATTTTTATGGGGTTTTGGTGAGGCTAAGTGTTCATAGGAAAAAATATGTGAAGTATGCAATCGTAATTTTTTACCACCTTGACTTACTTCAACAGAACTGTACTTCATGTTCGAATTCTTTTCACAAGTATAAGAAAGCAAAAAACAGTGCAAAGATAAATTAGATAATAGTGATGATGGTTATGTACTCCTATCTCATTGTTTTGTTCAGAATACTTTTTTTCTGTCCTTGATAATTTATTTAATATTTAGTTTAGAAAACTGTCTCCTCCTATGAGGATGAGACCTTTTGATGGGCGTTTTGTCTCTTGTTCAACATACTCATCAACAACTTAAAGAAGCTATGTTGATTTACTTGACAACTGATAGAAGTGTGATAAATGGTTTGATTTATTTAATAGGTGAAATTGTTTTTTGTTAAAATAAAAAAGTTTGAGAGGCAAATAGTTGGCTTATGGTAACAAAGTGGTGCTGCTGCCACTCTAATGATCCTCTTCAATAACAGGTTTTGAAATATTTACTTGCATGCCAAAATTTTATATATATGTATGTATTTTTTTTCTAAAGATGAGAAGCATTGCCATTCATCTATAGCTAATGGTTACATTCCTCTTGCAGCTTGGTTTCGACTCCGTATACTTTGCAAGGATTGATTACCAGGACAGGGAAAAACGTAGACTGGACAAGTCTCTTGAAGTCGTATGGCGTGGTTCAAAAACCTTTGGACCTTCCTCACAGGTTCTGAGCTTTCTAGATCACACATTTCGTTTAGGATATCTTTTTATCTTTTAATAGATGTTGTGAAAACATCAGATTTTTGCAAGTGCCTTTCCTGTGCATTATAGCCCTCCAAGAGGGTTTAATTTTGAGGTCAACAGTGAAGACTCTCCTATCCAAGTATGAATTTTTAATCTGTCAAATATTTGTACTACTTACACTAGCACATATACAGGGCTACCCATGCTGATTCTTTTGATGTTTTTGACATCTATAGGATGATCCCCTTCTTTATGACTATAATGTTGATTTGCGTGTAAATGATTTTATTGATGCTGCATTAGCTCAGGTAAGCGTGCAATTTGCACTCAATTTTGTGCCCTAACTCCTAAATATTTATACAAAGTAATCAAGCTGTTGCTCGATGTAACAACAGAATTATTCTTATATTATTGCAACCAACTCTTGCAAGCTCTATGTCAGGCAAATTTGACAAGGACAAATCATATTATGTGGACAATGGGTGATGATTTTCAATACCAATATGCAGAATCTTGGTTCAAGCAAATGGACAAGTTAATCAATTATGTGAACAAGGTATTCCTATCATGGTATAGGATAACTTATTATGATCCTCCAGTGTTCTATAGCTTTTGAATCTAAACAAAGTAAAGCATCTTATTAATAATGGAAGCTTTTAAGTATCTTCATTTACTTAAAACAATCTCCCTTTGTTACCTAAAAAGAAGTTCAAATGATGGAAATATAAAAATATAAAATATAAAAATGATTGAAATTAATCCCAATATCAAGATGAAAGATGAGATTCTTAGTTTTCAATTAATTTTACTTAAAATGTAATTTTAAAAATTTTCAAATCCTTTTTATTTAGAAAAACAAGATGGGAAGGTGCTAGGACTTGAACCCAACACTTTCTGAGTTCAAGATTGCTCAAAGGGAAGAGCAGAGGAAAATACTATATAAAAATATTAGAATTGTGATTTCAAGAAAAATTAATATCAGCTAAAAACCTAGTTTTGGCCCAAAACTTCAAACTACCCACTTGCTGAAGCATCCTTCTCATGTTTAAACTACACGTTACATTAATCTTATTTTTTGTCACAATACAGATATGTATTTAGTCATCACCAGTACCAATATAAGTAGTTATTACTCTACTGAAATACATAAACAAAAGTTTTCACTTGTAGCATTTCTATGCCAGGATGGTCGTGTGCATGCACTATACTCAACTCCTTCCATTTATTCTGATGCAAAGTATGCTTCCAATGAAGCATGGCCTCTAAAGGAAGATGACTATTTTCCGTAAGCTATAATAGTTTTTCTTTTCAATTTAGTTTGGCACCTTCTAGTTTACATTCGTTAAATGCAGATATGCAGATGGTCCCTATTCATATTGGACTGGTTATTTTACTAGTCGATCAACATTTAAGCGGTTTGTTCGTGTTTTAAGTGGATACTACTTGGTAAAAACCTGTAGATTTATGCTTTACCACTACTTGTTTTCACTTGGGTCACAAGTAATTAGAGGGTTATACGTTTGGTTAGGCTGCACGACAAGTAGAGTTTCTGGTGGGGAGGAGACCATCTGGACCATTCACCTCTGTCTTAGGAGATGCTTTGGGCATTGCTCAGCATCATGATGCTGTTTCTGGTACTGCAAAGCAGCATACAACAAATGACTATGCGAAACGCCTTGCTTATGGAGCTTCTCAGGTTTACATCCTGCTTTTTGGAGCTTACTGTTTGCTTTATTTTTCTTTCTTTTTGTTGTGCATTTTTTTTTTGTTTGTGTTGAGTTTTCAAACATTGCCAATTAGATTTTCTACTATAATGTGTTCCATAGGCGGAGATGGTCATCAACCTTGCTATTCCTTGCCTTGCTAACTTTGGACAGAAATGTGGCTCTAATTCTTCATCAATTAATTTAAGCCAGGTTCAGTGTTCTTTACTTTGAAATAACTTAAGGGATGATAAGAGTAGTATAAATTCTTCATACTTTCCTGTAATGTTTTGTTTATGAATGTCAATTTTGCAAAACATGTTAGGAATTGATATGCTTGTTGCATCATTTATGCAGTTTACCTTCTCTACACTATGTTGTTTAATGATTCCTTTAAATTGTACCATTTGTTTAATTTCCTGCATAGCTGAATGATGCTTTTGAATAGTAGCAATCTTCCATGTAAATTCAGGACCATATGTTTGTAATTTCTTCTGGGTTATCATGATATTGCTAAAGAATAGATGAAAATGTGCTCCATGCTAGTGCTGTTCTAATTAAGTTAGGGTTAAATGTGCAAAGATGTATTACATAAATGGTATTCATGTTAGCAAAGTTTGGTTTGCTAAGCGACTCTTATGGGACTTCCATTAAGTTTGAAAGAAATGTAAAGGAAACTATAAAAGAGTAGTATTTGTATTCAATCCATTTTAATGGAACACATGATTTAAGCTCTAGTATTCAAGGAAGAATTGAAATAAAAAATGAGTTGTTATAATTTTGAAATATTTGAAATAAGATATAGTTGATATCCATAGAGAAATCAAGATAGAAAAAGTTATTAATATTTTTAATTTTCATAGATATCAACCTTAAAAATTTTAAAATAAGATAAAATATTTTAAACAATGTCTAGAATTAGATGATAAAAATTTAACGTTGAAAATATAATTTTATTAAATGATTTATTCTTAAAAGAGCAAGTTTTTCATTTAGAGATGTGCAAAACTTATTGTGTTGAATGATGGTGCTAGATGTATATGTAATGTAGCAATGGATAAGTTTTAAGAGTCTACTAGACATGCTCTATATTGCAAAGGGTTTGGGTGTTAGAAATCAAACTTATAAGAAAAGATTAAGGAAATGAAAATATGTCATAAAGAGAAATTGAAAGAATATGAATAATTGGTTGAAACACGAGTTATAAGAAAAAAGGTAAAGAGAACAAAATTATTATAAAGCTTAGAACAATTGTAAGAATTTGAAATATTGAGATATAAACTAGAGATGACAAGAGGTTGAAAGACAATTAATGATGCTAAGAAATTAATTTTAAAGATTTATATAAGAAGTTTGATATTGCCAAGAGATTGGAAGCATATTCTTTAGTAAATCAAGAGAGTAACACAATTACTTTAAATAAAATTTAATAATGATATTAACTAGACGATATTAGTGGATAAATTGATATCATATCTAGGCGAATGAGTTTATAAATATTTCAATGAATATTGTGGTAAGATGATTGATTTGAGAAGCCAAATAATTTTATAAAAATGTGTTTTGTCCACAAATAAATAAATGGAGATGATGGAAGTTTTGAAAAAGTTGAAATATAAAAAATAATAGACTTGTATTCTATTCTTATAGATTAGTGGATATCAAAAAGCAGTTTTTTTTTGGATTATCAAACTATTTAATTAAATTTGAAATGTTAAAATGGTGCCAAATGAGTTTATGTAAGGTGTTTAGATGCCAATCTTCAAAAAAGACATATTTAGAGTTGTTTATTGATAAAGGAATTAAGTTGAGCTATACTTCACAACTTTGGAAGAGTACTCGATCATAATTTATGATATGAAACAATCTTATGATTAATTTGGTTTTATGATCATAGTTGGTTTAATGGAGAAGTTTAGAATAAAAAAAATGATCTTGACTTAATTTTTGTTAATTTAAAAAAAAAGAAATATGAAAGAACCATAAGTGAAATAATTTGGAAGAGCTTGCAATAGTAAGAATTAGCATTGCAGTTATTAACATTGTTAAGACATGCATACTAGCAAAACATGAATACATAGTCAAGGTGGATTAATCAAAGAGTTTTCTACTTAATTTATAACTTTATCTTAAAGTTTTGCATTTAGTCTTCGTATTTTTGTTAGCTATAGATTTCAAGTGTTATAGTGTATGTTTTTTATTAATAATATTATACTTGTTGTAGATAGGGGTTATAGGAAAGTTTGAGCTGTGAAAAATAGCATTATTGTCTTTTAAGTTTTTGTTAGGTATGTGTGGATTTGAATAGATGGAAAACAAAATTAATCAGATTGATGTATAAATGGCATAGAGAACTATTAATAACTATAAAATATTGAGTTGATTTAGTTATCTTATGTTCACACTCTAACATGATAAAGAATTGGATAAAAATTTTACAAATATGATTCAAGCTAGTTGAATATAATATATTGATGAACTTGAAACTTCATGGTCAATTTCACAAATGGATGTTTGCATTTTTATGGTTCTTTTCATTTGGTAGGCCACAAAAGTATAATTAGATACTTTTAATACCCATGATAATAGCCAAATAATACCTACAATGATACTTCAAGTTTTTTTTTTAATTTTCCATCTTTTTGCATATAAAGATGTTATGTTGTCTATTTGACTATCAATGATAGCACTGTAACTATATATGTAACAATTCAATTTTATTATATTTAGTACTATCTCGTTATATTGATCAAAGTGGATTTTGTTTTAAAAAAGTAGTTCAACATCTTAATATTGTGATTTTTTATTTATAGCTTAGAAAGATTTTATCCTTTTTTGATGTAGGACTACATCTTTATACCCCTTTATCTAGAAGTTTGTCAAGAGTTGTTCATTATTTGGTGATTTCATTACTAAGACATTACAATGATCATTATTCGCCCTTTTTGGTCTTAGAAGTTTAGGCCTATCAACTCTGATTTGATTCACCCTTGAAACATATCATATTGTAGGTGGCACTATTCTAATATTATAATATCACGATCTGGCTTTACTATATTGAAGTATTAATCTCTTTTGGAAGTAACATGCTAACAAAAGTAAGTTTTCTCTACAAAAACATCTTCACATTTTAAGACAATTGTTTTATGTAGGATTTTTTCAATGTAAACTATTCATCTTTATACCTCAACATTGAAAAACCTTTCATGAGTCACTCATTATCTAGTTATTCCACTCCTGAGACATCATACGATAATTCTGTCTTAAATTTTAAAATCGACTAGCTTTCATTTGGTTTATCCTCAATCATATCATATTGTTAGAGATATAGTTCTAATATTATAATGGCATAACTTGACTTTACTATATCGAGGTATTGGTATTTTTTGGTCATCCTATACTAACCAAAGCAGGTTGTCTTCAAAAATACCTTGACAACTTAAGGCCAAGATATATAATATAAAATCATTCCCTCTATAATCGATGTGAAATTATTTCTTATTCAATGATTTGACCTTTGGAACATGACTTGAATGTTCTTTCTTTGCTTTCTTTAGTTTAGGATGCTATAGACTCATTAGCTTTCTCTTGGTTTGTCTTTAAACAATATCATATTATATGAGGTGTTATTCTAATACTATAATATTATAATTTAGTCTTATTATATGAAACTATTATCCTTTAATGATTGTCCTATACTAGCCAAAGGGGATTTAATTCATTAAAGATGTCTTCACATCTTTAGATCATGGTGTTACATCCAAAATCATGTCCTCCTTTTTTGATATAGGACTATTCATCTCAATAATTATCCACCTAAGATTTTACAAGATTTGCTTTTGTTTGATGATACCACCATTATAACAATGCATGATATTCAATTTCTTCCATCTCTAATCTTGATTGTCAAGCCCATCAGTTTTAGCTTAGGTTGTCCTTAAATCCCATCGTATTATAATATGTACATTTCTAATACTATAATATGATGTCGATTTTATTATGTTAAGATATTATTTATCTTCAGTTATCTTATATTAATATTGAGTAAAGTGAGTTTTTTTCTCAAAAGACATCTCATATTAGGATTATAATCTTACATATATAGTTTAAAATCATTTTCTTTATTTTTGATATAGAACTACTTATTCTTGTATCCTTTCATTTTAGAAATCCTATTAAAAGTCATTTCTTTTCTAGTGATTCTATTATTAGGATATTACATGATGATTACTCCCTGTCTTCTTCAATCTCAATTATTATAGGCTTGTCATCTTTGCTTGGTTTATTCTCGAACAATACTGTACTGTAAGAGTTGTTTTGATACTATAATTTTATGACCCGATTTCACCATGGTATTGTAATTTTGTCTTTCTTTATTAACCAAAATGTTTTATTTTCAAAAGACATTCTAATATTTCAATACCATGATCTTATATATATATATATATATATATATATATATATATATATATAGCTTATAATTTTTTTGCTCCTATGCGATCATTTATTTTTATGCTTCTTCACCTAAATGCCTATTAGAAGCCACTCATTGTCCTGTGATTTCATGCCTTGGATATCACACGGGGATCACTTGTCATCCTCTTTAATCTTAAAGTTACAATACACATGTTTAATATTACAAGAAATTGATGTATATGAGGCCAAAATTTCATAATATGAGAAAATCTTTATTTATAAGTACCTAATATTTTGAACATCCATCATGTAATCAGTTTTATATGAAACATCAATAATTCTTAGTTTGTGGACATTTATGATCATAAATACTTACATACATAATACATTTACATTTAGGAAAATTTGTTTTATTGAATCCTTAAATTCTCTTTGTAAGACAAAAAATAGTACCCTTTAAGCTGCTAACTATTGATTTATGTTTATGACAAACTGCTTATCTATCCATTTCTTTTGCTTTTCTCCTCTGTACATTCATATCAGAGACAAAGATCATTCCCCTTGTTCTATTCCACGGAACTTGATGCTATCAAATCACTATTTTCTATCCCAAAGAAATCTAAGTTGCATTTTTAGTCAGGAATGATTCAAATCATTGTAAATGTGATTTCTAGAAGCTTAAGGAGACATTTATTGATAGACCCATACCTTTTTGTTTGTCAACTAAGTATACTTGGAATAAATTAATTCCATATGCTGATTGCTCCTTTTTTCAATTTCACCTGCTGTTGTTGAACATCAAAATTCAACCTAATTAAGCTCACACTAACAAGTCCTTATTCAACGTTTTTTTATCAATATTCCAGTGCAACTTGCTCAATATAAGTTATTGTCCAGCTACTGAAGATATCTCGGATGAGAAGGGCTTGGTGAGTTTTTTGTTTAATTGGTGACTTGTCCCTCTCATCCTCTGTGCTTCTCTGTAAATCTTTACATGATTCATTAAAACTATACATTATTCAATGGATTGAATTTTCTTGGCAGGTAATGGTTGTATATAATTCACTTGGATGGAATCGTACAGAGTATGTTAGAGTTCCAGTAAGTGGCTTGTTAGTTATTTGGTAAATTTTGCATTTATTTTTTTATTATAATAAATTTATATTTACTTATTAGAAAAGGACATCATGTTATCTGCTCTAAATGTCAATAAAATCTAGGAAAACAGCTGCATGTTAGAAAATCACACAATTATAAACAGGTATGACATATAAGTAAAATACTTCCCTCACATGCTCATAGTGATGTCCTCAACCTTCAACTAAAGTTTTGAGCTGGTTGATATGTACTATATGCACCAAGCTCGTTACACTAGTCAAACACTTGCATCCTAGTAATTTTTAGTTCATAAATCAACAAGTAGATGATCATGTCATAGTCTTTGTACAGACTTCTACTCTGGTTCTTGCGCAGGTTGATAATTTACCTCATTATGTATTTTAGGTCCATTATAAACAATATTGAAGGCTATATGTATTGCAGCCTAGTTACAAATGAAGCCATCAAATTAACTTTCTGTGAGCTAGCCATTATGCAGTGCAGAAAAGGAAAGCCAAAGATATGAAGGATTGTGTTGGGAGATTTCAAACCCATGATTGGATTTATTAACGGCCTTCAAGCCCTCTGGAATTTCAACAAAGCACCAAAAAGGATTGTAATTCAATCAATTGATCATCTAAAATGTCTCATGAGACTTACAAAAGTCTTATTTATAAGATTAAAATTATTAAATTTGGACAATGACCTAATATCCTGTATAAGTCGCTTAGACTTTAAAAAAATGCTTAACCACCTCAAATTTTACGTTTTTTTGCCATGATTATGCTCTCTTTACCCTGTTGAAATTGGTATATCGTGAAAATTCAATAATTTACTTTTCATAGGATTAGGCAGGGGATTCTTTTATAGTTTCTTAGGCAGAGATGTGATCAAATGGTTAATAAGAGCTATTTTATCCGTTAGTTTTGAAACTTTGTCTAGATTTTCTTCTTTCATTGCCTCAAAATATAAATTTGGGAAGTGCTTTGTTCCCACATCAATCTTTCCTCCTCCATTCTTCTCTTTTTAAACGAAATAGAAAAGATAAGAAAAGAGGGGAAAGAGTGGAGGAAGGCTGGGATTTGTTCTACATACAACTTATCATTTGCGAGTGGTTGGTATGTTTACACTTGATCGTGCATTTGCAATACCTTGTGAACACTGGTTTCAAGGCAGCGGCCTGAGTCGCTTAAAATAAGCCCTTTCTTAACCTTATTATTGCCTATCATTGCTGTTGTGATGCTCTTTGGTGTCATATTGTGACTCTGGCTTATGATTTAAGCTTTGTAAAAACTAGGTAAAACATCAATTAATAGTTTTTCTTCCATCAATTCTGTTCAGCAAAGGTGATTATTACATGTGTACTACATTTATTACATTGCTTATGAATATTTTAATTGATAGAAAATGCTACAGTATTTAAGAAATGCTAAAAAATGCTATGGGAGATGTGCTCCTGAATATTTTGATTGGAGTATGATACAGTTACATAGACTTTAGGAAATGACGAGAAACACTAGAAGAGATGGCAGGACAATGACAACAAACGTTTTTGGAAGAATCCTGTTTAATTGAAGCTTAATGAGAAGTTGATGCTTAATAGCGCAAAATGCCATTTGAGGATTTATGAAGCTAAACCCATTTAGTGTGATTAAAGGTTATGGTTAATGTTATTTAAGAAACCATACAAGGGTTCCCACCATCAATTTACAATTTTTTTTTTTTTTTCCTATTTGGTAATGGTCAGGCATCATTAAATTATTGCCTGTAAATTTCTTTTGCGATAGCTCGCCATTCACAATTCCTTACTTTTTTCAGGTTAAAGATAACCATCTGCTTGTAAGAGATGCTGATGGCAATGTTGTTGAGGCTCAATTCATTGAGATTGAAAACGCTTCTATCCAATTGAGAAATGTTTATGTCAAGGCATACATAGGAAAGTCTCCTAAAGATGCTCCAAAGTACTGGCTTGTGTTTGAAGTATCTGTTCCACCTATGGGATGGAATACTTATTTTATATCAAAAGCAACCAAACAAGGTTATACTTATCCTGATTGCTAAATGTTTGCCTATTATCCACATCTACTTGTGTCAGTTAATGAAATTTAAAATTTCAAAACAGCATTCAAGGAAAATGACCACAAGATGTACCATACCTCAACTATTTCAACACCAGATAATGATACAGTGGAGATTGGACCTGGGAATTTTAAGATGGAGTTCTCACGAACTTCCGGACAACTGAAAAGAGTAGTGAACAGAAGAACTGGAGTGAGTTCTTTTTATGCTTTAAATGATTGCTATGGTAATGTTTTAATAATTTAAAATATTTTTGCAGCCTTGTTGGGTCACTAGACATAAATTAGGCTATTAAAGCTATAAAAATGGTTAAAACTTTTTGCTTTAGTTTTTGAACATATGCTCATATGTATGGTTAAGAATATCTTCAGAAATGGATTTCACTGGTTCTTGATTGATTCTTCTGTTGTTTCATACTTGGTCACATTATAAATTTTTTTCGTATTGGTTTTTTCTAGTTTTTCTTATTATGCTTGTAATTAAGATGGAGTTAATTTTATGGAGTGTCGAAATGTTGCTTAAAAAAATTTCAAATGGTCTAGCGTTATGTGGTTTACTTTGTTTTGTAATTTAACGGAAACGATTTAATGATTTTCTAGGAAAGGTTCTTGAAAATAGATGAAGCTAGCAGGTGTTTTATCTGTTAAACGTTTCTATGTAAACTACTGTTTTATGGCATGTCAAAACTGCAGATGTGTGCTGCATCATTTCACTTGTTGATTTTATTGATTTGCTCATGCATCTTTGCTCACCCATCCCACTATGAATAACCTTTGTATGAACCTCAAGTTCTTTGGAAAATTATGCTTAACATTTGCAATAGTTCTGCTAGGAATTGTCTCAAATGGAAGTTTTGGGTAGCGCTACTAATAATGAAATTTGTGTGGTTTGTCAGGTTGACTTACCTGTACAACAAAGTTTTCTCTGGTATGGTTCTAGTACGGGAGATGAACAGGATTCACAAGTATAAAACTAAATTTTGTTGGCATATTTATGGTTCAAACGTTTGCTATTTCTTGAATGTGAATACTTTTTTTATTAGAGTTCCGGAGCTTACATTTTCCGACCACTTAGTGGCCATCCGACGGCTGCTTCAAGATTGGTATTGCTTCTTTGTTTCCATTTTTTTAATGAATGCATTAACAATCAAATGCATAAAAACCTGCCATTTTGTTGTTTAATTTTGTAATCTTGGAATGTAGGTAACTCTGAAGGTTGTGAAGGGATCCATAGTTGATGAAATCCATCAACAGTTCAACTCTTGGATTCATCAGGTCTTGCTGCTACATGTTACAAAATGGAATTTAGTCTCTTTAAACATATGATTGTTTGGTGCTTGAATGATTGTTATATGCAGCTGTTATTCATCTTGTTGTGTTATTATATACACGTTTAGCATTCATGGTTTGGTTTCAAGACAAGTTGGTTTCTATTAAGGCACTAGATGCTCTGGAGAAACAAGAAGGGCAAGCAGCAGCTAGGGAATGCAGGCGCCCTGGCTAGATGAGAGATCATATAAGGAAATGATTAGTGGGATAGACCACGGTGGCATAACATTACTAGTAAATAGCAAAGGTTAGCGTGAATAGCATAATCGATTATTAAATATGTAATTAGGGCAACTTGTGATAAGAGAGACGGAAGGTGGGAGGGACTGTTCAAGAACTTGCAAAATGATTGGGCCTTCTGAATTTTGTGATTTGCAGGGAGAGCTTTGGAAATAAAAGAAAGGATCATTTTTAGAAGATTTTCTCAAAAATTTTGAAGAGTTATCCAATTAAATTAAGGACATTTCTGACTCCTTTTTGTAGAGTTTTCTTCAATCCAGATTAGAGTTTGAAATTCCCCTGAAAATCATATTTTAGCCTAGTTATTATTGTAAGCAGTTGACATGGCTAAACTTATTTAAGACAACCTTAAGAACCTTGACATTTCTAAATTTTAACCTTTGATAACTTACCTTTGCATTAGTTGCAGATATTCTTGTTAGTCATTCAAGAAAAGTGCCATGGTCTACAACTTGTTCTGTGGTTCTTGCTGATGCCTTTTTTCCCATGTGTTGAAGATTTCCTTTGACATTGAGGTTGATTATGTGTTCTGTTGACCATTGTTCAAAGCATTTCCATGTGCTATTGTTGATATATGTCCTTTTTTGCTTATTCTTGGCTGTTTATTATGACTATAATGAGAAAATATCTAAAAGATTGTCACATTATTCATCTAAAGATATCATTATGGTTGCATGGCAGAATCACTTATATTATTTTTATAAGTGTATATTTATGGCTGTTGCAGTACTTTTTGCTGCCTTTAGTGCTATATATTATGGTGTTTAGGGGCATTGCTTCAAAGGGATTTAAGAAAATCTAATTGGCATTATTTGATTGTTTAGAAAACTCTCCATTCTCTGGCCATCCACTTTTGCTTCCATTTAGTTTGTTACATGTTGATTTGGCTTTTTGTTTCTTGAAGGGATTATTTTGATTTATTAGATTTGGTTATTTTTCAGATCTTTGTAAGCAAAATCTGAATTTTGTTTTGTGTTTTAAATATGTTGTTTGGTTTGGTTATCCTCAATGAATTAATAAAAAAATTGATCTGTTCAGCTATTTATCATATTGAATTGTTTGATTTCACCTCCTCTTAGTGTTGCAGCTGACTTGGAGAATTTCAAGTCATTTTCAAGTAGACCTACTTACTGTTTGCTATAGAAGTTGTCATGGTTTGCCTTCCAAGGAAGTTTTAATGGATAGTAGTTGGTCATTACTGTTTCTAAAATGACCATCAAAAAGGTTCTTAACAAAAAATAGAGACTAATTGGAATTCTCATCCCGAGGTTTTAGACTTTTTTGAAGTACTAATGTAGCTTTTAATGCCTAGAAGTTTTTTTTGCTAGGACAGACTAAGTTTCTGCTATGGACTCTATTTATGATATTAATTAGTAAGCTTCAATTTTTATTATTTGTCTATTAGTTGTGAACTTGTATATTGAGAAGGTAAATATAATTTAGTAATTCATGCCTTCTATGAATTCATGAGTACCTTTTTTATGAGAACTTTGTCTTAACCTTCACAAATTTATATGGATGAATCTGTCTTAGATTGTGACAATGTTATATGGCTGGTATTCTAGTTAGTTTCATCCTCCTTGTGTTCTTATATCAATCTAGTAAAGTTGGTATCTTTTTCATGGCTATTATCCATTTTGTCCTTATGAATATCATCAGTAATGCATCTTTTGATTTATTTAATTTTTCATTGACAAATCTTGCTTATAGACCACTTATCCTATGTGCTTAATTTAGGTCATAAGAATATACAAGGACAAGGAAATTGCTGAATTTGAGTTTACTGTAAGTTCCAATTTTAGTAGTTGCATTTGTTACTAATTTGGATTTCTTGAAATTGTAGCAACTATTCTCTTTATTTAGCTTGTTGATTTGATTGTCTTGTATCTATTAAGATTGGCCCTATTCCAACCGATGATGATTTTGGAAAGGAGGTTATTACTCGATTAACTGCCAATATGATGACAAATAAGACTTTTTATACAGACTCCAATGGAAGAGATTTCCTGCAGCGGGTACTATTATACTTCCCACTCATTTTTTGTACAATTTGCATCGTGAATACCTATTGTGACATTTAGAATGTTGGTTAGGTAAACCCACATCTAGGTGTTCTATTCTATATTGTTATGTTAGTTTATTTGTTTTGAAAGCAAACTTTAGTATACTCCGCTCCATAAGATGAATAGGAAAGAAAATTTTGATTCATCTTTTGGAAAGTTTATTGCATTATGTTTAACATGCTTCACAACTAAATACTAATTTTTGTTTTTTTTAATTACATTGGTATTTTTTATTTGCTAGGCAATGCAAGGTGGATTAAGCATGTGGAAAGCAATTATGCATTATGCCTTTGTGATTCCTACAAGAGGATGTCTCATTATACTATCTTCAATTAAATATGAATAACTACTAGGAAATTGGCATTTGTTGATCATGAAGGTTGAAATCTCATTTCGAATGACAATATTAATCAATATTTAGTATTTTTTCAATCAATTATTTTCATGCATCCTCGAAAATAAATAGTATTAGGTAGAAAAGTAGAATGCCATTTTCATTGATTTGTAGTCACATATGATCATTTTGCTAAAAGTAGTAATGTGTAGAGTAGATAAGACATAACAATATGGTGGTAATAATAGTAGATCCTATAGGTTTAGCTCTTTTGTTGACCCATGCATGTGGGAAAGGGTGCATGCGAGCCCTTCTGTTGACCTATGCATGTGGGAAAGGATGTATGATAATCATAGCATCTAGGCCTTTCTTGAACTCCTTGCATATGCAAGCTTTCATGCAAAGATTTGCTTTTTATTAAATATGTTGGCACTAATCAATGATCTAAATCCCAAGCCAAACTCTCCTATGATAAAAACCTCACATCTACAAGTTTAAGGGTGAATCCTGAGAAAAAGGATTATCTTTGCAAGTAGAGGAACTCGATTTACCCAAGTTTATGTTGTACCTTCGTGGTAGCCCATTTCTTCTCACTCATCGTTCCTTCTTTCCTTGAAGGGAGTCTCTAATCGTTAGGATGTGAAATTATGTAAGTGCTTTAGTAGAGAAAAGATGAATTTAAAGAAATATTAATTTTATTACTTATCTATTTCATGACAAAGAGGATTACAAAACTTTGTAGAATAAGGTGACATCAACCCTTGAGATCTTTTGATGAACCTCTCATCTTCTTCTTAAGGTTTCATTTATGTTTTCAACGATAATAATTAAGACATAGTGATGGAGAACCCAAGAAGGTGCTCATGGCTAAAGTGAGAGATGGAGAACCTCTAGCTTTGTCTCTTTTAGTTGATGATTAAGAAAGGGCTACATGGCCACTAGCCTTTGGCATGTAGTGCAAGTAGAATAGTAGTTAACCATGGGAAGGATGGTGGGTTCGATGTTAAGGAGAAGGAGGAAGGCATCAGCTAGCGATACAAAAGGTAAGAAAGAAGAGAGAGATTGGAAGGAAAAGGCTACCAAATATTATTTTTATAAAATGCCACCAAATTACTCCATAAAGACTAAGCCACCAGGCAAGACATGAAGAAATATAATTGTAAACATACTCCATGAAAATGTTAGGGAGGAGGAAGTCATTAGCTAGCGATAGGGATAAAGGTAAGAAAGATGAGAGAGAGAGAGAGAGGGAGGTTGCAGGTGGCCACTAAACACTATTTTTATAAAACTCCACCAAGCTACTCTATGAAGACTAAGCCACCAAGCAAGGCATGAAGAAATAAACTTGCAAACATCCTAATTCTAGGCATTCATTCATTAAAAACATGCTTAAATAGGTTCATGAAAAAAATCTTAATAATGAAATAACCATGAAATTGTAACGTATAATAAAGAAAATACTATTCTTAAACAATGCAAATCTTGGAGAATCTTTAACCATGAAAATGGTAAATCATGGCATGAAATTTCTATCCTCATAAGTGGGGAGTCACCTTGCTTTACAAATTTTGATTGTAGCCGACTTTCATGAATTGTTTCTACGATAACAAATGTAGTTGTGATGCCTCCATGCAAAATTTGGATTGGATTGCCTTTGTTTGACTCTTTGTAACTAGACTATATTTGGTTTGAACCTGTCTTGCGATCTATGGACGTTGGAAGTTAACATAAACAAATCAATCTTTCAAATTTTTGGTTGACAGATAAGTGAACTTACATTAACTGTATTCTCTACCTCCAATCCACCCAAATTTAGAAGATTATTCTAAATCTATCTAATTTGGGAATGTGTGGGTGAGACACCTCTTTCTTCTTTTCCTTTTGTAGAAATTTTTTAACATGTTTCACATATAAGTTGCATAAACCCTCACATACCTTCTTCTGCCTTTTTGTCTTGGAGTAAACCTACACCTTGCAAGCTAGCTCTAGACTAAGATGCTTGAAGACAAAGCTGCTCATCTCCAGCATCCTCACCTTTTGTCCAATGTTGATTTCTTTGCTCTTCTTAAAGGTCCTCCCAATTCTTCTCAAAACATAGTAGCAATGAAGATCTGTAGGAGCCACCTTGTTTATCGATAAAGAAGGAATGCAAGAACCATCATCATTGCAAGAGGTGTATGGCTTAGATCCTCTCTATCTCCACCTAATTGGGAGGACATTTGACTAGAGCTGTAAGTGAATGAAAGCTCATAGAGAGTTGGGTTAGATAATTTGAACTTTTCAGTTTATGTTGTGGTTCTATTGTTAAGGATCACCAATTAATGTAATTAGTGAAGCAGGGATGGAAAAGTCATTAGAACAGCTATTAGGTGTGATCTTGAACATTTGGTTTTTTTTTTATTAAAATTTTCCTATTCATTGCCTGCTAAAATATGGGGATGTGATGATCTCATTTTGTTGGTGAGGTACGTTATAAAAAACCAAGGCTTGTATATCCATATAAGTATGCATCCATTATGGTATTCTTTGATACTAGTTTGATACATATGGAATTTATCTCAAACCAGATTTTATTGACTTAAAATTATATCTTATATTATTTTAAAATTTTAAAATTTAATCTTGCATGATATGTTTGACGATGGTGTAATATTGCATTGTAGTTCTTTTAGGGTTGTTGCACATTTACTGATTTCTAAGATCTTAGGACTGGGCATGTTTCATTTGCACTATTTTGGTTACAAGTGCTTTATGTTTTCTAACCACATTTCATGCCTAGAAATGCATGTCTAGCATTTCCTGCTTAATGAAATGCAAACATTGTGCATGCTTTTGGTATATTAATAGCACATAGTGTTTGTAATGATCTATACTGATGTTTGCTGAATTTAACTTTTCCAAAATGGATGCAGATCAGAGATCATAGAGAGGATTGGAACCTTAGTGTGACTCAACCAATTGCGGGGAATTATTACCCGGTAAAGATTTGTATTTCCTTCAACAATTTTATTATCTTGGATGGTTGCATAAACTACTGTTTGTTCAATGTTTATGGTAGAATGAAATTTGCTTGTTTTCAAAATTTAGTCTTGCAACTAATTTTAATAAAGGTGCATTTATTATTCTTTCTTTTTAAATTTATTTATCAGAATGCCAACAAAAGGCTATTTTCCATTTCACTTTAAATATTGGAGACGGCATATATTTAATAGCGATATAATCAAAAATCGACCCAGGGTAAAAGTAAATTGAAGCCATTCAAGATTTATATACAACCATGTGCATGCAAGCTCCTGAACTTGTAGAGTTCAGGGAATGATCGATCCGTTCAATATCTTGTATTGTATATAGCTTTGCGCTATTTTTGTAAGACATTTTTTCTAATTGCTGTCCTCTATATCACATGTCAATAGCTTTCACCATTGTGTTAAGGCTCTTTTCCAAACAAAAAATAGACATTCATTAAAAAAAGATAAAGCGCAGATTACATGCAACTGTTCAAGCATTATTAGTTACATGTAACATGTTTATCAAGTGTGCAACATATATTCTTGGAAGTCATTCTTGGTCATTGTATACATCGTTTCCTGGTATATTCCATTACGCAAAGGCATAAATCAGAAATTTGTCAGAGGCAAGGAAGGATGAGTGAACGATTGGTGGAAGTTTCTAAGAGGCACATAACAGCACTGCAATTATAAAATTTGCATAATTTTTTGAAAAATGGATGCATGTATGTGATTATTTTGGAATCATTGTCAAAATTATTTGGATTTGGCTCCCAATAGGTCCTATTGCTTTCTATCTAGTCAGCTTCATGATGTGGAAATAAATATTTTGGAAATTTGATTATTTATTTGCCAAATAGAAGCATATTGGTTAAATTACTTGCTGGTTTAAATTTACAGCTCAACTTAGGAATGTATTTAGCAGACAAGAAATATGAGCTTTCTGTACTTGTAGATAGAGCCTGTGGTGGCTCTAGCATTCAAGATGGCCAATTGGAGATCATGCTTCATAGGTAATCTATAACCCTAAAGTATTTTATCTATTGTGTTTTACCAATTTGAACATTGAAGCTGTTTATCTTGTTGCTAGGCGGCTACTTGCCGATGATGGCAGAGGTGTTGGAGAAGCCCTTGATGAGATTGTTTGTATAGACGATGGTTGTGAAGGCCTTGTGGTATGCTGATTCCCTTGTGCATTGAATATTTTATTTTTGTTTGCTTAGGAAGATCTCTCAAATAATCCTATGTCTTGCAAAATGATAGGAACAGATAGTGCACAAACTTGCAAGGACAAAAATGCAGATTAAAATGAGTTTCATGTTTTTGGATCTTCTTTGGTCTTCATTTTTTTTATTACATAATATTGTACCATATTGGCATTATCAGTAAATTTTTCTAGATAGTTTTATGTATATGAACCTTAGCATGTGAAACAAGCAAAATGATTGATGAGAACAATGTGGTCAAGTTGTAATTTCAGTGTCTTTTTCTTTTGAAAATATTTCTTTATATAATGCTTTATCTACTTAGAAAATAAGGTATTGAAGTCCACTGCATGATATTTTCTACAATTTCTATCATGTGACTTAATTTCATCACTAAAATATACCCACTTAATTGTATACATATAGTTATGAAGAAAATTTGGATGCTAACTTTAAAATAAAGGAAGATACATCATTGTCTTTTTCTTTCCTTTGCTTGGCTAGGATTTTAGTTTGCTTTTCATGCTTGTTGATGATCGCCCTCTTCTCTTCTCAAGTCCATGTCATTAATTGCTTCCTCTATTTCTTATGCCCCTATGTTGTCGAAGACTTCCCCTTTCTAGGTTGCTAATTGGTAGCCCAAGCATGATTTGGGATCATGACTAAGCAATCCCCAGAACTAAATGTGGCATTCGTCTTCTTATGCCCACCTACTTGACGGCTTTTGCTATTTATTCTCATCAAATCTTTCCCTTATTACCAAGTTATTCTTCTTTGGGCTCCTCTTGAAATCGCTCCCTTCACTTGTGTGCAGTCCTTTCTTTTCTTGAGGAGATCTATACTACCCTTATGGAAGTGCTCTCCCAACGTGGCCATCTCTATGACATTTGTAATAGAGTTGTTCTTTCTTGAGGTTCTCTCTGTTGCATTGTTCCATTGAGATGTTTTCTATTTGGTTTCTATTTGATACAATAAGGGTGACTGTTACAAATGGCATTGAAACTAGCACTGTTGAATTTAACTCTTAATGTGCCATCTTTATTATGATCATCCTAGACTAAATTATATGTAGCTTCTACTTTTCTCTTTTATGGATTCGATGTGGTTGTTATTACTTGTGTCTTCATTCTTATGATCGACATTATTCATTTTGTTTATAATATGATTCCAACCAACCACATTAGATATGGTACCAACCATATCAAATATGATGCAATCATTGTTGACCATATCAAGCGCTAACTTGGGTTGTACACCATGGCTATTGTAGACTGTCGTTTTTTGCTTGATTGTCATTAATTGTATTGTGTTTGGTACGATGTTAGTTGCATTGAAAAAAAAAATTGCAGTTGACTGCATCAATTCTGATATGATCGTGTTGACCTTGGGTTTGTTATCATCATTTGCCAATAATATTGGCAGCATTGATATGATAAATACCCCTCTTAGCATTTCTAATGCAGTTGTTGGTTGCCATCTGATTCCAATCCTCTCAACATCCCTTATCATTAGAAGAACCCCTTCTCTAGGCCTTTCCCGAACATCTCAACTATTATTCATGTATAAACCAATCTTCCATATCAGTGCGGATGAAATAGTTGAGGATAAAGCTCTTTGGTTTGTTGATTGGCTATTGGATCAATAAAAGCCACATTTTTCCTTAGTGGTAAAAGCCATCAAGAAAATTTGGAATATCAAGGGAGGACTAGAGATTGTTGTCCGTCATGGTGGATTCTTTCTATTAAATATTTTTTATAGAGGATCTGAACAAAGTTTTCCAAGTTTGCTTGTGATCTATTAAGAGACATGCTCTCTATTCTTTATGGATTGATTCTATGTGTGTTATTGGCAAATTATAGTTTTAATTGCATCTACTTGCATATCAAATTTCAGGACATGCTCTTTATTCAAGTAATGTATTATTCTCCTTTTAATTTTTCCTTTTCAACTTTCTTATAATTGTTTGTTTTCTCTTGACAACTTGTGTAGTATTCCATGGGATGATGCCCTCAAATTCCTTGAAAAAAAAACTTGAATTGAAAGATGACATTGCCACATGCGTGTGTTCTGCTGTTTGACATATTGTTGATCATTTTCTAGGTCCAGTGTCTTTAACAGCGACTAAAAATGACATACATTTAAAACCATTATGGATAAATTATTAGTGCAAAAAGTCATATGCTAGCATTGCTTCCTACAAGTGTTCATCCTAGCAATTCTTGCTTTGTCATTTGTTTGATGATTTAACATTTTTTGAGTCCTGTAGTCATTATTATCGCTAATATGCCTTAATGAAGTTTGAGGTTGACTCACATTAAGAACTAAATCTTCATCAAATTGATGACTTGTAGTCTTTTGTTTTAAACCATATATTAGTGTAATATTTAAATAAAAATTATAAATAAAGTATTAGTATTTCTTTAAAATATATTTCTTTTTAATAATTTATGTCTTAGGCAAGGGGAAGTTATTTCTTGAACATCAACAAATTGGGAAGTGGAGCAATTTGGCGGCGAACAAAGGGACAAGAGATATACTCTCCAGTTCTTCTATCGTTCGCTCATGAGGTTGATAATCATTATTTGCTAAACTTGACAACATTTTATTAGGTTTCAAGTATATTTATTGAGAATTACATTTTATAGGAAGAAAGAATTTGGAAATCTTCTCATACTTTGAAAGCTACAACTATGGATCCCAATTATAGCTTACCTCCTAATGTTGCACTCATCACACTTGAGGTATGGCCATGTCTTCCACTTAAATAAACTGTTGAATGACGTTTGTTTTGAACAAGTTCGACTTTTGCAGGAATTAGAAGATGGCACTGTGCTACTGCGTCTCGCACATTTATATGAGGTGCAATTTAATGCCACTTCGATTTTCTACGTATTTAGTTTGTACCTTTGGCTTAACCTAAACTTTCTACAGAATGGCGAGGATGTGATCAATTCAGCACTGGCCAAGGTGGAACTGAAGAAGATATTTGCTGGAAAAACGGTAATCTTATTCAAGTTTTTATTTGCAGTTCATGGTAGCATTCTTAGAGTTTATAATCTTATAAGAAAAATTGTAGAAAACATAGATATTGACTTATGGTAGCATTCTTTTTGTCATTTTCATTACATATGATCACCTAATTCTTGTGTTTCTCTTTATATTTAGCTCAAACTACTTCTTAACCTTCTTCTGGTGGAACACCATGTTTCTAAGAATGTCAAATCTATGAATAATAGTCTTCCTTAAGGACTTCCTAGCTATCTAGATGGTGAGTTGTTGAAGCAATATTTTGACTAATAGATATGGTCGACACATACATAATGTATAATAGTTGAATTATGTTTCTTCTATTGATGACTCTATTAAAAGGAAATCATGCTCTAAAAGAAGAAGGTTGCAATGCAGATCAAGGAGCTGAAAGAAACAAGCTTATCAGCAAACCAAGAGAAATGGGAGATGAAGAAGAGGAATTGGAGAGTTCAAGGACACACTGTAGAACATCCAGCTCCAGTCAAAGGCAGGTCTGTGAACAATTCCACCCTCATTGTTGAGTTAGGGCCAATGGAGATTCGTACTTTCCTGTTGAGATTTTAGATTATGATATCTATGCCTGTAATGCCTTCTCAAGTTGGCCAACTTTGTTCCAGACTCGTTCTTCATATCAATGTTGTGTAAAATTTATTATTATAGTTTGTTTTTCATCTATTTTATGAAGATAGAAGATAAATAGATGTTATACAAATTTAAGTGATGTTTAGATGATTTTTTTAGTAAAAAATTTACTATTATTAACAATGTTATTTAAAACTATCATCAAACTAAATATTCAAAATCAATTTTTACATATATCTTTTTAATCTAAAAGCCTAATAAAATCAATTTTTGTCTAGTGAATCTTCTTTTATATAAACAAAATCAACCACAAAACTTTCTTACCGCATCACTTACATCTAACAAGCTCATATCAAAAGAAACGTTCATATGTTTTTACCCTTTCTTTTTGTTCTTTGTTCTCTTGAAAGAATTGATACGCCTCGGATAAAGAAAGATCAGGCTTACTGGGATCCCATCAGTGGGGTGCACACCATCTCAAAGAATACTAATACCTGCAATATTCCTTGGTGGCGAAAGAAAGGTGCTTGTAATGGCCACTTTGAAGACCCAAATGTTGTTAAAAAATTGCATTGTCTATCAGGTTTTGTCTAATGAATCTAATAAAAGGAACTAACACGTCTTGAAGCAAGAAAGATCAATGTTCTTGCGATCCCATCAACAGGGTGCACACCATCTCAAAGAAACACTAATACATGCAATATTCTTTGGTGGTGAAAGAAAGATGCTTGTAATGGCCACTTAGAAGACCTAAATGTTGTTAAGAAAGGTTTGCATTGCATATCTAGAACTTATGGTTTACATCGAAACAAAATATGCTAAGCTCAAAAACATAACAATAATTTATGAATATGAATTACCTTACGATCTACTTGAACTTCCTCTTAAAAGAAAATTTAGAATTTGTAATCCATTAATTATAGAATTATCTTTTTCTAGTGTATCATAAATGCTAAGCACAATCGAGTTGTAAGAATTGAAGGTTCAAATGCATGAAATCCTTAGCAAAGGTTTACTTGATCAAGCATGCCATCCTTGGGAATATTGACAATGTTTGTTAAAAAAGAAGATTAAGAATGGATATTAATTATTTTCAATTGAACAAAGTCATTGCTAAAAATTGATAACCTTTTATTAGATTTAATGAACTTTTTTATCAGCTCCAAGGAGCCATAGTCTTCTGTAAGATAGATTTTTATCCATGTGTCATAGCTGATTAAAAGAGATGCTAACAATTACATTTAGGACTAGATATCAACATTATGGATTTCTTTTTATACATTTTAGTTTGACAAATCCTCTCAAAGCATTCATGGATTTAAATAACAATGTATTTCAACTTTATCTTGACTAGTTTTTATAGTATTCAACAATAATATCTTCATCTATATTAATAAAGAAGCATAGCATACTTGGTATATGCTCCAAGTCTTGCAAAGACTTAAGAGAAAAAAAAAATTATATGAGAACTTTTTGAAGCATATGTTTTGGTTACTAATTGTTGAATGATAAATGTACATGATATTTTCATAGATCCTAAAAGATTGCTTTTGGGTTGGGCATGCAATTACCTTAAGTTTATTAAGAACCTTTGTCAAATTATTGTACCTCTCACAAGGATTTACTAGAAGCTCTATAAAATTTAATTAGAGAGAAAATAACAAAAAGTATTTCCAGAGACTAGAAGGTTGTCTTCATTATTTGTCAATTCTAACCTTATTAGAAGAATTTAAAGATTTTCAAGTTTTCATGTATCCTTATTTCAAGGCCTAGAATATAGTCTAACTCAAAATTAAAAAAAGTAATGATAAACACATCTCATCAAATAAGGCAAAACGAAATAAATTACTTAATATTTGATTTAGGATTGACAACAATAACGTTTGTATTAACGATCTGAAGGCATTACATGTATGGGGTTATATATATATATATCAATGCTTAAAGTATATCAACAAATATAAAGAACTAAATGTATAACATCGTCGTCAACTTGGGCTAAAAAGAATATAGCATTCTAGAAATTCACTATTGTGGTAACTAGCATGTTAAGCAAATAGATAAATTTAAGCAAGATTTCTTGTCTAGTGAACTTGTGGCTAGAATTCAAGATGAACAAATGTGGTTGAGTGCAATGAAAAGAAAGCACTTGTTCATCTTTTGCAACTACAAATTGCTGCCCAATGGTTAAATTAAGTTAAAAGAACTAATATGATTTTCCTCAAAATTAAATAAGTTATTAAAGAAAATTTTAGAAGCAAAAGTAACTTTTTTTTGTTAAGGATGGAATTTTGCATTTTGAAGACAAGGTGCATCCCAAATTATGACGATTTAAAGTGCTTGGTGTACCATCCAACCTCACAAAAATAAAATGTACTAAAATTTAAAGCAAATGCTTTTGTAGCCAAAGGGAGATATAGTTCTATTCATCAGCAAGTGACTATCTTGTCTAAAGGTGAGAACGAGAAACTTAGCGATAAGCTTCATCCTTCTCCCTTATACATGTGGAAAATGGAGGAAATAATCAAGGATTGTCACTAGAATACCTAGATTATCATAAAAAAAATGCTCGATTCAACTCAATTTTTATCTATCAAGGTGATTGATTTGACATAAAGGTTGGTCAATCTTTTAGTGGATTAGATTATAAAGTTGCATAATATTCAAAAAGGAATAATTTGTGATCATAATCCAAAGTTTACTTCACATTTCTTGAGAAAACAATTATCAAGTTTTTAGTTCAAAACAGATTTAGCATCAATTTTCATTCTTAGATTGATGAGCAAATTGAAAAGATCATTCAAACTATAGAAATTCTTTTGAGGTTGTATTATAGATTTAGAAGTCCAATCCTTATACACATGAACTAAGTTAAGATAGTCTAAGTCTAATGAAACCATCTTCAACATCATATTTACCTCCTTTGGGTGAAGGATTCACCCAACTCTCATGGTAATATCCAAGTTCCCCTTCATCAAAAACCTTATGTCAAGAAGAATTTTCCCCCAATGTACAATGCCTTTGTCACTATATTTCTTTTGTTGACAACAATGAATGGGCTAACTTAGTCTTAAAATTTTATTCAAATCAAATTTGAAGAAAACCATCATTTGCCACTGGCCTTCATCCTCGATTTATCCAATCCCCAAGGTGAGAAGCATCAATGATGACCTATATTCTTTATATTCTTCATTCACATGCACCTCTCGTTAAACCTAAATTTGTTGTTAAATCTTGATCTATTGTTCAACCCTTTGCTAAATAATGGGGCTTTGCTCCAAAGCCCTTAAGGTCAAAAAAACCAAAAAAAACTTCTCATTCTTCAACACCCTTTAATACATTAAAGGGACATCCTTCTAAATCTTGACCTCAAATGCACTTGCATTCATGATAGTAAGCTATTTTATTGAAATCTTTCTCCTCTAGGCAGCAATCTTCATTTCCATTGCATCCACCACTTGTTGTACTTTTTGAAAAGTGTAATCCCTAGTCTCTTCTTCCTCCTCCCCTGTCTCTTGCTCTCAATCTATGTCTCTTACTCTCAGTCTAACATCAACCTCTCCCACTTCCTTACCGCCTTCTTCCCCATCATGATTTGGATGGGTTCTGATCAAGTGCCTTACATTCATCAAACCATGATTTGCACATCATATCATACCTTACTCACACGTATTATGATAAGAGTAAAAATTACATATATTCATATCATATAATACCTTTCTTTGGTACTTTATAAAACCTCTAAAAAGTCTTAATCGTATTTGTTTGGAGACACCTTTAACATTTCTTGTAGAGATAAAGTATTACTTCTTCCTCCTGTCTTTGTAGAAATCTAGATTGATTGAAAAAATGAATTTCTTTGCGAGATCCCTCAAGCTTACAATTCCTACACATTTCCAATGCTCTTAAACTTGAAAAATACCCTAAAGAAATCTAAGCATCACTCAATTCTATTTACTCAATACAACATGAAAAATAGCCTAAATCACAACTATTGACTTGAGTTTTAGCCATTCAAGGACAAGGCTGCAAAGGAAAGGATTCACTAAAGATAAATGGAAGCATCAACTCAGACATACAGGTATTGCCCTTGACTAGAGTCAAGGAAGACAACAAGCCTTCTCCAATTCTAACTTCCATCAACACGGATACCTCTCCTTCCAAAGGTAGAACTCCAGAGTACATACGCAAGAAACATCTAATAGTTCTGGCATGATGGATGAGCATAGAAAGAGAGTAAAAAATGTCAAGGAAAAAAATGTGCTTGAAGCTTTTAGAAATAAAAAAAAAAGAACTCACAAAGCTTTCCTATATAATATATTCACAAGTTAAATGCAATGACTTCAATGCTTATTTACAGTCATCTCATGTGTCATTGATTAATTTTTTTTAGCTCATCAGACCAATATAGAAGACGTGCCCAATGAACAAAGGGAATAGTGCCAAATAAAAAATAACATGTGATCTTGAACATCTACCTATTTTAAACACTGACTTCAACCACCAAGTGCTCTTTCTCTTACACTAAGAGTAGCATAAAAAGAGAACAAGTATTGAAGAACCATAATACACTAAAGCAAAACCTCTTACGAAGTGCATGACATATAGACACAAACTTTAATCGTGACATCTACAGTCAATAGTCATGCAAGCTTCCACTTAAACCATACTATAGACTCATTGACATGGCATAGTGCATGAACTGAGAGCTATAAAACGAGAAATATAGTGCAAAATTAAGTATCAATACACGAGTACCAAAGACATGTTATGGTGTGCTATCCACATATGAAAGGACACATCTCAAAGATCCATGTGAAATCGTGCATATCAAGCTAAAATTCCTTCCACCGATTGTATTGATGACTCATTTTGCAAGTCAGAATTGCAAACCATATACAAGTGGAAGAGCAATGTAAATGAAGTAATCCAACACCAAACCAAGTAAAGCAGCATAATACTGGCAAGATTACAGATGAAAAAAAAGAGCAATACCTGGTCTGCCATGTCCATGTACTTGATCATGAGAAGCGCAGAACACAAGAAGGGCACAGCACCATAATGCAGCACAGTAGCACACGATGAAGACAAACCATCGCACAGATGAGTAAGCTCTTGCAACAAGGGGCATTATCTCAGGGTTGCTCACATGCTTTAGAAGCCAACCAACAGGAATAGAGGAGTCTACCGAGAAAGATCCTTAAGAATCCTCGCATACAATTGGCAAAGCTACGTGAGTGCCTCCCCCTGACGCACTTATTGCCCATCTGCTCGCAAACCATTAAATCCCGAGCCTAATTTCCGCAAATCCCTGAAGAGCATTGCTCGCAAAAGATAAGTTCTGATGGAGAGAACCAGCCCGGCCGCCGCCATTTAATTATCAAACGATCCATTATTGCTCGTAGATGAGGACCCCGCCCGCTTTGTCCTCCGTGTTACAAGACGAGCCATCCCACGCCTGGGACGGCGCCGGTCAAGAGTCGACCGTGGGATATTGGATCTACCGGAAAGTGGAAATTTCGTTGTGCGGAGACTTTAGGGACGGCAAAGAAGGTGGTGGAAATAAGAGACTGGGTAGTATTCTCCCGGTCAAGGAGGGAATTTGGCTCTAGTTTGGTGTTTAAATATAATTGAAAATCATAAGCAGTGAACTAAAATTAATTCAAGTTAAAAAGGGGCGTTGCGAGAATCGAACTCGCGACCTCTCGCACCCAAAGCGAGAATCATACCACTAGACCAAACGCCCTAGTTTAGCTGTAGCTTCTAAGTAATAAACTTATTTAGTTAAAATAATTTGCAAATCTTGAAAATGTACTTAAAATTTTTTATTTAATAACACACTAAAAATGTTTGAGAAGTCTATTGTGAATATATAAATAAATAATTATATTTTTGTATTAACATATATATAATTTGTAATTAAAAGAGATGGAGACCAAAAACAAGATTTACTTATAGTAATAATTATACTTTTGTATTGACATACTTGCTAAGACTTTAGAAGGCTTCTTATAGTAACAATTAAACAAAAACAGGCATCAATTTTGCTTATCTCAATCTTAATAAATTCACCCAAATAGCCTTACTTAGAATTATATCTTAAAGTCCATACTAATTTGATTTACTTTATTATTTCATATTTTAGTATTTTAACCTTATCATAATCATTATTATCCCAAAGACATCATCAAAACTCTTATAGTTATTGAAAAAGTTCAATTCACATTTTTTATTAAGAATCATGTAAATATAAGCTACAAAAATTAAAAAATATATTAAAATAAAAAAATATATTCGCAATATTTTTTAATATTTTTTACAAAAGGAAAAAATTACTTATAACATTCTCTAAGATACATATTTTAGAAATGGTATCACTTGCCTATTATATGATCTTACTATATTTGTGCATGTTTTTATAAGTAATGTCTTCATGATGCCATTTTATTTGTACATATTTTTATGAGTAATGCCTTCATGATACCATCTTTTTTGTGCATACTTTTATAAGTAATATCTTCATGATACCACCTTAACAATTATATATTCAACAATCTATAAAATTACATGAATATTATATTCTTAAATACCAATATGACCAAAAAGTGACTTATTAGCTATCGTAAGATCCTGACCTACAATCTCAAGCCAACATGCATGATTGACCATAAATCTATAAAACAATATAACATATAATAATTAATGGTCTGTATGACTTTAAATTGTTATATCAATATCTGATGTGTAGCACTCACTTATGTGTGAGAGATGAGGTTGATTAAGATCGTCTTTTTATTATAATTATATAAATATTAAAGTATTTAAGTCACACTCTAATATCATTAACATTAGATTATTTACTCATTTTAATAATATGAATGTTAAACAACATTAAATTATTCATTCATTTAATACAACTTTAATTCAAACTATTGGTTTTACATGAAAAAGTATCTATTTTTCATATTAAAAGTATTTGATATTTGATCTTTTAACTAGATGAAATCCAAGTTTCGTCATAATTCATTATTTATGAATAAATCTTGTAACATTCTAAATAATACTTAATTAAAACTTAGCTAAGTATTACATAAATTACGTTCAATTTCCTTTGATATTTTAAACAATGAATTAGTCACTTAATTCAAATTAGGATTGAATTAATTGATTAAGAATTTCATCATTTCAACCTCGATAGTTAACCAATTAAGAGATCCATGTTTTAAAACATCAATTTTAAATAAATGTTATATATGGTTCCTACCTATAATTGACATTTGAGATATATCATTAATTTTATATTAGTGTTATATTTCAAAGTTGTTCTAATTTGAATAAAAAATAATAATTAGTTTATAATAATTGATATGTTTATTTAAAGGTGTCATGAGATGACTTTAATGTTCATTACATCTTATGCATGAACTAATCATATTTTTTGTCATTTCGTGATGACTCCTACATTATCCTTTAAGTCATTTGTTAAGTTTGATGTCATTTGAATAAAAAATTCTTAATTTGGAGAGTTAGTTAGATTTGGTTAACAACTATAAATTTTGACAAAAAATAATCTATTGTTAAAAAAAATAATTCAAATCATACATCATTTTGGAATACACAAAATTATATATATTTTAGAGTCCACAACTTTGAATGTTTTAAGTAAATGAACTGTAAATTCAAATTTATTTTGTTAGTTATTTTTTAAGATGAGATAATTATTGTTGTAATTCTTATTAAATATTATTAAAAATTTATAAAATTAGTAAATATATCATAGATAACATTTAATAAAATAATTAATATTATGAAATAATCAAAATAGTTGTTGATATGTTTATTAAAAGACAAAAGTAAAATTTTTAGCTTATTTTAGAAGTATTAAAATCATTTTTTTTCTTTTTATAATATTGACGTTTAGTAGATTACTATGTAGGTAACATCAATTTTTAAATAACAAGATTATATAAACGTCAATATTATATAAAATCTTATCGATATTATTATTATTTTATTTAATATTATATAATTAATATTTTATTTTTATTTTTAACATCAAGATAAATAACATCTAAATATTTCTTAAAAATACGTAACATATTAATATTATTTTTTAGTAAAAAAATTATAGCTTCTAATAATATTATTTAAATATATTAACAATCTTAATGTTTATCATATTTAAATAATATTAAAATTATATAACAATATTACAAGTTAAATATCTTTTTCCTTGATCAATTTTAAAAAGGGAAAATGTAAGAATTGACTTAATGAGTGTTAAGTTAGGCCCAAACCATGAAAAACAAGATTGATATAAGCAATCTTTGACATGTTAGTCTTCATACCTTTGTTTTTAAGAATGAGAAAAGAGAACAATAAAGAGGAGATTTATATAAGTTTTTCTTTCAATAAATGCATTATCATATAACAAAAAAAATAATAAAAACTGAAATAATAAAAATATGAGCATACACTAATTACAAATTAAATAATAGCTTTTGAAACCACTAAAAAAAATATTTTCCCTTAAATTTCAACTAAAAAACAAACAAACATTATTATAAAAATTAATTAAAAAAGGTCTTTGTTTATACCATATCTCAAAACCATAAAAAATAATAATTATAAAATTAATATTTTTTAAAACTCATTTTTAATTCACAAATTTACAAATCAACCAAACATTAGAAATAAATAAAATAATTTATTTTTGTAAATAACAAATGATGAAAAAAGGAGCCTCGAGTTCCCTCAGTTAGGGCCATATGTCATCGTTTAAATGGATTTAGACGTTATTACAGCTGTATTATAGCGCGCGGAGTGAGAAAATTAACAAAAAAAAAAACACATAATTAAATAAAAATTAAAATATGGTATTCGTTATTGTTTATAACGAATCGTCTAAACGGGTACCGGTGCGATACCGCTTCGACTGCGCCTCTATATTTTCATCACCAACAAAGGTGTGGCCTTTATTATAGTTCCACCTTCCTCCTTTCTACCCCCTCCTTTCTTTTTCTCTCGCTTTATGGGAAAGGTTTGATCAAGCGAAGGCGATAGGAGTGGAAAGGACAAGGATCCATCTTCGGATCAAGAGATCCGCCTCCGCCGAGGTTGTTCATTTTGGTATTTTTTTCGGAGTGGATTTGATGTGGGAATTGGAGTGATGCGGATTTCCGGCGCGTAGCTGTTCTACAATAGGTGTTCAATTGTTGGATCCAGCGCCTGGATTAATACTATTGCGTTGGCGGTCGGTCTGTGGAGGAGGAGATGAGCGCGTCGAGGTTTATAAAGTGCGTCACGGTGGGGGACGGTGCCGTAGGGAAGACCTGCATGCTTATATCCTATACCAGCAACACATTCCCGACGGTGGGTTTGGAAAATGTTCCTTTCGTTATGGTGACATCAGTTAGTTGTCGGATTATTCGTTTTAGGGTTTCCTGTGGGTATTGTTGGATTAAATGGTGGTGGGCAACTGAGAGTTTTTGTTAGTGGTCTGCGTTGTGGATTATCTTAAGCCTGTTTTTTTTTTTTTTTTTTTTTTTTTTTTGTTATATTCGCATCCTGATGGAAAGTTTAAATCGAGTGCCGTTAATTTGTTTCAATATCAGATGTATGAGGCTGCAAGGTTTAAAATTACTTTTTGACTGCTTTGCTTAGGCTAGCGCATTTCAGTAGTATTTTTTTTAATCTCTTTTTTAGTCTGTTTTAATATTTTTTAACTGAAAGATAAATTTCATTTTTTAATGTTTCTTTTATTGAGGACTCATTTCTAACTGTGCTTGCAGATTATTCATAGGTTTTCAATTTCTAAACTAGAGTACTTAAACTCAATCATTGGAACACCAAATGCCTCGAAATATATGTAGTTACATACATGTAGATATGATACCTAGAATTATGCTCCCATATTTTCCTTGGCTGTTATGCCTTTTTTTTAGTCAGATCAATAGTTTTAGTCAAATAACATGAAAAAAAAGCTGAAAAATTGGTGAATTTTGTAGATTCTGGAATTGCATTGGCATCTTGTGTCTCAAGGATTGTATCGTATGTTATTGGTAATATGGTAGAACATACTAGCTAAAACTTCTAGGGTGCTGCAATATAACTTCAACCTTGGATGTGCCTTATTTTGACCCAATGTATGTTTTGATTTTTTCCGGTGTAGATAACTCACCTAGATTGCATGGCAGGGTAAATGGGATTACTTTGGTCCTTTCCAAAGTGCTTTTGTGTCTTTTGAGTTGGCTCTTGGGGCAAAACTTCTTGCATTATAATCTAGTGTAAGGCATGTCACTTGGTTCACATAACAAGGTAAGATGAGTTTTTGGTTGATGTCTTGGGTAACACTGATTGGGTAAATATCTCTCATGTATTGTATCCTCGTTGTATTATATCCTCATTAGTTTACCCATTGAATAATTAAACGCTGTTTTTCAATTTATTCTTTAATCCCAAGTTCAATGGTAGGAGAACTCTGTTTAGAGGGGATGCAACACTCCATTGAGTTAGTCTTTGAATGAAACATGTTGAACACCCTTCATACATCATCAACCTTCCTCTCCTATCTTGTTCTATAACACTGGTTGGGTAAATATCTCTCATGTATTGTATCCTCGTTTTATTATATCCTCATTAGTTTACCCATTGAATAATTAAACTCTGTTTTTCAATTTATTCTTTAATCCCAAGTTCAATGGTAGGAGAACTCTGTTTAGAGGGGATGCAACACTCCATTGAGTTAGTCTTTGAATGAAACATCTTGAACACCCTTCAAATCATCAACCTTCCTCTCCTATCTTGTTCTATAATATTAAGCTAACTCGTTTGCATTCTTTCCTTATTCCCAAGATTTATGCCACACCATTTGGTGGAGTGGGGAAATTACTGTTATGTTGGGAAGCCTCTCTTGTTGCACTTGTCAGTTCTTGTGTTGTTGGGGGACATATTATTCTTGTCTTTGTTATGGCTCAAGTCAGGTTAACTATTGGTATGCTAGGTTGGGTTTCAATCTTGCATTTTTTTTGCCCAAGAGGGGCCTAATGGTAGTAGGATATATTTTTTCTGTGTGCAGAAGAAAATTATTCAACATTTTGAGAAAGGTTTCTTATATTATGTAATGTCCATCCAAATGCATGATCTTGTGATTGGAGTCAATCATGAGTTTAGAGAATGGCAGGAAAGTCATCTTTTAGACATCATCGTTCAAGTTTCTAAAGTCAATATTGATTTTGATCTATTCATTTTGCTTTTTATATACATACATAATATTGGCCATCTAGTTGGATTTTGTTATTTGCATTCTTTGAGAAAGCAAATTGGACTCTTCTTTCTTCTTCATAAGGGGGTCCCCAACATAACTTGGTAATCGTACCATTTATTTTTGGAAGTTATCTATGCATGTTTATCTCAGATGATGTTAGTGAGCATGCCCTATTGATATTGATATTTGCTTCTATCTTTGCTCAATATATGTTTTAGAAAATGATTGTATGATCTTCTAGGAAAGTAAAGATTTTTTCATAGGGGAAATGGACCCATTACCTACCACGAAATGTATTTTTTTTTGCAAGCAAACACAAGATTTGGTGATACTATTGTCCAAATTTTACATTTTCTTAGACTAGATTCATTGGTAAGCCCATAAGATAGTGTTAAAAATGGAGAAAAGAACTTTCAAGGAATTGCCAGTAAAATAAATTTTGAAAGGAATAAGATCATTTGTTTTATTGCTTTCTTGGCATCCAACATTCTATCTGCTTTGAGCTTGTTATGGGAAGTAGAGTGATGAGGACTTGTGTGTGTAGCTAGCTTAAGATAAGAGCTCTTTATTGGATCCAGCATCTGTAGGAATATTTTATGGTGGAAGGGCAGCTTGGGGGTGGGGAGTAGAGGTATTCATCAAGATATATTATGTACATCACACGTTGGGATAATATTTCCAGGAAGATGTGCAAGTTTTTATCTTACACCAACTCTACATTTTCGATGATTTGTTTGTTAAATGTTCCATTCTTGTTGGCGCAGTTAATTGTTGATGTCTTTTTCAGGTTTTCCAGGGTGTTTGTTGAACTAATTTTGATGGGATATGTGAAAGTTTTGTCACATAGAACTCAATTCTTAAATCTATTTATTATTTCTCTTCTGGTGTAAAAATAGAAGATAATTTGTTTAAATTTCAATGGAAAGGGCTTCAATTATAATCATATTTATTACTTTGGATTGCATGCCAAGTCTTAGTAATAGTTTGTTCTTTTATTCTTAGTTTCATAGTCTCTAGCTGATAAAGCTTCCTAATTTTATTTTTATTTTTTTTTATATCCATAATGTTATTTTTATTTTTTTTAGAATTAGATGAGGGGACAAGAAAAAACATTGAAATATTATGGAGGCTGTCTCCTATGCTTGTCTTTTTCACGTTTTGTGCTTTAATAGTGACTAGGTTATGATATGTTAAATTTTCTTTATGTTTACTTCGTAATCTTTACTTAAGTATCAATAGAAAAATTGCTAAACTTTTGGAATTTTGCAATAAAGTTGTCTTGACTATGGAAATATAATCCTAAATTACATTTTAAGTTATGTTGCTGGAGCAAATGATACAATATAACACTCGTCGGAATCCTGTTTTGGAATTGCACATCAATTTTCGTTGACGTAATGTTTAGGGTCTAGACCAAGGTATTTAGTCTAGTTTGGTGCAAGGCTGTGTTTGTAGTGTTTTTCCTATTGTGTTGTGGTCTTGTCAGCTGTCACTTGGTTACTTTCTCCCTATATATCCCTTGCCAAAACCTTTGTAAGCTTTGCTATTGAATGAATGATATATGTAATTCCTTTTATTCTTCATTCCTGAGCCAACCATAGGATTATTTTTAGTATGATGATGCGTGATGCACCAAGGATCACAATCACTACCCTTATCCTCAACCTTGCCATCATACCAAACACCTCCACAATGAAATTGACCTCCTTGCTTATATCATTTTCTGAGCTGAAGCTTCCACATCATTGGCTATCGGCATACAACATTGGCACATCTACCCCCTATCACCTAATATCTCTGGAAGTTCATTTTATTTTTGGAGGAAATGCTATATCTGTCCTTGTTATCATGCCAATTTTTTTATTTTTCTTGACTGGTACTCTGGAAAACTTGTAGATCATAATTCTGTAGCAGTGAAAAAAAAAAAGTCTTTCCAGGTAATGTTGACTACAAATTTTTTCAATTAATAATTAGAAGTTTTACCTTCACTCTTTTCAAGCTTTCGATACATCCAAATACTGATATAGTAGGGTTCGGTTGTGCCACTCATTGGGTGATAACAGATAATCTCTTGTATGTGAGAATGGGATTCATTTTTGTTGGAGTTAACGTAGATACTACATGTATATAATGAGAAGGCCATGAGTGATAAGCTTTTTGTAGCCTTAGAACTTATCGTCTTTTATATTTTACAAACAAAAGCAAATCGAATTGTTCAACCATGTTTGAACCTAACTTTATACTTCTAATTAAATCATCGTTTATGGAGTTTTAATACTTCATCTCTTGATTAACAGGATTATGTTCCTACAGTGTTTGACAATTTTAGTGCAAATGTTGTCGTTGATGGTAGCACAGTCAACCTAGGTTTATGGGATACTGCAGGTAAATTTGGACAGTTCTCTCCTCACCCCATTAATACATTGATTTGCAAGCTTGCATTCATTTAACACTCATGTTCAGGAGATTGCATAAAAAATTTCTTGTACTTCCATGCTTATGAAACAGGACAAGAGGATTATAATAGATTAAGACCTTTAAGCTATCGTGGAGCTGATGTTTTTATTCTGGCCTTTTCTCTTATCAGTAAGGCTAGCTATGAGAATATTTCGAAAAAGGTGCAAAATAAACTCATTTTGATTTAGGTCTTTATCTTTTTATAGTTTTTAGCTAAAATGTTTAGTGTTTGATATAGAATTTTGATGCTTGTGGCACTTTTTGGGATGTTATTTCTAAATGCAGTGGATTCCTGAGCTAAGGCACTATGCCCCTGGCGTTCCTATAGTACTCGTGGGAACAAAGCTGGGTAAGTTTCCATTGGTGTAGTTTGTTCTGTTGTTCATTTTTTCCTATAATAATTTCTCCTTTTAATTTAAATTCCATGACACTGGGCTATCCAAGATGTTGATACATAAATCAATTATCCTTTTTTTTGATAAGAATGGTTTAATCATTGGTTTTAGTGGAGATGCATTGTCGTTATTGTTTATTGCAATAGGAATGGTTTTTGTTAGTATAAATAATCAGCTGTATTAGGGGAAGGCCTCAATCAAGGTACCTTATTTAACTAGCTTGATTAATTATTTTTGTTAAGGTTCCCCTTTTTTATCTATAGTTTTATTGTGTCTTATTAATTTAATATAGTATAATGAAACCCTTAAATTTTAGTTTGTTCGGTAACTAATTTGCTTGACTATGTTAATCTCCATTCGTAGCATGCTTTTAATAGTATTTCAAACACACATGTGACAAACAGTTCATGAACAAACCTCAAGATTGAAGCATTTTTAACCTTTAATTAAAAGTGTGATTGAATCATCTCTTCAACTCGAAATTATCAATTTTCAGCATGATGGGAGGCGTTGAATGCAAGAAATTAATGCCAACACTTGATAAATTTGGCATAGATCATCTTTTTTCTGCATCATATGTGTGATCAGAAAATCATGTAATTAAATGTTTAAATGTAGATATAGCCATCATTGAACTTTTTGGCAGCATGACTTTTTGATAGCAAATTTTCTAATTAATTGGTGGGCTTTCCAAAACCTTCATTATCAATCATTCTTTTAATTATTATATAGTAAAAAATTCAATTATGTTTTTTGAAAAATTTCATTTATTTATGTTTTTCATGACCCAACTTTTATAGAGAAATCAAAATTGGACACTCAATCTACTCATTTCAATTTTTTGACTATAGTGGAAGATATGATACATATATTTGCAAAGACTTAACATCTAATAGAGAATACATTCACAACATGTTTGATGAAAACACTTTTCCATTTGCATTTTTTTCTTCCCCATAGCCAAATAAATCAAGTGAAGTGGTGTACAAGATCGAATTCAAGCTTTGATACTAAATGATGGAGAAAGGTTTTGCAAGATTGAAAAAATCTTGGTCTAGCTTTAATTTCGCTAGGCACTAATAAAGGACGGGTGAGCAACAGATGTAGGAAAGTGGTGAAAGTGCTCAAATACTAGTTGCTTTGCAAGTGCATGGAGATATTGTTCAAGTTGCATGTGTGGGGATGTGTGGAAGTTTGGTGTTCTTGAGTGTAGATTAGCACATTTTATTCATTTTTGCAATTGTGAGTGGACAGTACAATGCCGGTGTGGGCATTTTGTAGCTCTAGATGGGTGCAAAATCACTCTAAGTGTGTGGAGGTGTAGATGAGAGTGCAAGTGCAGATACTATGTAAGGTGTGTAGACAAAGACACAAATGGTAAGCTTTGCATGGGTAGACGCACACAAATGCATGGTAGGAGAGATAAACAAAAGAAAGGAAAAGAGCATATCTCATATAGTGGTTAGAGAGGGCGTTAGAGACATGCAGTGAAGGTAAACTGCATCCAAAAGCATCTTATTTCATTATATATCTTGGATTTAAATACAAATGCTTATAAAAAAAATTTCAAATTATCCAAATTATTCAAATTATTTATAAAAGGAAGATCTATAAAAACTTAACTAAAAGAAAATGTAAATTTGATCTTACTTTGGTGGTGCCTCATCTATCTCCAAAAAAAAAATGATCTTACTAAACACATTCAATAATGTTTAATGCTCTAGCATGTTTCATAAACAATCCTAATAACCTGTTTGACTTAATAAGTGTTCTAAAAGTTATAAGACTTAGTTTTTTAGCATTTTTTTCATGAATTTGGGCAAGTTTCTATTGGTACACAATGAAGAGACCCTAATACTAAATTAGTGAAGTGATATATAAGATCAAATATGGCCTCTAATATCAAATGATAAAGGTAGTGTAGGATTGAAAAATCTTTGATTTGGACATGAATTTGACTAGCATTGGTCGAGGATGGATGAGTAATAGATCCAACCTGAAGTGATGGAAATGTTTAGCTACTGTTCACTTTGTGAGGATGTGTGGAGGTAGTGTGCGCTCAAGTGCAGACAATCATGTATTATTCATTTTGCAAGGGCGTGGGGATGGTGTGGCAAGTGTGGTAGAGACACGTCATTAAGTGAGTACACAAAGATGCAAATGAGCATGCCCACACATTGCAAGAAGGGCGCGTAGATACTTGAGTACACTAGTACTACACAGTGCAAGATCACAAGATGCACAAGTGTGCTAGACAATAATGTAGATGGGTGAGCAGTTGGTCAAATGGTGCATGACTAGTGGACTGTCGTAGTTTGCAAGTGCAATAACTATGGTATTGTTGAGAGAGAGGAAGAAGAAATAAAAAAGAGAGAAAAAAAGGAAAGGAAGAGGAAATTGATCTCTTAATGGAGGTCAAAGAGAGGGGGGAGAGAGGCACAAATACAAAGCAAATTGTATCCAAAATCTTCTTATTCACTTCATATCCTAGATTTAATATAATGCTTATGAAAAAGAAGGATTCAAAATTATTCAAATTCTCCATAAAAGAAGGCCAACTTTGGCTAGTTATTCAATGGAAAAAGGCATATTTAGTTTATCCATCTCTTATGCAAGTGGTGCCTACTAAAGGCACAGATGCCAAAGCAAATTGTATCCAAAATCTTCTTATTTCACTCCATATCATTGATTTAATATAGTGCTTATGAAAAAGAAGAATTCAAAATTATTCAAATTCTCTATAAAAGAAGGCTAACTTTAGCTAGTTATTCAATACAAAAAATACATAGTTAGTACTATTTTGATGGCACCTCATCCATTCTTAAGCAAGTGGTGCCTATTAAAGGCATATGAGAATTCCTTTAATGCTTTTGACATGTTATAAATGGCTCAAATAATCTGTTTGACTCAATAAATGCTATAAATCTGTTAATAGTTGGTTTTTGAGCATTTTTTATAAATTTGGGATTAAATTGTCTAATAGTTGGTTTTTGAGCATTTTTTATAAATTTGGGATTAAATTGTCTCCAAATTGAATCTAAATCAAGACTGTTGAACTTGCATCTATCATCAACTTGATGATGCATCTTATTATGCATCAAAATCTCATCCTCATTCATCTATTATTAATATTTTTTCTTCAATTACTACACCATTTCAAACCATTTTTCATTTTACTGTTGATGTTATCATACCATGCCAAGGCAAACATGTCTTTTTTCTCAAATTCATTCCCACAAGCCTCACTCTTTCCTTTCCACTAAAAGACCTATTTGCATTTGCTATACAACAATTAAAACTTGCTCCAACTCCAACTTGCTATTGAAAAGTAGCCATGCATGTATAGTTCAATGCTTTAGTTTTCAATGGAACATAAACCATTGTCCCACGTGCATCAAACATGTGCGTAGTTAGTTGCAAGTTGCTATTCGAAACAAAAACTCGTCTTGATAGTATTGTTGCCTGGTACAAAGAATGCCTTGTTCTTGGATTCAACCAACAAGTTGAAATTGATTATGTAAAAGCATTCAGTTCAATTGTTAACCCAATGATAATACTTGTTATTTTACTGCTTATCATCAAATACAATTGGACATTATGGCAATTAGATTTTGATAATGCCTTCCTTAATTGTGCCATTAAAGAACCTATCTATGTGCATCAATCACAAGGCTTTGAAGGCTCTCATAACTTAACATGTTTCTTGATTACAAAAGTCTATATATGGTTTGAAATTGTTTCCTTATGCATGGTGCTATAATTATCATCTTTCTTAATTCAATTTTGGTTCAAAGGAAGCACTATTGATCCATCATTATTTTTTTTACAACCATTACAGTTTTGTAATATTCATACTCTTTAATGCAAATGACATAGTTATCACTAAAAATAACATCTTTTTTTTTTGGAAAGTAACACTAATCTTATCTTTGGCTTAATCAACTACATGACTTAGAATGTCTTATGAAAGTACATCAAACAGCTTCAAAATTTCTTAGGTTTCACTATAAGTTAGCGTGCTTTAGGAATCCATCTATTAAAATGGCTCTAGAGCCTTTTCATTACTCACCAAGGATTTCACTAATAACATTTGGCTATAAAGGAGCCATGCATTTTTGTTAAGTTTGTTTTTTGATCCCATAGTTTCCATTATATTAGACTAATGTATATGTATCTAGATGTCAACATCTTGTCACTGTAGGATTTCCTTAGTAAGCTATGAGATTTGCATGTTATATTTGGTATTTTGGGCATATTCTTGGCCTTTTAGATGTATCTTGGTGTTATCTAGTTACAAGCTTTTTCTTTTTTGCACCATTTCTAGCCATCCCATGCTAAGATGATCTTGGTTATTCCAAAGCGCAACAATGCTACTAATCCCATAAGTTTCCATCACCTTCATATCCCTCTCTCTTTATTTCCACATCTCAAACGCAAATCGTGATGCTATTGTTTGGTATACTAAGAAAGGGAATGGTTGAAGTTGAGAGCTGGAGAACTTGACAAGGGATGAGGATTGCTTAAGAGTTTGGTGTTTATCTTTTGAGTAAACTTGGGTGGTTTGGCTTCTGGTTTTACTTTGAAGGCTTGATGGTGGAGGGTTTTTGTAGAAAGAGATAAGTAGAGACTTGAAACATTTGAATTGTGTTTGAATAATCTTTGAATTAGCACAAGACAATCATGTGAAGATAGTGGGGAATAAAGGTGGCAAAGGATAATAATATTAGCATGTGAGGTTAGTAGAAGATAAAGAGGGCATAGGACATTTAGTGGCAAAATCAGGGTACTTCTACAAAACAAAAAATAATATAATTATTCTTCTAGTGTTGAGTTGGAATATCAAGGGTGTTCCTTATTTTCAAATTGATAGTTTTACTAAGTCATCTTTTCATAACATTCTATAAATTTTATTCTCTCATGTTGTCTAGATCAAGATCTTCTATGTTATGACTTAATTCTGTTGGTTCTTCAAGAAAAGCATCCTTATTATCACCGAATATGAATCTTTTTCTAGTTGTAATGAGGATGCTTTCGTTGAAGAATTAACACAACTAAGTGATGACATGGAAGATTTTGGTTTAGACGATATGAGAGAATGGAATTTATAGAATGCTATGGAAGGATGATTTAGCAAAATCACAAGTTGGACCGCCCTAGTATTCCAGTTTTAGCACCAGAAGAATAATTATACTATTTTTTACTTCTGCAAAAATAGACTGACTCTCTCACTAAGTGTTTTATATTCTCTTTATTCTCTACTAATCTTATATGACAGTATTATTGCCTTTTGCTAGCTTTATTCCCACTACATTTAGATGATTGTCCTATGCCAACTCAGCTATTATTCGAACATAACTCAATTGTTTTAAATCCAAACTTATCTCTTTCTATAAAAAACCCTCCATTACAAAGTTTTCAAAGCAAGCAAAGCAAAGCCAGAACCCAAGCCAAAACCCTAGCAATAAATTTTTATGTTTACATTTTATGGGCTCAAGCATGTAAAAAAACCAGTTTTCTATGGTCTCAGCTTTTCTCATTTTTCATCACTAAACAAACTCAAAATGAGATTTGACAGGCATTAGATCACACAGTCGTTTATAAATTTAGCATTTTGTGTTGTCTATTTTGAGCACTATAAATATGAGCTTACTACCTTGAAACTAAACCTGTCAAATTCCCTAACGTCTGTGTGAATTTGTTGTTTGAGCTAATACTCTAATCAAATGATTCAACTTCTGATGAAATTTGGGGAGCCATTAGGACATAGAACTTACCATGTTCACTTACAAAGCTTCTTGAGATTCATCCATTTTCTCAGGATATTACCTCCACAATCTTGGTTCAAATATTTGGACTGATTTGGGATATTTTCAACCTGATGCTAATCTGATTTCCCCTTGTTTCAAACTTCACGAACACCAAAGCACTAGTGCCCCGAATTTTGCTCCTCTATGTCCCTTCCACCATCTTTCTCAATCAAAATGTGTTTCAGATCGTCACACCAATCAGTATGCTTGGATGCAAGCCTTGCAAAACCCCCATGGTGAGTAGCACAAATCTATTTTCAACAAGTGCAATGCTCTTGGATGATACCAAAGCTTACCAAAGCATTGTGGGGGCCTTACTATATTTGAATATCTCGAGTCCACACATTAGCATCAGTGTAAAAATGTTATGTAGATTCATGCATGTTCTGGTTATTTCTCGTTTGTGCTGCAGTCAAAACTAATGCTACACTTCCTCAAACTATTTCTCATTAGTTTCAGGTTCTAGTACTTGCACTAATCAGGAGCATCACTCGTATTAACCAAAATTATTTATAAAGCTGAAAGCATTGTTGTGCTTTTTTGGCTGCTGCAATTATTATATCAGCTTTAACCTTTTTTCAATACTCACATATTTTGGTTAGATGGCAATCTAAGCATTAGTATATGTAAAGCTGGAAGCATTGTTGGGCGTTTGTGGTTGCTGCAATTACTGTATCAGCTTGACATTTTATCTTTGCTTATATATTTTTGTTAGATGATAATATAAGCATCTGGGTATGTAAAACTTAACTGGTGGTTTTATTGTTTTTCCTGGCTATTTCTAGTATTATTCTGTGAGCATATGCTAGAACGTTAGAAATGTTGTCCACTAGAAATTAAGTATACTTCCTTTTTTTTATATTCTTTTTCCAACTAGTCTCATTTGTCAATTAAGCACTAATATAATGAAGAAAGCTTTTAAGATGCTGTTATTTATTTTCCTACTAATTTATTTATTTATTTACTTGTGAATAACTTGTTAGAAGTTGCTTGTTTACAGGTTCTAAATTCCTTAATATATATTAACTGTACAGAATCTTTGCCTAGCTTCCACGGCAGAATCAAAGTCTCTGTTGTCTTTATGTTTTAACTTTTAATGCATTAATGAAAACCTTATTGACATTCCTGTTGATTTATGGCTTCTTTTGCATTCTATGGTTGTCACATTACAGTGCTTTTGTCTTGTATGTTTGACGTTTCTGTTACGTGTTTTGCTGTAGTGGCATAGGATAAAATCTGTTCTATAATTACAGTTTTTGTATAAATACATGTACTGGTACAAGGCCTTTCTTAAATAACTCAAATTTTACGAGCAGTCTCGATGTTTGCATTTTTAGTTATGGTGTAGTTGACTCTTTATGTTGTCTGTAAGCAATTGAATGTAGAATCACGAACCATCAAAGACTTCCTCTATTTGTTTTTAGTTGCTAAAATAGTATAGTATAAACTATAGGTTCGTATGAATACAATCATGGCCTTCTCGATGTGATTGATGTATTTGGTATAGGTGTAATGGCATGTAAGTTTAACAGGTGTAATTGGTACGAATGCAATGCATGAGTACAAGGATGGCAAACGGGTGCATAGTTCAATTATAGTTTTTATGGAAGTGGTTTGACAAATAATTATGACATTGATTTTACAACATGTGTAGTATGAGTAGTTGTCATCTTGTCAGTAAATCTTGCTACAGCGAGGACATATGATGATGATTGTTGAGGGATATAAGGAGAAATTTATTGGTAAAATATTGAAAAGTGATGATCAATTTTGGTATAGAATCTCATATTCTTCAATTCTTCCTTGAGGCTAGTGTGTGTATGTTCAAGTTAAAACCACTACTCAAGTGAAAGTAAGATATTAGCTTTATAATCTCTTTCAAATGTTAATGAAGATTTTATCGTGTGATTGTGGTTTTCTTGTTTACTATTTTCATATATTTTGTTTTGTTTTTTCTTTGGAAATGTTCGATGATTACTTAATGTCTTTTCTTTGTTATTTGAATGATAAATGGTATAGTCATTCATGAAGAATGTGGAAGGTTAATCTTTGTAGCTAATTCATAGAGTTTCTATACAACTCAATAAGGTTTATCTCAAGTAGCTAAGACAACTACGATGGAATGTCTAGTACTACCCTACTCAGCATTCATATGACAAACATGACTCCCATTAGACCACAATGAAAATAGATTTATTATGTGAGCAAGACTTTGAGATTATATGCAATGAGCATAAGATTACATGTTGGTTTACTCATTATAAGCAGATGTCATGTTTTAAGTACTATAACATACACTGTCAACAAAGGACATTACAAAAGCAGACTGAGTTACCAAAAGAAGAGTGTGAGAAAAATAGTTTTTATCACTCATAAGTGTCTGGATATTTGTTGTATGCTCACATCAACCAATAAAACCAAGCTAGGCTAGATGTTAATATCATACAATCTATACATAATTGGTTGTGACATTGATAACTTTGTTTATTGTTTCTTGGATCCGAGATGCAAAATAATGACTGATTGATGAAGTATAGACATGTAGGGATCAAAATGCATGCGATTTTGAAAAAGTTTGCATTCCTAAAGTAGAGGTTGGCATAGATGGGAGGGATCCATAGCACCTGTGTTGAAGTCATTAGTAGATATGAAATGTAATCTAGATTTGCATACATGGAGCTTATGCATATGGATGGTATACATTCATATGTGACAACACCATCCACACTGAGGTCAAGTCGTACACTAGCCCTATTCAAAGGTATTCACTCCATTTCTTGTCTTAGACAGATGTTGGATAACCAAATTATCTCTGAGATTATAAGTAGAAGATTCTTTCAAGTGAAAGAATGAAATAAATGAAGAGATTGCATTACTAGAGAAGAATATTATGCAATAGTTAATTATGTTATTAAAAGAAAGACAAACCTTGCATAATCAGTGGGGTGTAGATCCAAAGAAGACGTTTGTGAGAGCAGGCATTACAAGATACAACTTGGATGTAATGCTAAGATTGGTATTCAACGGCTTTTAGTAGGTGTTCATTATTATAATATTTTCTCTCATGTAGCAAAACTGACAATAACTTAGAATAACTCAACTTCCAGATTGGCTTTCGAATTGGCTGAAGAAATTTTCATGAAAATTTTAAGTTATGGTTAAAGAGAGGTTGGTGTGCAAACATCAAGAAAGTTTGTACAGGTTGAAGCAAGTCTTGAGATGGTGGTGCATTCATTTCGATTCTTTTATATAAAAGCATAATTACATATATAGAAACATGGACTATTGTTATTGCTCTTAAAGGAACAATGACTATTATATGATTCTATTGATTTACATTGGTGACATGTTGATTGCTAGCTTAAGCATGGACATGATCTATGAATTGAATTTGCTTTTGTAATTAAAATTGTAGGGGTTATAAGCAAAATTCTCGACTTGTATATTGCAATGAATAGATCTAAAAGAACTTTGAAATTATCATACTAAAATATATTTAGAAGTAATTGGTTATGTTAAGGACTTAAGATGCTAGATTCAGGGATATTTTAGCTGTCATTTCAAATTATGTAGGGAAGGATCATTGATATGCTTGATGAGTAGGATTTTATGGAAAAGATGAAGCACAATTCTGCAATTGGGAGTTTTATGTATGCAATGGTTTGTGAGATTAGGCATTGTTTGCATCATGAGAGTTGTTAGTCGTTTCATGACAAATTTTTGTAAGAAGCATTAAGTGATAAAGTGACTGCTCTATTATCTGAAAGGCATAACAAATATAGGCTTATGCTTTAGAAATATAGGCTTATGCTTGAGATTAGGCATTGTTTGCATCATGAGAGTTAGTTGTTTCATGACAAATTTTTGTAAGAAACATTAAGAAGTGATAAAGTGACTGTTCTATTATCTGAGAAGCATAACAAATATAGGCTTATGCTTTAGAAATAATGGTTTTGTTGTAAAGGTGGTAGTCAACAGTTATCTTGGAGATATAGACATCTTAAATAGCACCTCTAAGTATGGTCTTACTATTTTGATGATAAGGAAATAAGTTTGGATGTAATGACCTCAAAAGTGTGCGATGCTCTCAATTCTGGAAGTAAAGTATATAATCATTTCAGATACTAACAAAGAAATAGTATAACTCAACAATCTTTTGAGCAACAAGATTGGAACTTACTAAGTGATAGAGTGCAATTTGACTGTAAAGAATGTTATATTTGATTCCAAAGCAAAGCACATTCAACTTGGACATTATCTCACTTAAGCAGCATCAGGCATTTGCATTCAGTGTCTCATAACTTGAAGTGACATTCTTACAGATCTCCGCAATGACAACCAGTTCTTCGTCGACCATCCCGGTGCTGCGCCTATTAGTACCGTGCAGGTAATGTTTGTGGTCAAATTACCATGCCACTTGATTGCTTGAGCTAAAGCATAACTGTTGTTTAATCATCCTTATTTTCATTCAAGGGAGAAGAACTTAGGAAGCAAATAGGTGCATCTGCTTATGTGGAGTGCAGCTCAAAAACACAGCAGGTCTGTCAGCTACTCAAACGACTCATGTTAGTTATGTATCAAAAGGTTTGGTAGCATCTTTGTAGTTTGACAACCCTCTATGGCACAGAACATTAAGGCGGTCTTTGATGCGGCCATCAAAGTCGTTCTCCAGCCACCGAGGCAAAAGAAGAAGAAGAAGAAGAAGACTCAGAAAGGCTGCTCAATTTTATGAAGGAATAACATAGCAAGCATCCTATGAACAATCTCACTGCCATTGTTTGGATTAAAGCTCTTCGTGTTTATTCAGTTGACGGCAAGTATTAGCGAATTACACGAGGATTGATGTGCTTCTCTTTTCACCCTCCGCCGTATAAATATTTGACGTGTGCGGCCTTCTGATAGTTTATGGTATATGTGTTGTATCTATTATCAAAATTTATTAGGGAGAGTTTGTTTATGTTGTATGTGTATGCATGCCTTTGAGATTGTCTTTTGTTGTATGGCTGAAGCATTATATGGCTAAAGATTGGCTGTATTAGACACATCTTTTTTCTTTGAAAATATGGTATATCATAATTTGAATTTGTATGAGAATGATTTATAATCATATTTGCTATGGTTTAAGAAAGTTGCTTCTGTATTGTTTTGTTGGTATTATATCAGTATTATGGATTACCTTAATTGTTTGAGTGAGGCTTCACTGAGACATCATTTAAACCTAACTAAGCCGAATTGAAATTTAATCAAATATTTAAATTTATAATGTAAATGAAAGCTATCAAGGGGTTGAAGATGATTGCTATGTAAATTTTTCAAATGATTTATAGGATGCACACAGTCTTGGCACATAAACAATAAAACCGTTTTCATGATAGAGTACATAAGATTTGTAGCCAATATGAGAGAAAATTTTGAAAACAAAGAAGAAAAAAAAAATCACGAGACAAATTTCTTGTAGAACAAATCTTAAAAAGTTTTTTTAAACTCTTTTGTCTCTACATGATATCTAAGTGATTTGTTCTTTGATCCACCAAAGCATCCCAAAGACTTCACCTGCCTCCTCCTTGCCCCAACACCAAACCTCAGCAATCGTTGTCTTCTCCTCATCTCACACTCGGTATATCTCCTTGACCTCCCTCCTCTCCTAGCCTCATCAATCGAGTGAGCCTACTTGCATTATCTCGTCTAATCTAGTTGACCTTTTTCCCTTCACCATGCCTTGACAAGACACTTCTGATCTACATAGTGTTGCCACTCAGCAAGCCAGAACCCAACCAAAGCTCCATCTTCACTTCACTAGCTTCGTTTGCTCAACCATTGTCGCCTCCAGCTTCATTGACAGAATCAACAAGCCACCTCCTCTTTGTCCTTTGCTGACTCCTTGATGCAAAGAAGGTAAGCCTTAGTCATCACAAGTATCAACAAAGAAGGGCTTTCACAATGGAGCGAAGGGGAGATTTTCTTTCTTCTACTATGATCTATGATCTATGGTACCTTTCGACACTGGCTGGCTGGCTGGCTTTTCTTCTGTTACATAAACGTAAAATTTTACTATCATCCACTATCTATAGTCCTATTATCTACCATCCACCCTGATATCTAAACCATATAAATTTACTATTAGCATGACCAAGTCGAGCAATTTAACATGACTATTGTGTTGCTACACTCAAAATTTTTGTTACCAACTAAGACAAATTTGATCAGCTTCTTTGAAGTCCTCCCTAATGTAATAGAAGCAAGAGTTCTACCTCGTACAAACAATAATAGAAATGAAACAATGTAGTATCTTGAATTCTCAATAGTATGGAATAAGATAGTTCATATTTTGTAATGTTTCTTGATTCTACAAGTTATCATTAATAAACTTCATGTCATTTGCTTGGGATTGAACATAAAGTTTTATTAATATAGCACCCAAAAATAGAAGGTCAAACCAAAGCGGTCAATTGGAATCTGGGTACCTTCTACTCATCCTTGTGGAAGGGCATACCAAAAATTAGGATCTTTTTATTCCCCATGATAAGTATGCTTACAATAGCTCTGTAAATCATTCTATTGGTATGAGTCCTTTCAAAGTTTGCATGGCTATGCAATTACAAATTTCAGTGGGTTTAATTCCTTGTAACCAAATTAATAAAAATAATGAATTATATAAAATATTAATCAATACTCATTAACATTAATGAGAATTTATTGAGGATGAATATATCATGATTCATATAAGATTTGAAAGATTCCTATCAAGAACTCTTCAAAAATTGCAAGCCGCCCATTTAAAATTTTAAAAAAGCTAAGGCCAAACAAGCATGGCTTGGACTGGATAGATGATTATGAAATCAATACTACCTTTAATATTGCAAATCTCATACTACATAAGAAGTCACCAATGATTCCTAGTGATCCATTTGGACCCTCCTCTCCCTTGCTAAATGAATGAGTCCTTATCATTCATGATAAGAGAGAGCAAAAGTGAGCAAAACTTTAAAATAATAGACCACTATCACTCGAAATCAAGCCTATTAGAGGTACTTAATGAATTGGTGATATCTACTCAATTCTAACGATACATGGAATTCCAAAGAAGAGTTGCAACACCTAGGCCTAACCTTTTTGGAGCATTACAACAACCAAGGTCCAATCTTGCCAGAGACTAGTTTCATTCACCATCTACATCACAATAAATTACCATTCTAGGTGTAGCCCAGCCTAAACTCAGAGTTGATCTCTCCTGGAATTCATCCAACTGTAAAAGCATCTTCATTATCACCTATAAACTACTGAGGTCAATTACAACTTTCTCAAGCCTTATCTTCTAGGTTTCTCAGGATTATATGAAGTGTGTTAGAAATTCCCTATTAAAACAAATTTATCAGGTCAACAATAGCACATCCCTCACTGGCACCTTTTAACAATGACACGATAATGAGCTCTTGACAACGACAATGACATGGGTCGCATTTCAATTGATTGCTCCATGCGACACTCTAACTACTCTAGCTGGGTCCTTACTACGTGATGCAATCAACAATTGTGCAAGACGGTCCCGTCTATATCTTGATTTTTTTTTATTTTTTCTTATCTTTCTTATGTTAGGCACTTTTAGTTCGCCGTTTTGTAGAAGAGCGCTTGGCTTGTAAGTGCACTCTAATTAAAGGGATTTATTCAAAATTTTCGTGCTATACTCCTCTTTTTAGTCTTTTATGTATAAGACATTCATGCTTGAGTAAATACTCCATATAACAATGACTAAAGGGATTTAATGTATTATGCTAATTTGAGATGTTAACTAGTTACCTATTCTTTGAGTGATAATTACTTTTCCTCATGGAGTGAAAATTCGATTGGCGTTGATTTAAATGGTGCCTTGAAAAGTGCAAGTGCTAAGGGCCAAAGAGAGAAAATTTATTCAAAATTTTCATATTATACTTCTCTTTTTAGTCCTATTTCATATATAAGACATTCATGCTTGAGTAAATGCTCTATATATCAATGACTAGAGGGATTTAGTATGTTATACTACTTTGAAACGTTAACCAACTACCCACTCTTCGAGTGATAATTACCTTGCCTCATGGAGTGAAAATCGGATTAGTATTGATTTAAATGGTGCCTTGAAAAGGGCAAGTGCTAAAGGCCAAAGAGAGAAAATTTATTCATAATTTTTATGTTATATTTCTCTTTTTAATCTTACATCATGTATGAGACATTCATGCTTGAGTAAATGCTCTATATATCAATGACTAGAGGGATTTAGTGTATTATGCTACTTTGAGATGTTTCGAGTGATAATTACGTTGACTCATAGAGTGAAAATCCGATTGGTGTTGATTTAGATGGTGCCTTAAAAAGGGCAAGTGCTAAGAACCAAAGAGAGAAAGTCTTGTTTATTATCTTTCTACCTGTAAAATAGAAAGCTTCTCTTTCTAAAACTAAAAATTTACAATAACTTTTACATTTTATTCTTTCCTCTTTGCCTTTTTGTCTTTAACATAAAATCCTACGATGCTTAACCTAACCAAAATCACCACGGGCAATCAAACTTAATTTGCACCATGTGGTTCATCTTCACTAGGAAATTTCTTGAAATGTTCCTATTCGAAACTTCAATTTGCACAAGATAAGCATCTTAATTTTAGCCTATTTAAGAGCTATAAGCCCCTTTGGGGTGAATTTTTTTTCATGTGATTTGATTTGCAAAATATCCACTCAAGTTTTGTGAAAGAGTGGACCAAATTTCATCAACATTCCATTCACATTAGTGTAATTGGAGGTTGGTTAAAATCATTGATTGCATTGGTTTTGCTCCACTTCTTAAAGCACATGTGCTTTTCATAGTTTTGAAGCATAGGTTAACTATGTCAACAGTTTGACCCTTTTCCATATTTTAAACTACCTTACTTGTCCTATCAAATTTGCATATCTACTTAACAATAAAGAACAAAGGCTCTAAGATCTAAGCCTTAAACCTTGAATCACATTCATTACATTTAACTAACCTGCATGAGCATCTTGTGTTACATCACAAATCTAAGCAAGTTGACTAGGGTACTGCGACAAGAATTATGAAATATGTCGAAGGGGAATGCAAAAATTATCGTTGTTTGTAAAGCATGATAATTTGCAGATTGAAACATATTATGATATCAATTAACCTAATTCAAAACAAAATAAATAATTCACTTTATGCTATAACACATTTTCATAAGGAAATCTCGTCACTTGAAAGAACAAGAAATAAACAATACTAGCTCGATCCAATCCTAAATTTAAGTATCAAGTCATGGCTTCTTCAAGCTATGTGATGCTATGGGTAAGCCTTAGCTAGGAAACTTAGTTTTCAATAATCAAACCATTGCCCATGTATTGCAATTATTCAAGACAATGTTCATATTGCAACTAATCTTATATTTCATGAGTAAAACAAGCACATTTAAGTTGATGTCGCTTCATTAAAGAAGCTTTCATAAGTTGAAAGACTTGGACATCCTTCACTCAGATAAATAAATAACATGTTCACTAAGATTTAGCTTTCACTCCTTCAAAGGTCAACATTATAAGCCAGGCATTATTGAGCTCTAGTTTGAGAGAAATGTTAAAATATAAAATATTAGACCTAATTATAAAAGCACATTAATGGCAGAATAGAAATAATAGGATTAACAATTGTCGGTGCTTTATGATGTTTCCATTCAATGTTCTTTTTTCATGTGTATTTCTATGATTGATCTCTAGGTTCCTCCTCTAAAATCAAGAAATAAAAACTCTTTTCTCTCTTCAAACACAAAAATGGTTTCCAAAATAACTAAATTACCAAACAGATATAGACATAAAAATCTAAATTTAGTGGAAATAAAACTGCTCCAAAACAATCTTAGAATTGCTACAATGACCAAAAACAAAACTCATGTGAGCTTACTCAACATGTTCATGTGAGCTTACCCAACATGTTCATGTAAGCCACCAAATTATTTTGCCAAAATCCCTCTTGACCAGAAGGAGCACTAATGGCCCATAACCACCATTCCTGCCTTGCCAAGAATAGGGACCTATAAAGAACTTCTCATAAGTTAAACCTGCTTCCAAATAAGAATTTAGGTTTCCATCAAAATGATTTCATTCAAAACATGACCAGTTTGGTAAGAAGCATTGCCACAAAGCTTGCTGATAATGAGATGACAAACGGAAGACCCCAAGCTATAACCAATCCCAAACATGACGTTCACCACCTGCAGTGCATCATCAACCAATCCAAGTGAACTTAGGCACTCAACCAGCTTGTTCACCGTCTCAGACCGTGGCTTCAGGTTGCTGTGCAGCATTTTTGACAACCAAGCCATACCCTCTTCAGCCTTACCTATCCTGCAAAACCCTTTTATAATGCAATCATTCGTGCAGACCAAAGGCTCCAATCCCTCGGCCTCCATAAGCTTCAGCAGCTCCATGGCATCTGTCACTTGCCCCTCTTCACATAAAACCTGTATCAGTGGCGTGTAAGTGGAAACGCTAGGCCTAATGCCCAAAGCTGCCATCCTCAGGTAAAGCTCGATCGCATCGGATGTCCTGCTGACCTTGCAAAGGCCCTGGATCAGAGTGTTGAATGTTATCAAATCGTGCTCGATACCTTTCTTTGGCATAGTGTCAAACAGCTTTATGGCTTCCGCCAGCATCCCCTTCACGCACATCCCAGCTATCATCGTGTTGCAACTCACGGTGCTTTCCTCAAGACCCTTGGAAAGCATTTCATCATACAGCTTTTGTGCTTTCTCCAGATCACCAGACTTGCAGTAGCCGTTAATAATAGCGTTGTAGGTGTAGCTGTTGGGTTGCATTCCCTTAGCTATCATCTCCGACCATAACAAACAAGCATCATCCATTCGGCCACTCTTGCAAAGCCCATCTATCATGGTTGTGTACGTCACGACGTCCGGTGCGTAGCCCCTTACCTTTATTTCGCAGAAAATACGAAAGCCCTCGTCAACCATGGTTTCACCGCTAGCAACGTTGCATAGCCCGTGGATTACTCCCTGGTAAGTGAACAAGTCTGGAGAGCAGCCACCGGCGATCATGAGATGGAGGATCTCCGACACCTTCCCAAAGTTCCCAACTTTCGCGAAGGACGCGACTAATTCTGTAAGCGAGACGACGTCGGGGATGATTCCGTTCCTGGAGAGGTCACGAAGGACGTGATAGGCTTCCATGGGCCGGCACTCGCGGCAAAAGGCCCGAATTAGGTACCCAGCAGTGGGGGCGTCCGGAGCGGTTCCTGATTCGATCATCATAGCGTAGAAACGCTGGAAAAGGTCGATCCTCTCCGCTTTTAGCGAGGCGGAAAGAGTCGAATTCCATGAAACAAGTGAAAGGGAGGTATGAAGACACGAGGTGGGGTGAAAATGCCCTTCCAGTACGTGGCAGAGGTTATCGAGGAGGTTCTTATCGCGATGGATGGAACGGATGTCACTGCAGAGTTGAACAACGAATGAATTGAAAATGGAAATATCAGCAAGGATTTTAGTTGACCTGATGGCATGAAAAGCCGCCCTCCAGGCCCTGGATCTCGCAAGGGCGCTGAGCAGGGAGGCGGCAGCCGGCGGATCGATCGTGAAGTCAGAGAACGACGAAGTGAGCCAGAGGTAGTAGCGGAGAGCAAGAAGGGGATTGGAGTCCGAAAGGCGGCAAATTACGAGGCTTATGCAGGTAGGGTGGAGGATGCCGGAGCTTGAAGGATTGAAAAGGGAAAGAAGAAAGCCTTCCCACCTCGGCCGCCGCCGGATCGTCTCGCACACCTTCGATGCGGTGCTCTGAATCAATGCCGCCTCCTGTTCGTTCTGCACTTCAGAAATTCCGGAAGAGGAGAAAAGCCGGAACCAGAAAGAATTGCCGGCAAGATGGAAGGGGCCGCAGCCGGATTTGTTACTCCGAAGAAGTGCTCCGCTCATAGTCGTCCATCCCAGGGATCCCCCTGCGCCCCTCGCGATGATGCGTTTTACACGATGTTTATTATTATTATTACTATTTTAAAAAATAATGCTGTTTAAAGCTTTTTTTCTAGATATAAATAATATTAAAAATATTTTTCTATTTTCACAAATCTTTTTTTGAAAATAACTGAAAATAAAAAAAAAATGATACGTTGATATCTAAATTACCATTTCTAATATTTTACATAATTATTGTTTAATTTCATCAATATTATATTGACTATTTCAATTTATATTTAATTCATTTTGTTTGTAAAAATCTTTAAATTTATAGGTAAATCCATCAAGTCAAATTAATGTCTTATTTTGTAGTTAACTAAAACATAAAAGAAAAATAGGAGTGATTATATCTATTATAAAAATAGCTTAAGGAGGTTTTATCATCACCTAATCATGTAATGTCGATTAATAAGCCTCAAAGTTGTTTTAACATCGCATTAGTGGCATCGATTATAGAAGACAAGTTTTACGCATCATGAAGTCCATTTCCAAGCTTGGATATTGCATGCCAAATCATGAAAATGCAAGTGCTTTCCAAAACCAAATTGTCAAGTATTGCAAAACTAAATTTTGTTGCAAAATTAATCACATATCCCTTCTCATAGGTGTAACATCTCAATGACTTCGATATAAATTTGAAACATAATTAAATTAAATATCACTTTATTTGTGACTTTTGAATTATTGAAAATGTTAAAAAAAGTTAAAAAATAATATTTATAAAAATGTCATATTGACTATTGAATAAGTAAATCTCTTAAAATAAGAATATGAATATTAAATATAATAAAATAAAAGAATGATGAATTCAATAAAAATAATTTCACTATATTAAAAAAAGTTAAGTGATAAAAACTTCAAAACGTATTGAAAAAATATTTGTATTTTATTTGTATAATAATTTCATGAGAAAAAAAAAGTACTAAACATTATAGGAAATCTGGGAAGTTGACATGAAAATGTAAAGATTGACGTATCGCTTGTTCCGAATTTGTTTAATGAAAGTTTAGAAGTAATTTGATATGAAACTTGTAAATAATACAAATCATTATATTGTTTGTATATAAAGATATTCTTAATCTTTCATAAGAAATATCAATAGACTATGGAGGACATAGAGAAAAACTTATGAGATAAACCCTGTTTCTTAAGGTGGTTGAGGGAAAAGGAATCCTTGGAGTTCAAGGCAATAGCTCAATCCAAAAAGATCACACTTAGTAATGTTGCATAAGAAGACGAGGTAAAATTTCTTTAAGATTATTTCTAACTTTGGAAGTAATATAATGAGATTGTTTAAGTGAATTGTGAGGTTTGCATGAGTCAAAAGAGTGTAGAAGACATAATAAACCATGTTGTCATTTATGTGAGATTATTCAATATTATGTTGTTAAATTCAATACATAAAAAAATTAAGTAGATATGAAAAATAAAGTAATATTGATTTATGTGATAGTTAAGTAATTCGAGTTGTACAATGATCATGAGATATTTTGAATCATTGCAATAATAACCAAAAGCTATTTTTATAATACACTCACTCAACTTATTCTTCCTTGTACACTATGTATAGTTTACCAAAAAAATGTTTAATAAATGTGATTTGAGACATATTGGTTTAGTAAGTAGAATCCACATTTTATAAACTGAAGTTTTTAATTATCATTCACAAATAAGTATAAAAATTATTTATAATAAAATCCATTCATGATCTTTTTTTTCATCAAAGTCCCTTCTTATCATCTTATATCAACAAAAAATGGTTTTGTTTTGAAAATGACTAACAATTTATATTCAAATTCACTTTTTTTTTTCTTTTGTTCTAATGTATTGATAAATCATTCATATACCCCTCCTTGTTAGCCTCATTCTTAGAGTTATGCAATTTTTAAATCATCAAGCCTGACTAGTCATTTCTCAATGCTCACTAATATAAAGAACTCATTCATTGAGTTGCTTATCTTAAACTCTCATTGACCTTAATTGATGCCCACTTTCTACTCTTATCAATCTTGGGATCATAAGTCATGCTTATAAGTTTTTCTTATTTGATATTGCATATAACAACATCAAATCAAGTTAAATCAAAATTGTTAATATTATAGAAGACATAAAGGTAGTCATCAAGTGAGGGTGATAATAAAATGAATTTTAAATTTTATTTTAAAACTATTTTTTATAAAAAATAAAATAATAATTATATTCATGCATGTTTGATAAAAACAAACTCTACCACACAATACATAATACTAAAATATATAAAATATAACACTTTTTAAAAACTTTTTCTATATTAAACCACTTGGTTCACATGTTTCTCTACTCATCATCTTTCTTTTGATTTGTGATGTGATTTATATTATAAGTACAAAAATGAGTTTCATAAAATCAAATAAATAAATTGTCTACAAAAATATCTCATGCAAAATGATAATAATAATCAACAATAAGAACAAACAAGATATTTTTGTAATATTTATAATTAAATATAATAAATTAACAATGATTAGTATACTTTACATCATATATGTGTATACATATATATTTTTTTATTTCTCATATAAGCGTTACATAGTTTTATAATCATACTTAATTCATTTTTTTTCATTTCTATTTCATATTTTTTTTATTTTTTATTTTTATTTTTTGACTCAAAGTTTTTTTTAAATAACTATTATATCTTATATATAATCATATTTTATCTCATTTTTATCTTGAATCTTGACATATTATATATAAATTTCAATACATAGGCATATTATAATGTGTCAATTACATCAATCATATCATTTTTTTAATAATTATAAAAAAGTACTAAAAATAGTGACAAATGAGATATTTAATGTCATATTATAATATAATATATAACTAGTATGTATCAAACTAAACATTATATACTATTAGTTTTTCATATATAATAAAAATCATGTGAAATGATTTTAAAAATTTATCATTATAATAAGGTTGAAAATGAGGTTGTATGGTTTCTTTGCTAGAGAAACACTCCAACAACTTCAAAAAAAAAAAAATATCACTTACATGATACGAACTATGTCAACACCTATTCTTTCAATATTGTTGAATATTCTTGATCAAGTTAATCGGGTCATTAACAGGTCTGCCAGACACGAATTAACAACACCCAGATTGAAATTAATTCAAAAAGACGTGAAGGCCATGATTCCATGGCGCTACAATTCGAAACTGGATTCGCACGAAAGTGGAATCCGAGGCATCGCCGCACGTGCCACGTATTTTCTAATCCAACCGATCCAACTTCCGCAAAATGGTATCCCACGATCTCGACCGTCCGATCCAGCAAATATGGGGGGTTGTCAATGGGTGGGATTCGAACAGGTCTGTATCTTCTTTAACTGCTCTCTTTGTACGATGAACTGTAGGCGAAAAGTTTTGGCGGGAAATAATTTTTAAGGGGTGTCTCCATGTGCCCGCCGACCTAATTCCTCTGCCGCCTTCTCTTCTTTTTGCCTCTCTTCCCGGGGTTTACACGAGTTTTGGTTGCGTGTTTTTGCTGCCTACCAACGCCTCAATGCGTACAATTGTGAGCAGTTAGGGTTCATGGCTTCCGGCTTCTCATCGTCGGCTGTTTCCTGGTTTGTTCGTTGGTTAATGTATTCTGTTTCTCGATGTATCTGTGACGAAGAAATATTTTTATTCCGTCGATTGCAGGATATAAGGTTGGAATATTTCTGAGATTGAGCAAACATGTAAGTTACTTTGTTCCTTAATATATTCATAGACCGACTAGCGTCGTTTTTTTTTCTTTATTTCGTCTATTTGTACAGTTTTTTTTTTTTTTGGCTGTTAATGTTATGGCCTGTTGAGCCGACTAAGATGTGGTCATTCTCTTTGTCTACATAACTGTAAGAAAAGTTAGTGGCTATAAGAATGTATGCTGAAGTAGGTGATAGCAAAGAAGTGGTGCAGCAAAGAAGTGGTGCCCTGCAAGCATTGTGCTCCATAGAGTGATGTTAAGGCTGCTTTGTTTATATTTTTGCTGATAATGATATAGCTGATAAAACGGCTTGCTTTTAAATGCAACTTAGGCGTGTTCTCCAATTAAAAGACGTTATAGAATACGTAACTCCTCTAAATCTTGTCTCGTATGTCTCCCCAACAATGTCGCTCCATCTCCCTCTTTCTCCTGCTTGCCCAATAAAAATGTTTAAATGGACTTCTAGATACTAAATGACAGTTTTTTAAGCACTTTTTAGTGCAGAATATTAATATCTGGTTATCAGTTGTGCATTCAGTCTTCTTGCCACAATGATGGTATATAACACAAATTTGCAGTTGTTGTCCTATGCATAGACCTTTTTTTTTTTTTTTTTTTTCCGAGTTAGCTCTTGCAATTGTGCCTTTTCTTGTTCCTGAGGTTAACTGTTCACTTACCATCAATTTTTGTGGCAAAACATTTCTTTCTATTATAAAATTTTCCTATAGTGTTAAATCCCTTTCCAATTTTGTTTGGATTATTTATCTTTGGATAGGTTATTTAATGTGCAAACCATTAAGGAGAATCACGAAAAAAATTGTAACCATGGCTTCTTCTTGGAAGTTTTAGAGTTGAAGCCATAAATGGTTCAGGAGCAGCACCAGTGACCGAATGTTTTACTGTGTTGCCAACCAATGACACCGAAACGGTTGACATTCAGGAGCAAGAAGCTTGCAATTAAGTCCTGCAATAGGTATCTCAAGCCTGGCGATTTAGCCCAGCTTCGTTATAACTTATCTGCATCCCGGCATTGCACCAACATAGGAAAGAGAAGGGTAGCATTAGAGACTAGGAAGAAAAAGAACGTCTGGAAGAAAAGAATATTGTTGAATGCAGTGGAGAGGTCGAATGCGCAGCCTATTCATCATGTTGGCTGTCAAAGTGGCTTGCGTTCGTCTCCCAGTGTAGTAAATTTCAGATCTCCAACAGGGCCATTGTATGAATTTAAGCAAGTTAAGTTGCATGAGTCGCCAAGTACACCATGTGTTAACTCTGAATGTTACTCGAGGCTTGAATCTCTCCCCATTGAACTGCTGGTATGTATCAAAGAAAAGTTGAGTTGGTTTTATTATTGTCCCTTTGTCTGGAATGCTGATCTTCTTGATGGTTGACATTATTATGTTGTTTTCCTGCATTTTGCAAGGTGAAAATTCTATGTCATTTACACCATGATCAATTAAGAGCAGTTTTTCATGTCAGTAGTCGTATTCGATCAGCGGTATGTTCTCCTTTATCTTTTTTCGTTTCTTTTGTGAATTTCCTTATTAATTACTTTAATGATGTGCTGTTTAGCTTGGTTCTATTATAATCTAACTGCAATTTTACATGGATTATATACTTTGAAGAAACACAATCCAAACATCAAATTTGTGCTTATTAGCAGATAATTTCTTGTCTGCATGCTGCTTTTGCTGTAACTGACAATGTAGTTTTCCATAGTTGATTCGTGGGTAACTTTTGATTGGCCATGCTTAGAAGATTAACTATTTGTTTTTGGTAAATTGATTACTAGAAATTAGATAAATTGATTTTTTACCAATTTACGTAAGCATTATAACTTAATAAACTTTGTTCAACTTCTGAGGATTAAGTTAATATAGCTAATGTATTAGGTCATGATAGCCAAGCAAACTCATTTCAATTATACGACTCCCGATCGGTCTAGGGTCGAGATGTTGAGGATAACGACTCCTCTACCAACCCAGCATTGGCCTTTCACAAGGTATCATAATGTTTTTTTTTTTTTTTTGGGGTGCTTCCTGTAGCCAATCCTGCCATGCCTGAACTACATTTAAGTCCTCAATGGTTCTTGCAGGGGAGAGGGTAAAGCTATAAAGTTTTCCAGTCCACATACACCAAAAGCCCCGAAGCATGGTCGGAGGCCTCCTCGTCTCAAGTTGCTCGACATGAAGCAGGTTGCAGCTGTCCTCTTTCAGGATTCAACGTTGCCCTCCAATTGTCTGATGCTTCCAAGGTTGCCAAACGATGTTTTCAAGCCTTTGGCTTCAAATAGAGCATTGTTTTATGAGGATGAGTTATGCAAAGCTGTAGCAAAGAACAAGCTCCGTTGAAAACATCAAGTATTGATGCAACTCATTCTCCTTGTGTAAATATGTTTTATAGCTTTTCATGTTTTGCTGAATCGTATCTTCTGGTTTGTTGGATTTGGAAAATGCATGCTACCCAGCAAAAGGAAGACTTTTTGTCTTGAGAAAAGCTAGTGTTATTATTATTCGAGTGTATCATTTGCATGTGTTATGTTATATCCTTTTTGTTCATGTTTGTATCGCCTATTTAAACTGTGTAAGCTCGGCTCTTGGGTTATCTGTTCATCAAAGGTTTTTAGTATAAATTAGATTGATTTTGTAGTCATACTTACGTTAATCATTCATTTTCCTTGCAAATGCTTTATTTTCTCATTTATTGCTACCTAAATGTTTGCCACATTTCACATGTGATTTTACAAGCTTTATTATCTGGTTGGTTATATTTTAAAAATGTATTTTGTATCTACATTTTAAAATTATTCTGCATGCTAAACGATGTGATGGTCATTTTTTAAAATTTAATGCCATAATCATTTTATGTAAATGTTCAAATGGGTCAATCAAAGAAGAAATTATATTATTGAGTCTAATTTTATATATCAATTGTCTTTTGGGTAATTTTATGTTTTAAATTATTTGTTGAATTTATTTGCTTGATTTGATTATATGAATCAAAAGTATAAATTTATTGATAAAGAAACTTTGGATAGAATAATAATGGGATTAATTTCTATAAATTGAAATCATATGCTAGAAGCTAATATCATAAATGTTTGTGAAAGTGAATCATAATGATCTCTTTCAAGCAAGTTAGCTCATCCAAGAACTTTTGATTGTTTTGAAGAGAATTATAAACTTAATGCTTAATCAAATTATAGAAATTCCTACCAAAGAGCATAGGTTACAATGAGCATAATGATTTTAATTTATTTTAATCTATATTTGTGGCATTGTTTTGAAAATAAAAATCAAACATAGCTTAGACAAATTTTTCAAGATATCCATATAATCATTATATGTTGTCCTCTTCAAATGCTATACTTGTCTTATCTTTTAAGAAATTTAATTGAATTTATAAATATTACATTGAAATAAACCCAATTTATATTTGTGAATGTATTCAATTAATCTCAATTATTGTTATAAGTTTTTAATTTTGATATATAAAATTATTTTAATTATTTTAATTTTGATTTATACAATTTTTTTTTGTTTGACTATATTTATAAGGAATTTAAACCATACTTCTTTCAAAAAATGAAAATAAATAACCATGATTTCTAATTCATAATATAAACCTTCATAAAGGTGATAGGGATGTTATGTATAAGTCAAAATGATCAAATATTTAAAGAAAAATCATAATCAAAATTGATGTGTATTTTGTTTTGAATCAATTCCTTTTAATTTTGTCACTTACAAGGATAGTTGTTTTTACTTTTATGGTCTCCTCTTTTATGCTTATATATATTTTTTAAATTAAATATGAATTATATATTCCAACAAATATAATTTATTAATCACTAATTTTTATTTACCTAAAATAAATTATTGAAAACAAAATTCACATTTCCGTGAAAATTGAAAGAGTTGGTTGACCATGGAGTCCTCCTTTCGTACCTCGATGGAATTCGTATGCGCGAGGCGAGGTTCTCTACTCGGTTATCGATAGCCGGCATCTACCAATCTCCATGCCCCATGGTCTGGAAGCGGTGGGCCGCCCCGAGACCATAGAGACTCGTTTCCCTTTCCCTTCTCCCCCGAAACCTCGATGGAAAAGGTCATCTCTTCGTCCGCGGCTCCCGCCTCCAGTCATCGGTGCTTCTCTCCCTGTGTCTCGTCCGCCACGCATCCCCACTCCAGTGCTGCGGCGAGATCCGGTCTTCTGCTTCTCCGCAAATCTGGATTCAAGCCGGCTGCATCCCTCCTTCTGAAGCGCGATGGGAGACGATCGCCTTGTCGCCAAATTTCTTGTTCTTTCTCCTTTCTACATAATTTTCCTTTTCAGACGTTGGGTGCGAAGCGTGAGCGGAGCTGCTTCGCTACTCAGTCTCCTGTGGGAAGAGATTTGGCTGTCACATTTCTCGCAAAGGTTTTCTTTTTCTTTTTTTTTTTTTATTTAAGCTCGTTGCTTTGATCCATTTTTTGTGGGATTATTGGTGCAGAAGAGTTGTATTTCTAAGATTCCGTAGCTGTTAGTAATTTCGATGTTCAGTTAGAAGGCTTGGAAACATCCAAAAGTATGAACATAGATTAGACGTACATTGAAAGCTAAACGCTAAAGCCAAGTTGTACATACACCATATATTCTTTTGCCACAATTTTGTTAAATCAAAATTTTAGATTTGTATACAGCTTGTTTTAGATAACTTAAAATTTTAAAAATTAATTTTGAGTTTGCTCCAAAAAATTTTGATTGCAAGTTTATATTTTTATTTGGCCAAATTTGTTTATATCTTGAAATTTAATTTACTTTGATGTTGTTAATTGTTGATACAATAAATCTTATGGGATGGCATCAATAAGTCTATTTATTGGTGACAAGTTTGGTTGTTATGGTAGTAGGTTTTAACATTAAAGATATGAATAGAATTCCATCATTTCATGACTTGTTTAATGGGTTGGTTACACCAAAAAATTTTATATTTTTGGGAGAAGCATTTAGGCACGGTGTATGGCAATACTTACAAGAATGTCTTTAGAAGGTAATTCCAATAATGGTGTGGCTGACAATGTGGTCATCTCATTTGGTGACTTGGGACTTAGTGTTTGTCATTGGCACATAATAATGTGTTATTGTAGATTCTGGAATCAAAATTTTGAGATGTTATTTGTTTAGATTTCTTATTATCTCTTTATTAAATTTTGTTAGAGATATGGCATTCTATGTTGTAGATTTATTAAATTGGGTTCTAGTAAAGATTATTATTCTCTTTTATAATTTACTTTGTATGTCATTATTGTGGCTTCTTATTAGTGGATTTATGCTCTCTCATCTCATGTAAACATAGGCTATAGACCTAAGTATAACAATCTCTTTTGCTTTAATTTGTACCCAATCTATTAGGTTAGTACTTCACTTGTTCTTCATAGTTGATTCTTTTGGTGCTTCTGTACAAACGTATTTAGGTATCCTAGGAAGAAAAATCCACCGAATATCTTGTTAGATTTAAATTTAATTAGGTGAGATGTAGACTTATAGTGGGGTGAAAGTGAAACTATTTTTGGTAACTATCATGCAACTAGAATATTATATCAAATTCTAAAATATTTGGTGAACATCATGGGACGGATAGGTACTTGAATGCACATTTTCTTATATTGTAATGCTTTAAGAAATATAGGTTTGACTTCCATATGTTCATATATTTTGTGTTGCATTAGCTAAGCCATTTACTGTTTAAAATTTTACTTTAATTAGTCAAAACTTCTTCATTGTGTAAATTTTATTTGAATTGTTATTGTTAAGCATAATCTATGGTTAATGCCAAAAGATGCATTGCATAGCATTAGGGAAAAAATATGTTTTGAAAGTTCCAAGTGACCAAAATATTTTGAAATTTTGAAAAGTTGATTGAAAGTACACAATTCCATATCTAGTTTATCCGTACTTCAGATTGAAGCTTTTAGAGCACCTTAACAATGCTGTCACTTAATAGCCAACTTGCCTGTGTTTAGTGAATTTTACTCAGAAAGTGTAGTGTTAAACCTATTGTTATGTTGGCTATGTTGTATTTGGGAAAATGCATTGGTGGTTGAATACCTATAAGTGCTACTGTAATGACCAAATTTTTTAATCCTGCAGTTGATCACTAAAAATAGAAAAAGAGGACTATAGTTTGATCATTAGAGGCTTTACTTCAATTAGTCAAAACGTTTTCGTTCTTAATATTCATGCCTTTTAGTTTTACAAGCAAAAAAATGCTAGTTCCCTATAAATTTTATCTGAATTGTTGTTGTTAAGCATAATCTATGACTGATGCCAAACGATGCATTGCAAAGCAGTAGGGAAAAAGTTTGTTTTGAAAATTCCAAGTGACCAAAATATTTTGAAATTTTGAATAGTTGATTGAGAATATTCAATTCCATATCTAGTTTATTCGTACATCAGATTGAAGCTTTTAGAGTTTCTTAGTAGTGCTGTTACTTAACAGTCAACGTGCCTTTGTTAACGAATTTTACTTAGAAAGTGTAGAGTTAAAGCCTATTGTTATTTTGGTTATGTGCTCTTTGGGAAAATGCATTGGCGGTTGAATACCTATAAGAGCTACTCTAATTACCAAATTTGTGAATCCTGAAATGGTCAAGAAAAACAGAGAAAGAGGACTATCAGATGATATCATTAGAGGCTTTACTTCAATTTGTCAAAACTTTTTTAGCCTTTTAGTTTCACAAGAAAAAAAATTACTAGCTGCCTATAAATTTTATGTGATTTGTTATTGTTAAGCATAATCTATGGCTAATGCCAAATGATGCATGGCATAGTACTAGGGAAAAAGTTTGTTTTGAAAATTGCATGTGACCAAAATATTTTGAAATTTTGAAAACTTGACTGAATGTACACAATTCCATATCGAGTTTATCCTTCAGATTGAAACTTTTGGAGCTGCTTAACCGTGTTGTTACCTAACAGCCAACTTGCACGTGTTAAGCAAATTTTACTCTGAAAGTGCAGAGTTAAGCCTATGGTTATGTTGGTTCTGTGGTGTTTGGGAAAATGCATTGGCAGTTGTATATCTATAAGAGCTACTTCGATGACCAAATTTCTGAATCTTGAAGTGGTCTAGGGAAACAGAGAGAGAATACTATAGGATGATTATTGGAAGCTTTGATTTTGTGGTGTGCTCAATTTAAAGTAAAATGGATTTATTGATGGCAATTATTTGTATCTATTTTACATTGAAGGGTCAATAGACTATATGCATTAAAAGTAGGAATGATAATGTAGCAATCCAATATTATAAACATTAAATTTGTAATTTCAAATATGTGGTTTTGCATTTTCTTGCTTGTTAAGTTTTGGTTGGGATGATAATTGGAAAATTGATTTGGGCATTGGACAAACCATACAGATTGTATTCAATTAAATATTTGCTACTCTCTTTTATGAGGATTCATTAAGCTTGGTTCATTTATATCTATGCTATCATTACTTACGTCATATATTGATCCTCTACACTTTAAATATATGTTAGTTGCTCTATTGAGGATTATTGTTGTTGGCTTCATAAACCTTTGTTGAATTAGGTGTATAAAAGGGTAGATACCAATACCCATTCATGATATTGAAACTTGACCCATTCAGGATAACAGCCACCATGCTATCATCTTTCACATTTGGATTATGATGTGGCATCTTTCAAAATTCAAGAAAATGTAATATTGGTTTCACAGGCTTTGGTATGCTACCTTTTAGATTGATGTCTACATTTAATTATATTTTAGATCAGTAAAATGCCTATGGAAGTCTGTGGCACTTTGCTCCATCATAGAATCACCATTCTATGTAACTAAAGGGTCAAATACAAATTTGATGCATTTAATTTATAGCTCTTCTGATTTCACTATTGTTATAGAGGGAAGCACCTTAGTATTAGAATCTCATGAAAACGAGTCTTCTGTAAATTGGTTAGTTAACCAGAATTATTGTTTTAAGTAGGTGTTGATTAGTGATTTTTGTGAACGATTGAAATTAAAAGCTCAGTTCTTAGATATTGTAATAACTTCTTTCCCTAATAAATGGCACTGCTACAGGGGATCCTTGGATACTACATTGTTTATTAAGTCCTTTACATTTTGAATTGTTTAACATACTTTTGTTCCCTTTCCAGGGTTTTTGTGGTCTTTCTCTTGTTACTTTAGCATGTTACATTGCCAGTTTTCTTCATCTATTGCAATGAATTTTTCTAATTTATATGTATGCTCTTGGAAACAGTAATCTAGAAGTTTTTCCTCCACGTTGTGAATTCAGAAAATTAGCTATAATCCTGTTCCTGTTTTAGGTTTGTGAGTTACTGTGTATTTATTGATCTCTTGTGTTAGTATTGTAATTGATTTGATGAAAATTTTATTAGCTTTCTTTGTCCTTGGTGAGAATATATGCCCCTGGTAAAGATTGGAAGATAAATCTCAATTATTGTATACTTCAAAGTATCTAACTATGGCATGTACTTTTCTCTACTCATTATTTCTGTAAATGAATAAAGGAACTTTTCAATAACCCTCCCAGGCTATCATTCCTTGTTTTACAGCTTCTCCTTTTATTATGCCTACCATGTATTGTGCATCCTTTAATCACTAGTTGATGTTTTTAGAAAGAGCATGTTTTGTTTGTTTCTTTTCCAAGTTTTTATTCTATTTAAATCGTCTATAAGTTGTACCAGGGTGATATTTTCTTGTGTTGGCCACTGCTTTAAATGTTGCTATCTTCCATAAACTGTAAACTAGTTTGAACTACAGAATTAATGATGTAAGAAACATACTTCATTAATTATTTCTTTTCATGAGTTTTGTATTCTCCGTTTTATTGATTGTTGTCCCTTAACTTGTACTCTTTCAGGTTGCTTCTGCTGCTGTTTTGGTGTTGCTTTCAGCAGTGACTGTGACCCTAATACAGGCTGTTTTTGCACAGCCGGTCCACGCAATAGTTCACTCTGCTACGACAAATGTCAGATCTGAGCTTCTCAGTTCAGCCTGGACTGGATTATTTGCAGGCTGCCTTCATACCTTATCAGGTGCTGACCATTTGGCTGCCCTTGCTCCCTTATCAATTGGCCGAACAAGAATAGAGAGTGCAATGGTTGGGGCTCTCTGGGGCTGTGGCCATGATACTGGGCAAATGATATTTGGATTGCTTTTCTTACTCCTTAAAGATCGTTTGCATATCGAGATCATCCGAACATGGGGGACAAGAGTTGTGGGCATAACATTGCTCATCATAGGTGCAATGGGCATAAGGGAAGCTTCAGATATCGCATCTCCTTGTGTTGCACTGGAGGATGGGGAGTGTGATGTTAGCATTTCTGAGACCGTACAGGCTATTAATGTTGGAAAGAAGAAGGTTGGATTTGCAACTTTTGCGACAGGAATCGTGCACGGCTTGCAACCGGATGCCTTGATGATGATTTTGCCTGCTCTTGCTCTTCCCTCACGGTTAGCCGGTGCGGCGTTTCTTGGCATGTTCCTTGTTGGGACAGTTCTTGCCATGGGTGCATACACTGTTTTTATTGGTTCATGTAGTCAGGCCTTGAAGGAAAGGATTCCTAGAATAACTGAGAAGCTTACTTGGGCTGCATCTCTTTTGGCTATATTTATGGGATTAGCCATTCTTCTAAGCCAGTCTTTTGGTTTTAGCTTGTACTGATTATGGCTACTGGCAAATCATGACTCTTTAACGTCCTTCTTCTAGAGCTGCTCACTGAGCAATGCAGTTTTGGGTATGTCTTACATGAAGCTCGTTCAGGGTTTTTACTTCCAAATTAGATTCATTTACCTTCAGCTGCTGGAACTATATTGAAGTTTTTTGTTAGGTTGAAGTATTCATCTCCTCAATTTGTCCAGTTCAGGCCTTTTTTTTCTCTTTCTCACGATTGGAACATTTAGAAACTTGTTTGTTCTGAAGATTAGCTTATGTTTCTGTGTTGACTTCATTTGATATTCTTGAGAAAATATTGTTCCTGTGTTGAATGTATTTCATTTAAAACTGGTGCAGTATCTCTTACAGATCTTCTTAGGTTATGATAAGGTTTTCATTGATCATCATTCCTTAGTTGTGTAAAGTGAAGGATATATTTGTTTTATATATTTGAAATCATTTTAGCGCATCTTTTTTTGGTTTAAAGGCCTATTGTGTTGATCTCTTTTTGGGACAACTGATTTAGAATTTTGAAAAATAGTACAACCTTATGCATAGTTAATGAAGAGCAATACATCAAACAACAACAATTGTGGGGTATTTATTTGAGCTTGTTGTCATTGTTTGGATCATGCTATAATTAATAGAAATATAGCTTTTTAGTTTTTTTATCTGTTGTTAAAATGGTATTCTTTAGCATGACATATAAAGAAAAACCATCTTGATTTCAATGCATGTAGCTAGTTCATCAAAAATGTTCTCATATGAACTAATTTGTGTTAAACATTGTTTGTGAGGCATGTCTTTACTCGGCCACAAATAACATGTTGATCTTGTTGGACACATAGTATAGTTCATAGTAAAACCATCATTGGAACATGCTTGAAATCTCGATGATGGTGTCGAGCACATTGACTAATAATGCAATTATTTTTTATTTGTTTTTGCTAAACAGCACAACTAAATTCAAATATATAAGAAATATTGCCTCGATGAGAAATGGTTTGACTATTCAGTCATGTAAGTATAAAAATTGTAAGATCTATAATCTTGTTATTAAAAACTATTTTTTTGGGTATTGTTGACATTCAATTATACCCAAAGAAGTTGTCAATTTAAATGTAAATAGTTTGAATCAACACTTGCATGTGAATAGTTCATTATTAACAAAAACCTAATTTTTGTTAAAAAAAAAAAAAGAGTAGAATAAGCAGAAGCCATAGTTACAACAGTGTATAATTAATTATAATACTTGATAACTTGAACATTGTTCGTTGATCGACTTGGATGCACAAAGGAAGGCACATAAGAAACGATCGTACAAGAAACAAAGTTGATATGACTATGCACAGTCTTTGCAATGTGATGCATAAGACTTGCATCTTCCAATTTTCACAAGGGTGTAAGAATCACTCACAAGTTCACATTTACATAAGAACTCTATAATATATACAAGCAGTGATTGATTTTGGAAGAAATGATCAGTTTTTGAATGATACCAATAAGCCTTTCTTGTTCATGACTAAAATAGGCAAGGCTAACATCGCATTCTAAGATGTAATGAACACTTATATAAAACCTAACAAAAATACTTGAAAAAAAAAACATTTAACTACAAAGAAATATATTCGACTACAGAATTAAAAAATGTTGTAACATAACTAATGTAAAAAGTTTTAATGCCCTTTTTATCTTCCCCAGTCCGAATTGCATCTCCCATTGTACATATTTCTTTCATTGCATTGTTCTCAAATCAGTCACCTGTCCCTTCAATTGGACAAGTCCAGGGGGAAGACAAACACCATTGGAGATTGATAAGTAATGTCTTATTTTACGAGTAAAAGATCATTCAGGAGATACATAACCAAGAACAAGGCTATGGGAAAGAAATCTTTGCTGATTTCAGGATTATCCCAACACAATTTGCTCGAAATTTGACGATTGTAACTTACTGTTTCTGTTGCATGTTGGCTGAGAAAAAGAAATTCTATGATTTGTTCATGTTTTCAATATGTTTTGAAATTAAAGCAAACAAAAGATGCTCTAACTGGCATGCTTGCTAGGTTGTTGAAAGCGAGTTTATCGACTAGACCAAGATGGTATCGAAGAAGGCAGAGACATTCGTATTCCAAATCCCTTCGCTAATGTAGTGTAGGTGTTGTTTGACAGAATTCTCAATGTAGAAAAGAATCCTTACAACTACTTGGCCTTCACTCTTGATCTTCACACCAATGCCAAGCAGCAAGTAACAAAGGAAAGGAGATTTCCAAAAAGCATACAAACATGCCTCAACAAGGCTCTCTCGAAATCTGAGATAGCAATCGATGATGGAGATGACAAAAATTTTGCACCTAAAAATGGATTTTCTCGTGAAGCCTTTCGAAATTCCAAGATGCCTACATCATCTTCTACTCCATAGGTTGGTGTCATCTTTTGACTCTAATTATTGAAATAGATATGAAACTAGTGAATGAGAAGAAGTTATTCAAGAGCCAAGTTTTGGAATTAACAATTGAACTTGTCATTTCTCAATAGAAGGTAGTAGCAAAACAGATTCTGCCAATGCTATTGACAGAGCTATTTGTAGAGAGCCTATTTGCCAAATTTTGATAAACGTAACTTATTTGCAATGTGCAAGGCTTCTTATGGTACAATGGATTTTTTGGTTGTTAAGATGCTTTTAAAAAGCTTAATCATCTTTTTATAGAGTAACTATGTTAGCTTACATCCAACAAGGCTCTTGCTATAGAAGAGTCAAAATTTCTCGTTGACACTATTTATGAAAAATCACCTCACATTCTCTTTTTGAATGAAGGGAATATTTTTTTTAAACTTGTGAATTTCTTGCCGACACTAAGTTTGGTGTCTTTTGCTGACCCTATATGTCTATTTGCCAATAAGCACTTCCAAATTACTTGATACCACTTGATAGAGCTCAAAGGGATTTAGATCTTCAAAGTCTTTCAAGTAATCCTCCTTCACACACCTTTCTCAAATTTCTATGATTTCCCCTTTATTAGCTACTTTGGGGGAATCCATTAGTGCTTGCTTCATCACTTTTTTTAGTTGATTTATGAGTACCTTCTCTGCTATCGATGCCCTTTCACCGTTGGCATAGCCCTGTTGGGTCATCCTCTCCATCTTAAGCATAGTCTCAAAAAAAACTATTTCTTTGTTAGCCCTATGGGCCTAGATTGGTTTAAGAATGTTTTAATAATATCAACCCAATTAAGTTTGTTACTAATAGATCATCTTAATGACTACTCTATGAACATTTTTTTTGAATGTTTTATCAGTTCAATATTGTAAACATTCCAAGAAACATTGAAGGAGATCAAGAAGGTCAAACATTTGTGGCAAGGAATATTAAGGATCTTAGGAGTGCCTTAACAGCTTTAAACCTTTAAAAACATATCCCTTAGTTTTTGCACAATAAGAATGTTTTAAGTAGTTATATTGAATTGTTAGAAGTTTTTTGAACATATGTTGATTTACTAAGGATCACTATTGTAACTTAGAAGAAACTCTTGAGATTAATTCCTACATCATCTTGGCTTCATTTTTAGTAAATTTTTAATACTACATTTTATACATGTATAAGCCAATTGCTATCAATATAGGAATCTCTATAATTTTACAAATGTTGTAAGAGCCTACTCTAGGCTTAGGGTGTGGAGGTGAGGATAGCCCACTCTGGGGCTTTGTGTAGAGTTTAGGTAACCACTATGGGGTCTTGCATGGAGATGAGCAAGAGTTTAAATCTTAGTATTAGAAAATAGACTAGTTATAAGAAGTTTCCCTACAACAAATGAGAGAGAAAGAAAGTAGACCCAAAAATTAGTCAGCTTGAGAGAATCATCTAAAAATTCATCATTTTCATTTTTTTATTACTTTTTTTTTCTATGTTTTTAGAATTTATCTCTTTGGGTGCATTTTAAAATTGTATTCCTTTATGTTGTGGAATTTGGATTGCACTCAAATGTTTTTTTTTTTACAAAAATTTAACACAAAATTCACTCCTTTTCACTATGTCCATGGGCCAACACCCTTCATCTTGGGATGAAGAAAGTTAGATGGACTAGCAAGAAGAAAAAAGGATATAGAATTCCACCATAGCAAATGGTTTGTAGTCTTTGTCTATTGCTACTTTAATAGCTTTCTTAGGCCTTACCAAAAGAATAATTCACATTTTACGTCAAATGTGTATTTTGAAGCCCCTTTCACTCTTTATAAATGAAGAATTGCATCATCATTAGAAAAACATTGAACTAATTTCTACATCATATATTCTATCATATCAATTCCAAATCGCTTGAGTTGGTATGACAAGATATTGATCGTTCCAACCTGATAATTGCACAATAATATTTCTGTAATATTAAATGTGAAAAGCTATAATTCAACTATACTTGCACATTTGAACGTATTAGGTAATCACTATGTGACTATTTGTTCGAACATTACACAAAATGATAGATAGCTCAACCTCATTGAAATTTCTAAATCTTTGAAAATGATAGTCCCAATATTTCTTTTTCTTACAAAATACTTGTAATCCCTTTATACCACTTGTAGAGGTTTATTTTTCTTGTACAAGTCTTAAGAGGCACAACTCTTACGAAAAGGCAACTTATAGAATCTCTTTGCCAACATGTGCCTTTCATTTTTTTGCTCTATTCTCAAAGCTTTCCAGGTAAAAAAAGCTTAAGTATGATTACTCCATTCTCACATTATTTTTTTTCCTCGAGAGTCTACTAGCCCTCATGAGTGTGACATAAAAGTCCCCATCTAAAGGCATGAGTATTGCACAAACAAATTTCTAAAAAGTATAGATTTGTGCATCAGCAAATAAATATCAAATGATCATGATGATAAATTCAAATATAGTCTAATCAGATAATAACGAAGCAGAAGCCGATAAAGCAGTGATGAAATTCTATTAAGTTTGTTAAAAAAGTTGGATGACATCAAGTACCAAGAAGGAAATAAACCAAAATATGAAAGCTGCTCTTTAAAATGTATTGAACTTATCTTGTTTCGTGTATAAATGATGTTTTTTATAAATTAAATAAGATCTCTAACATTATTTACAAGCAGATTATGTCTCAGCTTCTAAAAACTTTCCTGGCTTAGCTTACATGAACTACAAATAAAAAGGTTTCAAATAAATGAAAGAATGCTACCTCAAGCACCAAAAATTCATAGATTCAACCTGAAATTCATCACATCTTTGAAAACTCACCATTGAATAATATATTTTGGAAGGCCTTCAATTCTTCTACTGAGTATGAAGGTTGCTTGTTCTTAACCAGTTTGACTATTTCCCTAGCACTTCTGTCCTTGGAATTTTTCAGGAGGCCTTTTAACAGACTTTGTGTAGTATCAATGTTTGGAAACCAATTCTTTTTCATGCTATCCTTACAAAACCTGAAGGCCATATCAAACTCCCCCCCTTTACAAAGATAATGAATCATTGTTTGGTATATCCTGTGATTTGGCATACATCCCCTACCATGCATAGAAAAAAAGATCCTCTTGGCCATATCAAGTTCACCCATAATGCAGAAACCTTTGATGATCAGATTATAAGTTAATTCATCTGGTTTAATACCAGTAGAAGCCATCTTTCGGGCAAAATCATTGGCTTGCCATCCTCTTCTCCTGTTAATAAGAAATTGGATTCTAACATTGAAAGTTGCTAAATTTGGTGAACAACCTTTAAGTAACATAAAGTTCCACAAACCATCACCAATTTCTTGTCGACCATGCTTGTAGAATGCAGAGATGAGCGAGGTGTATGTCACAACATCAGGCTTTTGTCCTTTCTTTTCCATCTCTACCATAACCAGATAGGCCTTATCCAAGCTGCCCATATCACAAAGAACCTTGATAATTATATTGTATGAGATTTGATCCAGTTCAATCCCAAACTTAGACACCCCCTCATTGAAAAGCATTTGTGCTTCCTCAAACTTCATGTTTTCTGACAGAACCTTCAATGTTGCATTGAAAGACTTTATAGTTCTTCGACATCGAATAAGGTCCATCTGCTCAAAGGTTCTTAGTGCATGGTCAGGCATTTTGGCTCTCCCATATAACATGATGACCCTAACAATGAAACCCTCACGCCGACCTTGTCGCAGCTTCTTCTGGTGCTCAAGGAGATCCTCAACGAGGTCAAATCTGTGTGCCCCTACAAGTCGGGAAATTGTATCCTCAAAGACATAGCGATTCTCCACTACAAGACGGTTCTCGGCATTTTTATTGAAAAGAAGAAACAGCTTCTCAGGATCCCTCTCAGCCTTAATTTGTACAAGTGCAGGTTCACATTGGGAATTCTTAACCTGAGAACTACTAATAGAGGCCAAGTGATCAACTTGCTTTTCCCTGTTCTTCAAAACACCAGCTTTGCAAGAAGAAATGTTAGGAAAGTTGTCAGGATGTTGGGTTGATGCGTCAGCGAACATGACAATATCAGTTTTCGTCCTGGACTTGGAAATGCAAGCAGCAATGCAAGTTGCAGCAAAGGCATCAATTGCAGCACATAATTTGCGAACATTATGCAGACAAAACATGACTGCATATCCAAACCATAGATGACTATCTATCTCATTGCAAAAACCATTTGAATACTTAAGCCGCAATACGTCAAATCAGTATTGCTGAAGGGAAACCTTTCCACAGTTAATGAGTTCTGAAAATGAAGTCAGTTGATGAAGAATTGAAAAATGTACGTACAATTAAAAAGAAACAACTGAAATAAACGAACTGAGGAATAGGGACGATTAAAGATCTGTGTCTATCCTACTGTCAAGGATACAAAAATCTAAGTGATTTGATCAGAAGAAACAGAGAAACAGATAGAAGGAGGAGAACTCGGGAGGCTGAAGAAACACAGGAAGCTGCCAAGGCAATTAATAACTCGAAAACGGGGAATCAATACACACGGCAGAGGGGAAGCAAAAGTATCTGATGCGGTTCATTGTTCTTCAAAAGAACATCTGTAAAGATTGACGGAAAACTTGCAACACTTATGTGACTAGCGTATATGCTGAAGTGGTGGAAGAGAACTGCATGAAAGATAGACCTTGCCACCGGCCTAGACTGTTTCCGAGAACCCACTCCTCAAAACCGCACGTCAACCTTGCCACCGCCTTTAATCTGACGGACTAAAGCTTCGTCGTGTCAGGCATGGGCCGTAGCCTCCTCTACCAAACCATCCAATGAACCTGTACCTTATCTTTCTACAGAATTGGGTGCCTACCCTTATGTCCTCCTCGATGGCTATCACCTCCGGCAATTTGACCAATCGGCCGCCTTCGTGGTTGTCGGTTAATTGGCGTCACCAAATCTCCATTGGCGAACCCTAAACTGTTGGGAAGGAGGCTCAGCACGGGCTGCTGTGGTGCTGGAAACGTTTTAGATCATTTTTAGAAAACTAAAAAGTTATAAAAATTAATTTAATAAATTATATAATCAAATATTTTGTTAATAACATTTTTTCTTCTTTAATTTTTAATAAAAAAAATTTAACCTTTTGTTTTCCACTTAATCCTTTTTCTCTCAATTGGATTATGTTATAAATGTTATCTAAGAGTTCAAATATTAATTTATTTTATTCTCTAATGAATTAATTAACTCATTAATAATCGATGAAATAAGAATTAGTAAGTCATTAAAAAAAATTTGAGAAAGTCCAATTTAAAAAAATGCTTCAATTAAAAAAAATAATAATACTATATTATAACGACGATCAAGATGAGATCAATTTTATGATTATAATAAAAATCATAAAAGATCAAATTAAAATCAAAAGTCTAAAATATAATATATCAACTTATAAGTTTTTTTAGTAATTATAAATATAAATGATAAGTTTGTGCTAGGCTTTCTATGTTTGACACAAACAAGACAAAATATTTTACATAATTTATTCTTATTTCAAGATTTATACATAAAATATGATCTTGGAGCTTCAAAAAGATTTTTAAAAATATATTTGGGAGACAAGCAAATATGAAATTCGATATAAATTTATTTCATATTTGATACAACTATAATAATGTTTTTATATAAAGGTATATATTAATTCACTAATAGTTTGTGTCGAGTGTCTAAAGTCAAAATATCATTTCATTTGATTAGATGTCAATTGAGCACACATGATATCTATTATTGAATATGGAGAATAATAATTTAATAATAACTGTAACATTCTATATTTTTTTGGTGAGATATTATTCCAAACAAATCAAGTTTATCTATATCAAATGATCCCTCGTTTAACCACCCATCCCAAAACTACTTCAACTTTAATATTCTTATTCACAAAATTCTCATGAGATTCAAACTTAGGTTATCTCCAAAAGATGTCTCACAAATTTAAGGTTTGGGACTTATAAAGATTAGAATTTATCATTTTATAATTAATGTGAGACTTCTTCATCTGCAAGTTTGTCGTGAGCTACTTTTTGTCTATTTATTCTACTTTTTGTGACATCACTCTGTTATCACTCCCTAATCTTCTTTATTCATCGATGTTATGAATTAACTAACTTTTGTTTGGTTCATTCTCGAACAATATTAAAACTAAAAGAGGTATCACTCTTATATCATGTTGTAACAGCTTATCCTTCATAATTTTATCTCAAATCAGTTATAGATGAATAAAGAAATAAATAAAAAAAATCCTTCCTTATAATGCTATACTTTGATTTGTATCATGATTATGCTTTTGTGATTATTAGATAGTTTATTATTATAACATTATTTCATATTATATATTGTATTTAATAATATTTTATATGGTATAATAATAGTTTATTATTATACCATCACGTTGCCCTCCAAATGCCAACACTTGCAAGACTACAAAACATCATTGCTAAAATAATGTAACATTTCAATAATTTTTATTTACTAGGTAATAATCTAAAATTAAAATTACTTTTTTAAATTAAAGTACTTAACATAAAACTTATCTTAGATTTTATTTTATATGTGTGATATTGGAGGTGATAAAAATTACTTTATATGATTTTATGCTTCATGCTTAAGGTATTGTCACATTCTCCACTTAATAATTTATGTTATAGTTTTGGAATGCCAATTTTTGAATAGTTCTAAAATATCACACATGTCACTTAGTTAATTTATAAGATATTTTCATTTTTTTTATAATTTATTGAGTAACTTCAATATTGTAAGCTTCAATTTAGACTCTGGTATAAATCTAAATCTATCATATATCAGATTAGTTATAATTGATCTCCCTAATAGCATTGATAATAGAAACTAATAAAAAGTAGAAAAATCAATCTTGACATGACTCTGAGTTCAAATAAGACTAGTGTACCTCTAAATGGAACATTTTGTGTGATGTATATGACATTACTATGTTAGCTAACCTTAGTGTTTATAAAATCTTAACTTTTTGTCTTTAGATTCCATATATAACTAATTACTATTACAATTAAGTCTAGGTTCAAACAAGGGTCACCAGTGACACTTATGTCTCTAAGGTAATCCTGAGTCATCGTATAATCTTAAGGCCTCTACTAAGCTATCACACATCTCCTAGATTTCTATCCAAGGTATCATCATGTGGCCTTAGAGCCTAAATAAGATCACTCATAGTCTTACCCAAAAAAACCCGATCATGTAAGGATCTAGTGAACATATTTACTTTATTACTTCCTTGGCTAAACCTAACATGTTCTTAAGTCTTACTCCAAGCTCTTATATCTTTTTTCAAAGCCTTCTCTGAGAGTTTAACTATTCAAGTTTTTATTTACAATATGCATAATGATTCATTATTGGTACTTTATTAGTTCATAAGTAGAACCATTCATTATTGATCTCTTTGCCATGGGCTATGCCTAAGCCTCTAAGCCTAATTCTTAAAGTTAAGCTTATATTATATGCAAACACCTAAAATTTTCTTTTTCAACTCTGCTAGAGATTATCCTTAAGACCCTAGAGTTTAACATTAACTTTTGTACTTCTAATCATAACTAAACTCTTTGCTTACCAACCATATCTCTATCCAACACAGTCTAAGGCCTCAAATCGAGCCCTCCAAAACTTCCAACCTAGAAACTAAGGTTCACATACACTTTAGAAGTTATATAAGTTCTATTAAAGATTGAACTCACACCTCTTTTGACTTAATTATGCCATGGCTCCATGCTTATTAGGCATAGCCAGGGTAAAGGGTGGGTTACTTAGTTACAATATTTTTTTTCTAGAATTTTGATTATATTTCTAAGTTTCAAATCATAGTTCATCTTTTAGGCTATGTTTTAAATTATTGATATAGCATGTATCATGCTTTCATGCATGATTTTGTAGCACATATGTTTTTGTATCATTTCATGAAGTGAAATAGTATATATCTTCTTGTATGATCGAGATTTTTTATTTTTATAAGTTATTACTTAGAAAAGTATTTACATAAAAGCTTGGAGTTTAATTTTCTGCAAAGAAATAATAAGAAATAAAACAAACATGTCTTGATTATGAGAGCCATACTCATTAGATTTTGGTCCTACATGGTTTAATAATTTTATAACATTAATCATACTTAATCTTATAATTATATATATGTTTAGAGTACTAACATGACTCTAACATTAAAATACCTCATGATCATGTCTCAGTTATAAGATAAATTTCATCCATAAATAATTATTCCAAATTTATCATTCTTATTTCAATAAGCAATACTAAATATGCAAGCACATAAATATGAATTTCACTTACATTCATAATTTAGTTAGTATTACACATTATTGCATAATTTTCATAACAAAATTATATAAAAAAGTGATGATAAACAATCTTTAAATATTAATAAAAATTTCTTTTAATCATAGGTATAAGAGTTTTTCTTTTTTATTTTTAATAAGATTCACAAAAGAAGATTAACTAACTTTCTAAAATCAATAAAACACATGCATTGGACAAAAAAAAAGAATGATAACAATTTTTTAATAATAAGCCTAAAAACAAGAACTTCCCATAACAATCTAGATTCTTCAACAAATGCCATAATGATTGGCAATCTTCAAGTGTTGATAATCTTCTTCGAGACTTGTAATGATTCCATGTTGATTTTGTCCTAAACAATTTTTCTCAAAACTCTTATTCTATGAAAGATTTTGGTTTGACATAATCCTCTTTAAGTTGTTCATTATAAATTTGAGTACATCGATCTCTCCAACTGCTTTCCTTTAAAGTTTTATTGGTTGTTAATGAAGATGAAAATAAGTTATGCTCTTAACATACAAATATTTAATATAGAATTTTTATCCTAAATGTTTTAGACATAACAAAGTGTTATCTTATGAGGATTTGTTCATACTATTTTAATATCACCAAGTAATATAAATATGCCTAATTTGATGATTTTTGAACTTCTTGAATTAAATATAAAAAAAAATGTGCAAATTTTTATGTAAAGTTATGAGATACCTAACTTAGATCATAAAGGGTTTACAAATATCTTTGAAAATTCAACTGAGACTAAATATCATACAAAATTGCAACAAAATGCCATCCTTACATACTACAGAATTGCCAGTTCTGTACAGTGAAATGCCAAAACATCTTTAGGTAAGTCCTAAAGAACTAAACATCTTTACAGGGATTTCTTCAATTCCAAAACGAGCAGCCCACAAGCTCACATAACGCTGCAAGCGTTGGGGTTGTCGTCGCTGAACGCCGCGACGTACCTTTCCTCGGCCGACGTGGCCCGCGCAAGCGGCGCGAGGACGGGGTCGGCCACGGCGTTGCGGACGAACCCCGGCGGCGCCTTCTTGTCGTACACCCCGGCGACGTAGGGGCGATAGACCATGTCGTACGGCACGTAGGGCCATGGCTCTGCCACCTTCCCCGTGCGGTACCTCACACGGCGCAACACCTTCTTCGGGTCGACGTGGCCCCACACCGTAAGCTTGTTAAGCTTCCTCTCCACCTCCACTCGGCTCACCCCTTTCATTCCCTCCACCGCCTCCCTCGCCCTCCTCTCGCACCCCTCGCAGTCCAGCCTTATCTTTATCTCCACCATCTGAAACTGCTTCTTCTTCATCATCTTGCGGCGGTCGCGGCGGCCGTCGATGGCGGAGCAGATCTCGGAGAACAAGGCAATGAAGCCCATCTCTTCGTATTCTTAGCATCGGTCGAAACAAGTGGGCATCTATATAGAGACTAACGTTGCCACGTGTCTTGATCGGATTAGCACATCTGAAACTTGGACACGTGGATGTTGCACGTGGGCCGGCTCAATGATGGTTGCGTGGAATCCGGCATCAGCTTTAATTTTCGGACAGGTTGCACAAAACGCCGAGAGACGCCGCTCCATGATATGTGCTCCTTCGCCGCGTTGGCCCCAATCCTGCCGACTTCCACCGTCGACTTTGTTTTAATTATTTTTAATATGATTATTATTTTTGAACGAATAAATTTTTTATTTAATTTTTCAGTCTTCTTATCGAGCTTTGCAAACCTCTCATTGCCTATGCAAAATAGACTAGTGTGTGAGTTCCAAAAAGATGCCAAATTCAAATTAATATCAGATCAATTTCTCATTTGGAAACCTATCTGTATTATCCTTAGCATCCTATAATAGATCCAAAAAGCATTGTATTCTCTTTATTTTCTCTTTTGCTCATTAGATAGCACAAAAAGAGTTGGACATTTTGTTTTTGTACATTTTCATTTCTTATTTGTTTATATTCTCTTTATTTTCTCTAAGTCCTAAATGTGATAATCTACAAATCAATTGATAATTTAAAGAGAACATCAAACTCCTATTACAATCGATCATAGTTTACATCTATGTAACAAAATGTTCAAAAGGCATGCAAACTTAAATCACATTAGTTTCAATAATTACAACAAAAAACAATGAGAAGAGAGCATACTAAGATAACTGATAATATAAATAAAAATTCTAATAACTAAAAATATAAAATAATAATTTAGTTATAACTTAATAATGACAAATTTCACTAATTGTGATTAAAAACCCAGAGAATCCCATTCAAACAAAGCTCTAGAGGTTTTCAGCAGTTCATAATCTTTACACCCTTTGGAAGACCCTCAAACAAAGAAGAAGAAGAAGACAAAACTAAAAGAAGCAGGAAGCTTAGTAACGAGAAGAACAAATTTCAAATTTATGATTTCAATTAAATAGTTTTCTTTACAGTTTTTATCCCTATTTTCCCTTGCAATCTAAGCACAAAACGAAGAACGCCGCAGCTCCCCTTTCAGGCTGCAATTGATTTCTATGTTTCCAAATACATTGAACCACAAGAAAAATAAATGAAGGGGTATGATGTTAAGGTGCATAGCCCTGAAGAAATGTGATCCAAACATAAATAAAAAATTAATCAACTTAAACCCTAGACAGTACCAAGTTCTTTACCTGCCCCTCCACATTAGTACATTGCAGATCTGAAGCTCCAGCACTCTCAATTAATCCAATGATGTGATTTCTATTTTTCCAAATAGTTGCAGTTTCCTCATACACGAACAGGAAGTCCAAAGTTTTGAAAAACTCTGATCTCACCTCCTCGGCTGCCAGTCACAATAACCATTCCCCAAGCTAGCCTGCTCTGAACGAGCAAACTACCACCGGAAAGATCACCTGAGCGGTGAAAACTATGTTTGCCAGATGTTGGCAGCAGCTTCTCTTCAGGCCAAGTAGCCGACATTCTGTCACTGACATGATCGGTGGTGGTGTTAAGGCACCTATATGCTTGTGAAAAGGGACTATCTTGGTCGCCGGCATCCGTAACCATGGCTGAATTGCTCTTAGAATTTGCTGTACAATTGATGCTGCTTTGCTTGCCTTCATCGTAACCAGAAATTCTTCCAGAGCTCAATCTAACATCCGGCCAAGGAACTGCTACGGTCACATCTAGACAGCGAAAATGTTCATAGGACTGTGTCAAAGTTACGACACCTTTGCTTCTATTTGGATGCGTATCGGCATCGTATCTCCACACATACACTTGAGAGTCCTCACTTGCACTGATAACATACTTTCCATTAGCTGTTAGGGAGGCTGAAATTTGACTGCTTGTGTTGCGAAAACCTGGAACAAGGAATCAAATACATGTTTTGAATAAACCTCAGTTAAATCTGGTGTTAACTGTATTGTTTGCGCCTCATCTTGGATGCAAAACAATTTAAACTAATTTAAAAAGGTAAAGCAACATTACCTTTGAACTTATGAATTAAAGTGTTACCATCAACAAGTCTAATTCGGGAATCAGCAGATGTGATTACAACTTCAGATGAGCTTCCTGAAGCAAACTGTTTAATGGCACTAATCAGAGGTTTGCCGACACCAAAGTTACAAAAATTAGTTAGATATCACTTTCATTGACTTATGGGAACCAATTGTTGGTTAAATAATGTACCTGGAAGCCAGTAATTTTCTTTTGACTAGATTTCTTTTTCTTATTCTGCAAATCAATCATATTTTTCTGAAGCAGTTTGTTATCTGTCAAATGATAAAACAACAAGTATATGAACAAAACACAAGTAAAAAAAAAAAAAAAAAAATTGGTGAGATGTGGACAAAATGGAAAGGAAAAAAATATTAGATTAGTTTCAAATGAAAGAAGAAAGAATTGGTATCTTCAGTCTGGGAAAACTCTGTGAAAGTGGAAGATTCCATCTGAAAAGCCTTGCCGTGTTCATCATCTGCGTGTTTGTGGGGTGGTGTAGGGAGGACAGATGGGAGAGAAGGATGGGAGGAGGTAGTCTGGGAGGGGATTAGGAGACAAAAGCAGAGAAGATAAAAAAAAAACCCTAATCATTACCAGATGTGTCAAACAAATGGCAATTGCCTTTATGTGAACCAACTAAAGCACCCTGCAGAAAAGAACAAACAAGCAAGGGGGCATTAGGTCAAGGTCAAGGATAAATTATTAGCAGATTTGCAGGAACAGCAATTAATATTCAAAAATCCAATTGAAGTTTACACCTGTCCATCAGGTGTGTAACAAACAGCAGTAACCATTTCATGCAAGTCAATCCAGTCAACAACTTGACGATCTGGCACACTCCATAAACGAACTTTTGCATCAAGGGAACCACTGATAAAATATCTATCATCGATGGGGTTGAACTGGATGCATGTTACTGCATTGGAAAAAAACAGACGATTGAAATTCAAGCAAAGCAGAAAATGTATTAATATGCACGTATTAAATTGGATAAAAGATAGCATACCATAGTCATTATGTGAGAATACTTTCAAGCAAGAACTGCTAGCCAAGTTCCAAAGTCGAACCGTCTTGTCCATGGAAGATGAGAGTAAAAACTGCATACAGACAATTTCAATATAAACAAAACAAAATATTCCTCAAATAAGGAGGAAAATTTCATGTTTCATACTTTGAGGCTATATGAGATTAGAAATTAAAGTCAATAACATAGCACATTTCATAGGCATTTAGGAAAACCAAAATTTTCCTTTTCATTAATCTCAGTAAATAAGTCATCTTAACATTGCAAAGCCTATAACCTTTCCAAGTGTTTTGCTCACCTCTATGAAATCAGCACTCCGAGCTTTCGGAAAGCATATACAAAACATTACAATAACAAAGCATTATCAACTAAAGCACAAATATTACTAAATACACCACAATTCATGGTCCCATCTATGACTAATCCTATCTTATTAAACAAACAAAACTGTTATTGTTGTTATGAAGTTTTTGAGAATAATTGCTAAGCACTACAAACAAGTAATATAATGATAAAAAACATGGTGTTAACCCTCCTCTTTTTAAGAAATTACAAAAATATGCAAGTCAAATAGATTTCACATGTGCTAATTAAAGCCCTTCGTTTTCATTGTGGGAGCTTTGCATATGCAATAAAACTATTCACAGCAGTGCAATGAGCTCTTAGGTGGCTTTGCATTGGAAATGAAAAGGACCAATAAGCTCGATGTGAAAGTTGTTACCACGTATCACCTGATTTTACCTGAAACTAATTTATGAAAGCAGAACTCTTAACACCATTAGAGACTTCCTTTTTTTGCTAACACGGAACTTACTGGAAGGGGATCTCAGGCTTGTTTGTTCAACAAACTCTACCTTACCATTTGGACAAACCAAATTCTTCATGAGAGCAGAACTGCTTTTAAAACTGAACAATAATCAAATTAAGAAGATAAGCAATTTCCAAAAGCTACTTTTCACAAACATATTAGTTAGCACTTGTTATATTTCAGTCTCTTTTCTCATACAGCTGAATAATATGTTTATAAAAGAATGATGTGCTTGAAGAATTGACAATGTGTTTTCATTCATGGCAGCTCTGACCTACTCTTCACAAGGCTTTGACCTGCCAAAAATACTAAAAAATTCATATTATGTGCTGCCATAGGCATACTCTACAAAAATTTGACACCCTTTAACCAGAGATCACGGACAACATTAGACTAGTGAGTTCAATGAGAGGACAAAAAGAAAGCTTGACAAAGAATGAAAAAAATATGTGAATTTTTAAAAAAAAATCACTTCAAACAAATAAACAAATTCAAACAATCAGAATCTCCATGCATTTATGTTAGTATTTTTCTAGAATACTTTCAACTCCAATAGAATATCTGATAAACTAAATAGGGAAAATCAATTACCCAAGTTCAAGAAGCAACAGTCAAAATATTCAATATCAGGTTGGCCTACGAGCCATGTATTGGTCAATACAAGAATAATGTGGAAGAAAGTATCCCTTAGGTTTAGTAGCAAGCACACACTATAACAAGTGGCTTGGTCTAGGACAGACATAAATGCCACCATCTATTTATTATTATGCTCACTATGACTTTGATTGCAAATAGTTTGAGTAGAAAAAAATTTGAAAATGAGGTTTTAAAAAAAAAACTTCAGAATTTTTATGTGAGTGAAAATGAAGTTTTGATGAAAAGTGTTTGATAGAAATGAAGTTTGAAAAAGATAAAACAAAGCATATGCATAATTTGGGAATAGCAAGGACATGAAAAGGTTGGGTTACTTCCAATATCCTATAGAGAACTTCGAAATGGTTAGTTGGCACACTTATATTCACATTATGTCGAACATACACCCCACAAATATGTCAATTGGCACATATAAAAACCTGCATCAATAATTCTATTTGCAAACAAGTCCCATGCACAAGAATTGTAACTTTTTACCAACCAATTCATAAGGATTAGGAGTTGTCCTGAGCGGTAGATCCATATGAGCTCAACTACCCCATTGAAAGAGGAAAAGCAAACAAACATGTACTACAACATCATGCTAAATTTTCAAACAATTACAACAGAGTGATCATGAATATGCCTATGATTCCAACCAAATTTTCAGCTCCACACTATTACAGAATCATTCAACAAGTTTGATAAAATCATGAATATGCAGCAGTTTTTGCTCAGCGACTTGATATTATTATGGAGGACCATTTGGTATGCTTTTCAGTTGCAATTCCTAACAACATTCATGCTTAATAAGATTTCTATCTAATCTCGTTTTTTTAAGTAATACAATAAACAAGAGAACAACGGAAAATATTTATATAAAGTTACCTGAGACTCGGACCATGAGAGATCAAGGACATCATCAAGATGACCAACAAGCGAGTAAATTGGCCTCTCAGAGAGGGTAAATACATGCTCTGGTACCACCACAACGTCTGAACTCAAGAACTTCCTCCCATGAGGTACCTTTGTCCTTCCTTTCTTGTCCCAATGATTACCCTCCAAACAACCAGATGAAATCATCTCATCTGTCAAACTATTTCTATTAGCCACTAAGAGCACATTACCGTTACCGTTTTCCTCCCTCGGTTCCTCAACTAACAATTCCTGCTTCCTTTCGTGCTCAAGCACCTGCCAGACATGGATGATACAGTCCTCTCCAGCAGTAGCCATGTAACGACCATCCAAGCTGAATTTGATGGCCCAAATAGATCCATTATGAGCCCGAATTTCCTGGTTCAAGAACAGAGCCGTGAGCTCTTTATGGGATTTGCCATAGTGCCGAACCTTTACTCGTTCCGGGCCACCACGGATCCACTGTGGCGTGTCCTGGCTATCATCAGTCGCAGAACTAGACCTCCTTCCTCCCTTCTCGGAAGAAGTGTCCTTCTCATCACTGCTGCGCCGATCGCGCTGGTTCCCTGCAGCCACCACATTCTTTAATCCCTTTAGCCAGTTTGACCTTCTCTTCGGTCTAGCACCTCCGCTCGATCCTAAGCGATCCTTTAACTTGTCATCTGACCTTCCCGAGCTGTTCCCCCGATCCTCACCATTCTGCCTCCTCATGAGCTCCTGAACAATCGGAGAACTACCGACACATAACTCAAACTCGTCCACAGAGAGATGCCTCCCCGATCCTATTTCCCTCAACGTATTCCACATCCCGTCCTCTCCAAGCTCCTTCACCACAAACTCCTTTCCGTTATCCAAGTTTTTGATCACGAACTCATGCACATCCTCGTCATCGCCTGCGCCGCTACCTGCACCTTCCACTTCCTCCACGTTAACAGTCATCGCTGGCCTCGATCTCCCAAAGAGCGGGGGCTTGCCGGCGGTTGGCTTCCGGTGTCTACTCACAAGTGCAGATTCAACGGAGCCATCAGATCTGGATCGAGAAAAGGCGGCTGTTGCTGAGCAAGCCCTCGCGGCGTTGGGTCGAGAGCAGTAAGCACCACTGGAAACCGATCGTTCTATCTCCCCCTCTCTGGGCAGGGGAGTCCGCGAGCTGTGATTTCCCAGAGAAAGGGACGGGTCAGCTGCCAGGCCCAAATGGTGTAGCAGTCGTCGTCGGCGCTCCTCGACGGATCCAGGCTCGGAGAGCCATACATCAAAGGATGCGGCAGGAGGAGTACAAAAGCGGGAGCGTCGGCAGTGCTGTTGGCTGTAGCCATAATCGCCGTCGTCGTCGGAGGCAGAGGTGGAGGAGCACGAAGACGAGAGGACTCGATCAAGAGACTCGTAGAACTCCTCTTCTTCACCCTCTTCCCAATTATTCATATTTCAGCGGCATTCGAACTGGGATGGAGAAGGATCGACGATCGATCGAGAACGTAAGAAAGGCCAGAGGAGGATCCAACTATCGAGAGACCTATGGAAAGGAGGTTAAGTATGGTGGAAGAAGTAGATCGTGCCGCCGGTCTGACGGGTTCAGGTTCATCAATCTGCTTAATTACACTCACCAGGTAATGCACCACCAAACGTTACCCACGTCTTCGAATAGGCTGCACTTCTGAAATGGAATTCGTATCGGGCTGCCTTGCCTCGCGGTAAAAATGTTGGTGACTAGGCGCATAACAAGCGCTCGCGTCGGTGGCGACCGCCGTTTCGTTGGCGGACCTGAACGGGTGTTATTCGGCGCCCGGTTAGATCTGGGCTCCGCAAGCGTCGGCAATGGGCCCGCATCCGTTTCGAGCTGTATATTTACTATTTTTTGTTTTTTTAAAATCAATTACACTTTACTTCGGTTTACTATTTGATTGAACATTTTTAAAAATTATTTATTAAAAAATATAAAATATTAATACATATAATTTTTATAATATTAAAATTTTAATATACATCAATTTTTTATAGATCTTTGATTGCTTTATTATTATTGAATAGAATTATAACAAAGTTATATATAAAAGTTTCATACTTAAAATTAATAAAAAAAATAATATTGATTAAATTGAAAAAAATAGTAAAATAATTGTGCTCAAAATAGTCATTGCATCAATAACCATGTTCATTGATGATGTATATACCAACTAATGGTGATCTCATCAAAGAAGTAGAAAATGCATAGCATGAATTTAAATTTCTGAAAACCAAATGATGAATGAAGGCAGGCAGCATAAATTAGTCAATGAACAGTCCTGATGTGGAAAAGAGAAAGTCAAATCTTTTTAACCATTAGGGTTTTAAAATAAATTATAAAAGAGGAGAACAAGACACGTGATGACTTGAAATGCTTAACAAAACATCAAATCTTAATAATGATACCTTGTTCTGATGACCCCAATAGCTTAAAAGAAACAGAAAAAGAAGAGAACAAATTAGAAGACAATGATGGTTAGGAATCAAATTAGGTTTTTTATTGAATTTTACATGATTATTAATCAAAATAGCCTGTTTGGATTGAATTAAGTGACAAAAAAAAAATTAAAAGCTAAGTTGAAAACCCCACTCGAATGTTGACTTTTTAAAGCTGATACTTAAAGAGGAACTAATCTCATGTTAGGGCAAGCAAGAGGATTTTATGTAGTGAAATATTTGACTTTCAATTTTTTTTTGTACTTGATTAGCCAAATAAAAAATATCTTCCAAGCAAAACAACAAACAGATTCCATACAATACAACACAATACTTAATCCTACCGATTCCCCTGCAGGATTCAACAAACACATGAACAAACATAAAAGCTCTGTAGGATAATACAAAATTGAGGGTGGCTGAAGTCACCCAAAGATGGCTCACTGAACAGCTACACCAAGACCCACAAAGCCTGAAGAAACCAAGCTCAATAATTCAAAGAGTAATATACAATCCTTCGTAAAGAAATGACAGTCCAATTTTCCATCACAAGCTCACCATCATCTGTCTTGCTTGCTCCCCTCTGACACCTTCTCTTCTACAGAAGCAGCTGCAACCTTTGCTCTCTCATTTGCTGCCAACAGAACACTGTACAAATCTAGAGATGCTTTGGAGAACTCTGTTAGTGTCTCAAAAACGCTACACAGACCCATCTTGAAGCCATTAAGAGTAGTCAATGTTGTCTCCTGCATGCAGTTCTGATGCTTTGCCTTCTCCACGTCAAGCTTTTGCCTAAACGCATCCATCAAATCTTTTCTGCCAGCCAAGTGTTCGACTCTATCCCGGATTTGCGGCTCGGCATGCAAATCTGACAGCTTGTACTCCAGCATTTTATTCTCGGCCTTTTGCAACATCGCAAACCTTTGGTCGAACTCCTTAGTAAGGCTATCAACTTTCTTTTTCTGCTGCTGTTCCTCCCACTGCTTAGCCAACAAAACCCTCAGATTATTGATGAAGCCTTTCATGGAGATGCTTACTGTTCTATCTGGAAGCCTTCTTGATAAACTCATCCACTCTTGTGAGATTAAGAGAAGAGGAGGTGACGGTGATCCTTCCACGTATGATTGAGCAAAGGACTTTGTTCTGTTGTAGTACTTCATGTCGGGTACAAAAAACTTTGAAAGCCATCCATTAAGTGCTTCGACGTATGAACCGTGTGCTGCAACATAGCTCTTGAAGCATGTTCGCCAATTCTCGATCTGCTCCTCCAGCTTCTTTGTCACTTGACGCTGGGAGTCGCTACAGTACCTCCCATAAGAGTGGCATGTGAAGGCCTTTAAATCGAGCATAACCTGCTTTTGTCTCTCATGTGACTTTTGCATCTGCATCCAGGTCCTCATCAGGCTGTGCAGGAAAAGACATCAGATGCAAGTTCAAAGTTAAACCTTTACGCACTATCGTTGGAACACTTGAAGAGTATGCATTGCTTACCCCTGCAGTAGTTCAATCACTTGTGGCTGCAGCTCTTCGTCTCGTAACTTAAGAATTCTGGCCGATATCGTCTCTATCGTCCTTAGGGCTACCCATATTCTGGCATAGAGATTTTTGGCAGCATATCGAGATTTGTCGACTGCATGAGAGCCAGAGCCCTTGGCATCTTGGTGTCTTATTTGTAGACATTTCTTCCGATACAACAGCCAAGTCTGTTCTCCAGCCTGAACAAGGAGCCAAGGGAAATAACTAATCAAAGAAGATCAAACATGGGAAAGAAGATGATTATGGGCTCCATGTGTTTGGGTGAAAATTGTTATTTGGTTAAGCATTTGGCACAGCATAAAACCACATCATATGAGATCAAAGCTTTTAGGTTGATGGGTTTCAACATGTTGTTATGATTAGTCATCTCAAATCTATTGGATGTCACCTAGATGAACAAAGTCACATGAGTGTTCTGTTTTTACCATGTCAAATGCTGTTTTTGGCTTCTTCCATGGAGCCTGATGGTTTTTAACATCCATGGTTGTAGCAAGTCGCATCTAAGCCCAACTCTGTTCCCTCCCAACATGCACTATACGATAATACACATGCTCTTAAGCAGTGTGCGGAGAAACAACTCCAGGGAAGAAGAAATTGGCATTAAATATCTCCAAATTTGATATCCACCAACCCAACTTGCAGGTCAACAAACATAACGGGGAAAGTTGAACCTAAACCGATAAACCAAATTCACTTTCTGAATCATACTTTCTTAAGCTAAAGTGGCACCTCATCAATATTTGCATACCATTTCTTTTTCTAACAACACCCAAGCAATTTGTTTCTAAACTTTAGGAGATCCAATTTATTTTACTTATAACTCTTAAATGTAAGTAAAATTCACTTTAGTCATACATCAAGCCTGAGTCCACCATTTGATGCAACTCTCTTAACAACTATACATTGGCTTTAACATGGAAACATAAAAGTTGCATGATCATGAAAATTAAATAGATTGCCAAACTTATAGAAACGAGATCTACCTTAACCTCTTCGTAGAGCTTCTTCTCCCAAGCATATAATCTTCCTAGTGTTTGTGAATGGCAACCTGAACCCATTCCCCCATAATCACCAAACAATTCACTCCTGCTTTCAGTTGGCAAATTGTCCTTGGAGGTTGATCCCAAATTGCTTCTAGAAGATGACGACATCGATGAGAATGATCTATGCCATGTGATGGCCTGGATAAATTTTGATGAATTCTCTGCATGGTTAACAGATGCATCAAGAAGCATAACATAGAGAAAAGTCCTGTATAACAGGAGAACACGATGCAGGACACCAGAATAAAAATTATAAACACAAGAAACAATTTGTAAAAGAATCATAAGTTATCCAATTAAATCTCTATACCGGAGAAAAATTCAATCCATACAAGGATCAAAGTTATTCTGATAAGGAAATGCATAAAAAATACTACAGAAAGATGGAATAACTGAAGAAAATATGGAAGAAAAGTAGGGACCAGGGATTACTTTTTATATGTGACATAGAGCATATTATTCTTCCCTGAGAAAAAGGTAAGAAACTCCCATCAATGTTTATTTCAAATCAAGCAGGGCTCGCACTTTGCATTAAGCATATTCCTCAAAGCCATTCAAAGGCAGATGCTCTGCTGCAAAGGTCAAAAGGCAGAAAGCCACAAGCACTGCATGCTTCTCAGCTTAAGCAGGAAAAAAGCAATAGCAGAAAAGGAATAAAAAGAAGAATAGAACAGAAACACAAAAATGGTTATCGAAATCTCTCTCCCCTTTTCCACGGGCCTAAACCCAGCAAAACACCACAGAAATAACTTTTAGACGCTACAGAAAGAAGATGTAGTAAACGATTAGAAGCAACTAAATGTAAAGAGGATAGCAATAAACAAGAACGTAAAGGAAAGAATAAACCATAAAAAAAGGAACCTTTGATTTCATCCCCTCCAAGTTGAATGTTAATTTTATTGACTTCCAGCATTCTAGCCAACTCCTTGCCAGAATCATAAGCGATCAAGAATTCCTCTTCAACATCTTTCAGGGCATCAAGTAGCTCTATTTTCTTCTTTGGCTCCTCCATCACCGTCAATGTCCTCCCTTTCCCTGTGCTATCTTCTCCTTTCTGGCTATCAGACACCTCCACTGCGTTCGCTTCCTTTTCCCTGACCACTGTGGCAGCCGACATCAGCACAACCTGCTCCTCTGCTTCCTTCCCATTATCTGGCCTTTCTTCCTCCAGCTCAGGAATCCCTTCCTGTTCCCTCACCCTCCTCAACTCCTCATCGGAGCTCCGAAAAATCCCTCCAGAAATGGCAGTTGCTGCCTCAGACGTCCGCACGCCTTCAAATGGGTTGAAGAAATCCCACCCAAATATCGACGGTGTACAAGATGGTGAAGGCGGCCCCGCCGGCATATCCGAAAAGAAATATGAGCAACCCATTTCCTCTCTAACGCCCCCTCCCTCATCCCCTTCCCTCTCTTCCTTCAATGTAGAAGCTAGTACCGAAGAAGTCGAAGAAGAGGCAGAAGAGGAGTGGACTAAAGCTTCGACCTTGGGTTCCGAGGGCGTTTGGCTGAGAAAAGAGGGGTCAGACGAGGAAGAAGGCGGGAAGGAGGAGGAAGGCAGAGTGAGGACGGGGCAGGGGGCAGAGTGACGGGCCACAAAGAGGTTGATGGCACCGGCCACGGCGTGCAGTGAGTGAATGTACCTCTCGTATGCGTCTGCGAGGGCGTGTCGGCTCTCCACCGCCGCTTTCAGGAGACGTTTCCTCTCCCGACACAGGGAGACGGCCCCCTCCTCTTCACCACCGAGCTTGGAGGCCGTGCAGTTTCCCATTTTCTATGACGACCCAAGCAGAAGAGCTTGATTGGAAATCGGAGAAAGGAAACGGCGGTGGAGCGTTTGAGCAGATAGTGAAGTTGGGAGAGGGCAGAACGGGAAACAAGGAACGGAGAGAGCGGTGGCGTCTTGTCTGTAACTGCAAAGAGGGAAAGGGTTTCTTCGCTGATGAAATCCTATAATATTATAATAAACCCACAAACCGAATGATGAACAGGAAACAAACAAAAAGGCAGATGTAAGTGCATGTTTATCAAAGGCTCATCTTTCTTTAAACATCACTGATAACTCAATGAAATGCTTGTTTATATAACCAGCATTAATGGTGATACAGATATAGATTCGCTTCTGCGGGGAGCAAGCATCACTCGACGATGATGTATCACGTACGATGCTATTGCTGACCTGTGGGTATTGGCGCCAAGAAGAATGAGCCTGGCTAGGATTGGATCATGGGTCCTCCGTCTTTTGACCGATTGCATCAAATGGTGTCTTATGTCTCGTAACAGACCCATGGGTGGTCCCAAAACGAACGCATGCATAGGAAACCCGGAGAACAACAAGGTTTTGTTTTTGATGAGAAGCCTTTTTGTTTTCTTTATGCATATAATTATGGATTCAGGGAGCCTTGTCATTGCATCTTTGGAGCCTTTCATTTCTGTGAATCTAATAGGTGAACAGTAGAAACATCACAAGGGAGATGCTTCATTGTACCCATATTATAGTTAATGGAGGTAGAAAGTTCATTAAAGGTTGTGAAGATTGTGGCATATTTGCATATTTTTTTTACATAACTTGATTTTTTTTAGGGAGTTTTACAAAATTTGATGATTATTTTCATGATTTTTTTTATCTGAATATATAAATTATGATGATATGTGACAATAAAATCATAAAAGCTTTGAAAAAAGGGGACAAATGTATCTCGTTATAGATCTGATAGTTATTGCATAAAAAGGATTTTATCTTCTTAGATCTTCAAGGATAAATTTTGCTAGCTTGCACATTGAAAACAATGTGAAAATGTTGGTAGTGATGACGATGCAAACCAATGCTTAGATGCTCTATTGTGGGTTTACATCTCACAAATTGTTTGTGATTTTTTAACATTTGGAAAATTGAGTTCTCATGTTTCTTGACTTCAACAACATTAAACAAGATGCGTCAAAAAAAATTTCTCAAGTTACTTTAGGTGCTATTATAATGTTTTATGACTTAATTTTGTATGTTGTTTTTGCATACATTGATCATTATAATCATCATGGATGATGATTATTGAAAATATCTTGTTAATAAACAAGCACAAATATGTCCTAACTAGTTATTATGAAAATAATAGACAAGACATTGCTGCTAATAGAAAGATATCATATATACAACAAATTCAAGTCATCAAAATGGGCAATAACTTACTCAATAACATTCAAAATATTATAAATATATAGTTCAACCTCTTGTCAACTAAAAAGTTTCAAATATCATAATCACATTATGCAACACCTCTATCCGTTATAATATAAACAATATTCTTATTGGTCCATGATCTAGATATTTTCATTCTTGTTAAACTCAAGCACTTTTTTCCTTCAATTAAAAAAAACAACAGAACAAACTTTGAAAAAACTAAGTTGGTGGATAAAGCAGTATGATAAGCCAAGACATTTTATTCTCGATCTATTTAAGGGACTTAAATGTAATATCGCCTATCTATTAAGTTAAAAAAAATATAAAAGTAACTATCTACTTCAACAAAATAATATAACCTAGATCATTCAAGAATAGGAAGCTTCTATTAAGAGAGCTCGAGAGCAACCTTATAATGGAATGGTGTTAGCAAATTTTCATCAAACTAGGAGGGTTTATATAATTAAAAAGGTTGTGGGCCAAATTCATGTGAACTTCAAACATGCAAAAGGCAAAGAATAACCTAACATGTGTAATGAAAAGGACTTAAAGAGTTTTATGAGTATAAATATTAATTATAAAATAAAAGTGGATCCAAATTTTGAAATGCAACATCAACTATAATTCTTTTATTGTAATGATAAAAAAAACTCTAAAATATATACTATAATTATTAATATATAATATGATAATATGAATTAAAAAGTTTGAGAATTCTTAAAGAAAATGATGAATTGTTTTAATTCTGATGCCAAAATGATGGAGAAGATGTGCATGAGTAATTAAAACTTTGATATCAAAATATGATAGAAGAACCTTGATACCAAAGTGATAAAGGTGAGTTAGGAAAAGATATCCTCAATAATGTGATGTAACATCCTAAAATAAGTATTTAAACATAATGACAATAAATGTGTAATTATTAGAAAAAGAAAAAATTTTGTTCAAAACATTATAATGATCGATATTATCAATCCCCGCATAAAGCAAATGACAATATATTTGATGCATGACAAATTTAGACTTCTATTATGGTCTAAATTAAAACTTACAACACTAGAGATACTTAATAGAGTATTAAAAAAATTAAAAAAATATTATATACTAATTAGAGTTAAATGATCTATGTGATAGCTTAGAATTATTAAAATTTTAGCATTTCAAACTTATAACATGAATTATTAAATTGAGTAAGTGACAACACATTAAACATTAAGTATAAAACCCTACAAAACAGTTTTTTGTCATATCCAAATTTCACACATATAAAATAGAGAATTTAAGACAAACTCTATGTGGAGTATTTTAATATAAAAGAGTAATTTTAGCTTTAAATTATTACGAAGAAAGTAAAAGTTGCTAAAATATTGAACCTTTTGATAATGATGTAGGTGTTGACAAAAGTGAAAACTTCTTTATTTACCCACTCTCTCGATGAAAGGTATCTTAGTTTCGACCTTTGTCTCTCACAAGAGAAGTTAGAATATCTCTAACTAGGTTTTAGCACACACACTATATCCACAAAAATGAAAACACAAACAAAATAAATGTTTATTTTATCATTTTTTCTCTATAACCTGATGAGCATCTATATTTATAAAAACTTTAATAATATAATAATAATTAACTAACCTAGAAATGCAAAATGACATTTTAAAAATATCAAGTAACATTTTTTAGAATTTTAAAAATTATTTTAGAATTTTAGAATTCAATACAAATTATAAAAAAAATATTCTGACTAAAATTTGATTTTAAAAGCATTAAAATTAATTAAAGTAATCAGTCCTCAAACAACTTGTGCGATTCGAGCGACGATAAAGGTGGCTGAGAAAATGGTGGGAGGCAAAACGGTCGAGCACGATAGGTGCTGTGCGAGAGGAGTCTCGACATGTCTAGTAAGGGTTTCGAGCAAGGGCAAGTTGTGCATAACAAAACAGGTTGAATTAATTGGCCATTTGGCACTGGTTGTGGCGGGTTATTGTAGGTAACATGTTGACGTGGGTCAAATAGTGTTCTTGGGTCAATCAGGTCATGCATGTGTAGGACGACTCAGGCAACGCACGACAGCAAGCAGCAAAATCAATAAAAAAATTCAATTGTAAACATTTTTAAGCAATTTTTAACCAAATTTTGAACCCATTTACCTATAAAACTAATGCGATGCCAATAGATGTGTGTCTGTGGACTAATGTTAAACGTGTTCCTACATGGAAATTGATCATATAAAATTAAACACGATTAGTTTAAAATGAAAATACAATTATTTTCTAAGCAAAGTCTAATGGTGAACACTAATCCAAATCAAATCAAATTTCATACATCATTATTGTTATTTACTAAACACCAAAAGATACTATTATTAATAAATCAAATCCATATATAAACACTACAATCTATAAAATAAAAAATAATAATATAAATATGTCACAATATATATATATATATATATATTTACACATCATAATAATATATTATTATGTCATCAAAATTTTGCTCACTAAATTACCTAATGAATATGACCCTCACCTATATTATTAGTCTTGATTTTCATATAAAGTGAATACATTATTGTGACATAAAAATTAATAAGACTATAAAATTGAGTAGAAAAATAAATAATATAATCTATTATAATAAAACTATCAATTAAATAACAACATGATAAGAGAGTCTATGATATAAGAAACAAAACTATATGTAAAAATAATTTTTATATTTTTTTATTTACTCAAATTTTATATAATTAATTAAATAATATATTTGCATACCATTCTTAAGGTCTTGTTTATCCCATAAATATTATCCTTATCATCAAATATATCCAATACAAATGACTTCTACTTATATAAATAAATGTAATTGACATCTAAATTATATAAAAGTATGATTTTAATCATCACATCTAACCATCTTACACAATGTATCAATAATTATATCCACAAACAAAAATAAAATTCAATATCAATACTTAGCCACCCTATAATACTAGTGACTATTCAATAAAATTATATTATATGTATAATATAATATAAAATCAAGTTATTATATTAAACTTATGCCTAGTCAGTCTCTACAAAATATTAGCAACTATTTAGTGAGCTAAGGATTATATCTTATGAAATTTAATTTTATATTATTATATAATTTCTTAAATTATAAACATGTTTTATATATCACACCTTAGAACCAAGATAATATTATATTACTTTTAAAGTATATTTCATATTACAATGAATAAAAGAATAATATATAAAAATATCTCAATTATAAAATATTATGAATTAATTTAATATAATATTCATATCATTGATATAAAATTTATTTTATCTAAATCTGAGATGAAATATTTTTTCTCTTGATTTTCTACAAATATATATAAACACATTTATCATTAAATAATTATTTTGTCTCTATATATACATATTTGTGTGTGTGTTACATATTTCTAATAAATGTTTGACTCAAATTATCTTATCTTATTTTTTCTTTTGCTGCAATACCAACATACCATATTATGTACCTGACATATTTTACATTTTATATATTTATTAATAATATATTGTACATTGAATCTATCTTATTGTATGTTTTATATAACACTACCCAATGATCATCTAACATACTTCATGTTTTCATAACTTCTATTGTTCAACCAAACATATTATACATTTGGAACACTATACAATATAGTTCACCATATTATACTTTCCCTCAATAGACTATATGCACTCTTATATACTATCTTCTAGATTAATATATTATATTTCTAACTCAAGACATTATATATCAACCTTAGTGGAGTTTACATATATCTTATTCTCTGAATCTACTCAAGCTTAACGTACCACACGTTTAAACCAACGTACGACATATTATCATTTCAGAAAGAAACAAAAATCACAAAATTCTCTCAATTTTACTCCAAATTCAATCCAAACATATTTGTACTCTGCAAAGAATCCACACTAGTCTTTCTCTTAGTTTATGTTAATAACATTATTAGAATAGACAAGAAGATTACTACATTTAATGACATTATCTATACTCTTTCAACTCATTTCTCCATCAAGGATCCATGTCATATCAATTTCTCCCAAGGAATTAGAATTCTCTTTATGAAGCATGGCTTAATACTAATTCAACATAAATAAAATTTTTATGTTCTTCATTAGCATGACATGCATGAAGCTAAAGATATTCATAATTCTCTCACCACTATCGAGAAATTGTTGTTATGTAAATATCCACTAATCCTACTCAATATCATCAAGTATTAGGTTTGTTATATACCTCCCCATGGCCTTACTTAATATCTTATTGTAGTTAATTACTAATGTCAGTTTATGCATTGCCCAAATACACACATTTATTTGTTGCTAAACAAGTCCTTTGCATTCTCAAAAAAATCTAAAATTATGGATCTCAATTATGCACTTCTTCTACAATGACTTTACATGCTTCCTTCTATGCAAATTGGATAGAAGTCGTAGATGACAACACATTGACAATATCAATGCCACTTATCTTAGCAAAAATTCGTAATCGAATGAAAAATATTCAAAGTATACTTTAATTTCATGTGCAACCAAGTTCAACACAAGCAATTATGTGTAGCTTATATCCATTCTTTTGATTAATTAGCACCTCTCTAGCTAAGTCTTTTAATCATCAACAACACCAATCTCAATGTCTCTATTGGCATTATAGATGCTATGCCAATCTTGAGGCATGAAAAGACTACAACAAGACAACTACAAAGCTCTCAAAGAATTGACTATAATCAATTTATATAATCCACTACGATAACTTTCTATGCATATCATGTAGAAAAGACAACAACAAATTCATATAATTGAAAATTATTTACTTAAAAATAATTGTTTTTATATTTATTTTTGTATAAACTTGTAATCATATTAAGTGAGAACTGTTTTAAGATTAAAAGATTTATGAAACAAGTGCACAACTTCAGAACGGTGTAATTTATCAAATAACAAAGCTTCAGGAAATGCGTTGGTAAACATTATAAAAGAATTATAAATTGTCTTGTTTTCATTTTCAAAGTCAGTACAGGAATATGATGTACGTATTCACATCTTCACCTCTAAAGATATCAGAAATAATCAGTTCAAGAAAAATGAAATGATTTAGAAAACTGACCCAATGGATAAATATGTGTACACAAATTACAAATTGTGTTGTCATTTATCTAACAAGAGCACAATGCTACAGCGAAGTACAGTATGAAGTTGTCCTAAAAGCTTCTTCTTGTTCCAGCTGGCTTTTGGGTACAGCAATGATATCTGTAGCTCAATGCTCACTATTACTTACTGATAGCCTATTGCAGCTCAAGTATTCCACAAGGCCCACATTGTACCATTCAGTAATCTTCAGTAAGAGTAGCACTTCACTTTGGTGTTTACCAATAATCCCCGCATGAACACTTACCATCCTTTAAAAGATGAAATCTATTGATATCTCTCACAAGTATCTCCCTTCTTTCAAATTCTGATATGAACTTTATAACAGCATGGCAATCACCACATATTCTAAGGTTCTTTATAACCCGGAGGGGAGTCCCTGGACTGGTGCTTATAAGCCCAAGTGCCACAGCCAACTTCTCACTATGCCCACAAAGCATTTGCTCCTTATCCTGCTCCTCGACATCTTGCAAAGCAAGGTCCGTGCTTGGTTGATAACCACGTTTCTTCATTTCATCTCCAAGGTGATCCAATCTCTCCACAATCTGTTCCATTTTTGTGTGTGAGCTATCTCCAGCCAGAAGAATGTGTACCTTGTTCTTTATCTCAATCCAACTGCAACCTGGGTTCTTCTTCATACCCAAGCTCTTCATCTCATCCCTAACCTTATCCACCCCATCCCATAGCCGTTTTGAAGCATAGATATTCGACAAAAGTATGTAATTACCAGCATTGTGCGGCTCCAGTTTGAAAAGATTCTTTGCTGCAATTTCGCCAAGTTGCACATTCCCATGAACCCTGCAGGCACTAAGAAGTGCCCCCCAAACACAAGCATCCGGATAGAATGGCATCTCTCCTATAAATCTGTAAGCTTCATCCAGTTTACCAGCTCTACTTAAGAGACTCACCATGCATGCATAGTGTTCCATCCTTGCAGCAATTCCATACTCCCTTTCCATCTCGAGGAAGAAGCGCCGTCCTTCATCTTTCAGTCCTGCTTGACTGCAGGACGATAGAATGCAGGTGAAGCTTATCGAGTCAGGCTTTTGCTTGCTCCCTTCCATCAACGTGAACAGATCGATGGCATCTTTGGCTCTTCCATGCATGGCATAGCCTCCTAACATCGCATTCCAAGTCACAACATTTCTCATGGGCATCAAATCAAAGACAGTTCGAGCATCTCTAATTCTGCCACACTTGGCATACATGTCAATGAGAGCGCTGCTAACGTATACATCAAAGGTAAGGCCGGACCGAAGAGAGAAGCAGTGAGCTGACCGCCCATGCATCAAAGCTACAATATTTGCACATGCAGGCAACAGGCAAGGGATTGTCACTGAGTTTGGCCTAACACCACAACTCTGCATCTCCCTGAATAGCTCCATTGCTTTTACATCCTTCCCATTTTGAGCACAGCAGGCAACAATAGATGTCCAAGAGACAACATTCAACTCAATTTCCTGCTCTTTAAACCTTCCAAACCTCATGAGAGCCTCGTCAACAAAACCGTTCCGGGCCAGGCCAGTTAAAAGAGCATTGCAAGAGCCAACGTCCATATTACCAACTTCATCAAACACTCTGATCATCCCGTCTATGACTTGGCACTTCCCATACATGTCGATAAGTGCACTCACGATGCAGTGATCTGCTTCAAATCCGCACTTGATAGCGTACCCATGAATCTGCAAACCCACCCATAAATCTCCTATGTCACCTGCTGCAGGAAGAGCCGTTGAGACACCGATACTATCCAATCTGCAACCCTCCAACAGCATTCTTTGGACCATGGAAACTGCTTCATGTGGATGGCCGCTTCGGCTGAACCCAGCAATTACTCCATTCCATGTGACCAAATTCGGCTCCACGCCAGATTCCTGCATCTTTGAAAGGAGCTTTTTTGCTCCGCTAACACTTCCTCGAGCAGCGGCGTCAGCAATCACTGCACTGTAAGCCACGACTGATGGATTGGGCATTCTGTCGAACACCTTCTGAGCTTCAGCTTGCACGCCACATTTCAAATAAAAGTGGAGGAGGGACGAATACACAAAGGTGTCATTCGAGGCACCCGAAACGACCGCCAGAGCATGCAGTTTCTGACCGTTGACGAGCGAGGGAAGGGAAGCACAGGCCTTCAGAGCTGAGGGTAGTGCGAAGGGGTCAAGGGGAGGTTTCACAGACAGCATTCGAGGAAAGAGGGCGACGGCGAGCGAGGGAATGGGAGAGCGGGAAAGCGAGGAGAGGAGAGAGGAGAATGAAAGGGTGTCGGTGTCGGTGAGAGAAAGGACGAGAGCAACCACATCGGGGAAGCGGACGTGAGCGGCGTAGAAAGAGAGGATTTCGGCGGCAAGATGGGTGTCAGCTTTGAGACCGGACTTGAGCATGTGGGCATGGGCGAGCTGGAACTGAAAAAAGGAAGAGGAAGGATTGAGGCGGAGTAGCTGCACGGAATGCCTCGCCATGCGGCGGTGGGCATTTTCTACGTCGACGAGGATCAGGCCGCCTGGAGCTCTCACAACCTGTGTTCTTTCTTTTCAGAACCCTTCGAGTCTCAAGTAATCCGACCTTCCAATTATTCCATTAACCAGGTTTGTTCAGATGGAAAACACCAATCTAAACCCACGTCTTCATCTCTACACATTTTGGTAAAAGTCCTTGACCAAAATAGTCTTCCTAAAATCATAAAATCCCTTAGTCTACCCAAGCAAGCCCATTACTTGGCCAAGGCATGACAAGTTCCATTGTTATCAACCATACCAAACATTTTCCTCATCCTCAAGCTAGTTATGTAACCCAACATTGATAATCGAGCTCGTCGTCGACCAAAACATCCATAAATCTAATGTTTAGGATTTTTGGCTTATTAATGGATAAAGTTGCTTAGTCTTGCTCAATCTACAGTTATCATTTGACAATGGCCATCTTGTAGTCATAAATGACTATTTTGTATTCCTCTAAAAATTTGTTGTCTCAACTTCGTGTAATTAACATTTCGATTTTTTATACTTTTAGGATTCTCAATCCTTTTAATGGTATGTTTTTTTTTGTAACATTTAGAATAAAAAAGGACAAATAGTGAATATCACCGTACATATTTTTTTTATTTACTTTATTATATTAGTTCAATCATATGTAAAACCTGGATCAAGTTTGAAAAATAAATTTTGCGAAAAAGTTAAAGAAAATGAGGTGCAGTGTGGCTTGCGTCAGGGGTGCCCGCTCTCGTCGTATCTGTTCACAATCGTGATGGAGTACCTCTCAACAATCATGCATAAATACGAAACGAGATCACTGCTTGGTTTCGGTGTAGAAAAAATACACCGCCAGTCTCACATCTGCTGTATGCCGATGATATCCTTGTGTAGGCACCAGCCCGCGTGCGCGATCAAAAAGACAATATAGGAATTTGGCAAGGTCGCGGGGATGAGGGTCAACTTCGCAAAGTTGAAGGCCTTCTTCAGTAAAGCCACGCGCATAAAAAGGAGGAAGGTGATTGCGAGGAAGCTGCGAATGGCTCGGGGGGACAACCTCAGCTACCTTGGTGTACCCATCTTGGCGAAAATGATCAAGAAGGAGGACGTCAACCTCATGCTCCAGAAGGTAGACGAGCAGGTTTTTAAATGGCGTATCAAGCCACTATCACTTGCTGGGAGAGTCGCCATGATCAAGTGTGTCCTTAATGCCATCCCGATTCACTTATTGAGCCACTGCGTTATGCCGAAGCGTGCCATTGACGCAGTGGAGCGGAAGATCAGGAACTTCCTATGGTGCGGCGCAAGCGGCTCAAGAATGAAGCACTATACGAGTTTGGATACTGTCACTCTGCCTAAAGAAGCGGGTGGCCTTGGCCTCCTAGACATGCGCATCTGGCAGCGGGTCTTGCTCTAGAAGCAATGTAAGAGATTGATTGGCCGAGAGGAAAACTCTTGGGTGTACATCATGATAACTAAATACGGTGCAGCAAAAAACCTTGTTAGGGCACCACGGGGAGCCTCCCATGCATGCACACTCGTCGCTGCAGCAATGCCGTATGCCCTTGCTAACTTTGTATGGAGAATTGGCAACGGCAATGACGTCCTATTCGCTGAAGATAATTGGCTCGGTGTGCTCCCAATCAACTGGTAGCCCACCTTCATCAACATGGACGTTGACTGGCCAAAACACGTGAGTGAGTGCATTGTTGAGACTGGCGTTTGGAATGAAGGCAGCATCCGAGCTTGGGCCAACAACTTTTTGTATGAACGCACAATGCATTTGCCCTTGGCTCAGAATCGTGATACACTCTTGTAGTCCCATATGGAGTCGTATCAGGTCAACAACTCAAAAATTTACATGCAGCTACTTTGCGAAAGAACTGGAAGCTGCATGGGAAGCCCTAATACGGACACGAAGCATCTCAAAAAAATCTGGAAAGTGAAAGCTCTGCCCAGGGTGCGATTTTTCTTATGGCGTTTGGTGGGGGACCATCTCCCCTACAGCAGTCTGGATGGTTTGCAGGAGACTCGCTCTATGCAACAACCACATATGGGGGTGTAATGCCGATGAGACGTCGGAACATATACTGTGGGAATGTCCGGGTGCGCAGGAGCTTTGGGTTAGTTATCAGCCACGTGGAGCCGTTACCGCACTTGGCCTCCGTCCTAGACTAAGTGATGGGGTGTCTTTCATGCAACGGTTCCTCAATTATGTGGCGTCACCTATGCGGCGCAAAGACAACGACGTGCGGCATGCTGCAACCTTAGCTACGGGGATGTATTAAATCTAGGAGATCCGCAATGCAAAAAAGCACAACGACGAAACACCCAACTACAGCACTATCCCGCGGAAGCTGCAGATTGAGATTGCGTTGCTTTATAGAGCTCGCCCATCCATGTCCTACGGGAACTTGCTCAGTTCACCTGAACTGATAGTAGCCCAAAACTGGGTTCCCCCTCCCACTAGATGGGTTAAAATTAATGGCGACGCTGTCGTTGGTGATGATCTGGGGTGCCTCGGACTGGTGGTTGGAGATCACACAGGGAAGCCCTTGCTGGTGATCGGGAGGAAAGTCTTCTCTCAAGCGAGTATGGCCATGGAAGCTTATGCCATGCTCGAGGCTCTTGAATTGGCGAGGACTACGCTCTTGGAGTTTCTGGCCATTGAGATCTAAACCGATTTAACACTCGCGATGCAGGCAGTGCGCACCACCCTCAAGTCGGAACGCACATCCAGAGAGACGGCAATGCACCGGTGGACTGGGCTGCGCGTGCTGCTTGCCGATCCGACTTTACTTGGGGTAGGGGAATGCCCCTCCCTAAGCCTCTCCTGAAGTTGCTGTTATCTGATTTCCTTTTTGATCTTCTATAGAGGATGATGCATTTGTTGATTTTGTCTCCTTTTGAATGAAGGAAAGGTTTCAAGGAAAGAGTTAAAGCAAATGAATTGGAAAAAATAAATTTTCATAAAAAAATATTTATCCCAATAATAATGCTTTTAAATTTAAAAAATAGAAAATTCTGTAAAACTTATTTTGCAAATTGGCCTAAAAACTCTGGACAACGGTGGAATAACACTGAGATCGGCTTCAAGAACTGGCCGGCATTGTCGAAGTAATCGAGTCGCAAGTTTTTTAAAACCCTAGTAAAGGCTCCTTTCCGGTTACCAAACAAATCTGCGTCATTCTTTCTTCATCTCTACTCTTAGGTTACGTTTCTCCGTGTTACGTCTCAGATTAGTCGCACTTTTATCAGCGAACGGGATGACTCAAGAGATTGAGATGAAAGAGGCGCATGCACCCTCTAACTCTGTATCGTCCCCTTCGGCCGCTTCTACCCTTCAGCGTGAGTATCCTTCTCATTCTACTACATGCCCTTCATGTTTCTTTTTGGCTTGGCCTACTTGTTTTTATTTGGTTCAGATCTGAAGGAGATTGCTTCTCTCATCGAGACTGGGGCTTACGCCAAGGAAGTGCGGCGGATTGTACGAGCGGTTCGCCTGACAATTGCCCTCCGTCGCAAGCTTAAAGCTGCTACTTTGTTGGCGTTTCTTTCATTTTCCCTTCCACCTGGTTCAGAAACCCTCTCCAAGCTCTCAACTTATCTTCCCAAGGTTTGGATCCTTAATGAAAAAAGAACACCTTTCGAATTTACGGTACTTTTTCTAGAGCTACGATAAGTTTTGCTTCAGTTCGCTGGAGATTATTAATTGACGAAAGTCCTTGCTATTTGCCGGCTTTTAGATTACTTTTTGGTTTGTGTTTACCGATTGGCAATTAGCTTTTGCTCTGAAAAAAAACTCTAGAAACATAGGTGGATCTTGTTTAACTGATGAGTGCTCATTTTGATGATTTGTTTTGATATTAATACATGAAACAGTTTGAAGTCTCTATTTGGCTTCTTTTTTTGGAAATTAATATGGATCGCATGTTAGTTGTATGTTCTATCTGATACTCCCGGTGGTGTCTCTTTATGCATTTAAAACGTTTATATTTTTATTGTTCTAATAGCCTCAAGTAGTAGAGCTTCATAATTATTGGAACAATGCACATCATTGCATTAGCCATGTTAATGTTAATGAATATGTTATAACTTTGAAGTGCTTCCTTTTTATTGTTCCTTTGAAACCAAAATTAAGCAACTTAATCATGGGAAAGAAGTTTGTAGCAATTATATATTTTTTGTGAAATTGATATATTGTTTTACCCTTTGAAATGATTATGTCTAATTACATCCATGATGCTTCATGTTACTTATCAAACTATGGCTTCATTTGTTTTAGTATTTGTAGTTAGAATACAGTGTGGTGAGAACACTTTGGAGTTGTCAATGTGAGAATGTGTAGTTAGAACATAATGACACCTGGTAAACTATCATTAAAACATGATGTTAGAAATGGATTTGTTATGTAAAGGCCAAATTATTTGTTGACTCTTGGAAATAGGAGTAGAGGTATAACTGCCACACAAAAAAAATATTAATATTTGAATGGAGGAACTCTCACAAGTATGCCAATTAAGGTGGGAACATAGCCCTATATGGGGCCCATGTCCTAACTCCATACTGGGTGGTGTAATGGTCGATGGAGGAACTTGGATAGATGTTCAAAAAATCATTTGAGGTAGGTGGAATTAGGAAGGCAGAGCTGGAATCTTTGGGATATGCCAATAGTTGCTCGTGGAGATGGACAAGTCACATGTTCCTTACCAAAAAAGGTGATTGCAATTTTTGTTAACTCAAACTAGTCTCTCTAAATTCAAGGTGCAAGGCTTTATCTATAGAGTTTCATCACTAGTCAATGACTCCTTAAAAGATAAATTCAATTATAGACATGCAAAATCTAAAATTTGAATTAAATTTTAAAACAAAAAATAATTAAACAAATAAATTTGGAATATATTTGATATAAATAGTAATAGGAATAGCTGATTGAACATTTGATTGATGTCCATTGACTATCCGATCTGTTGGGAAGAAAAAGATCCGTCATTGGATTCTTTGTCAACTTTGTTTGACCATATAGACTGGACTTGTGATAATTTGTCCTAACGTAGATGTATAAAAATGATCTTGATTGCAATCTTCTAATTTGGGCAATCAACCATCAGACATTCATGAGGATCAAACATTCGATAAAGAAAGATCAGTTGCTCCATGTAAGGGTTGATCATTTGATGGGAGTAGATTGTTTGTCCAATCGGTGCAAAATCGATCTAAAGCTCTTGATTTAGTGGATTTCTATGATTTATATGGCAAAGAACAAGTTGACTTCATCAACCCTATAACTAAGCATTTAGGAAGCCAATTTCATTACCTGTGGTATGCATTAAACCTTCCTTAAAAAGAATTTGAACTCAAGTTCATTGCAGCAAAAGAATAGGTATACATCTCTCATATCAGTAGAATTTATCAACATGTCCAGTGGCCGATCATGATGCAAACATATCAAGAACATCAACATCTCATTTGGATACAAGCTTAGCAAAAGCAAGAGATCAACATCTAGTGCTTTGTTATGATATGGCCTCAACAATAATAACATTTGTGGTTGGGTTTGATATAGAGGTTTTTTATAAATATGATCCCAATATTAATATTAGTGTGCTTCTCTAGATTCTAGGACTTATCGAATGAACAAATGGCTCCATAGTGTCATAATAATTATGATCAAACTCCTTGTAACAATTTAAGTTTAATTTCTTATCATATAAGAAACTTAAATAGTATGCATGACCAAAATGATGGAGATATGGAGATTGTGGAGGGGATAGAAGTAGAAATTTTAGAATTTCCATTTCAAGAAGAGAAAAATCTAGAATTTTTACAAAACAAGCTTTGGGCTTATGGCTATAGATTGGTAGTGGTGGTTCAACATGCATAGAAATACCAATTTTATTGGAATTTGGAGGGTCATTATGTATGAAGAGATATGAACTTAGAAGCAAGCTTAAATAAATGATCATAAGCTTTAAATTTAGGTATTATAGATATGGGTGATAGATTCTCTCTTTTAAGCTCATCAAGAAACCAAGAAATATATTAATAAGTTTTTCTTCATGAGATTCAAAATCCATAATAAAATGTGATTTTTTATCTCCTCATTTGTATGGACGACTCTTGCAGCAAGCTCGAATGAATTAGATGGCATTTTGGAGGTAATGACTCGGGTTTTGTAGGAATATGTTGATGAAGGAATGTTTCATATGTGGAGGTGGATAATTGACTCTGAGGACGAGAGTTGTGCTTAATTGGCTCTATAGAGTGAAAGAGTTGGGGGCTTGGATGTTGGATTGCTTAGTTTTTGGTTTGAGCGTGGGCATATTTTGTTTTGGTAATTGAAGAAGTTTAAGCTTGTTAGGGTAATATGGGTGAAGTATCACTAAGTTGCGATTTAAAGGAATTTTCCAAAACCCATTTTATCTGGAGCTTAACGAATTTGTAGTCCATTTAGCTCAATATAACAAAACCTCATGACAAATAATTATATCACATAAAGCGCATAGGATGATTTCAAATCTTGTAGGAATGAGACATTGCTCACGAACTACACATTGATAATCTTGTTCATCAAAAAGAGGATAAGGATGAGAGTTACGATATTGTAAGACTACATCTTTGAACTGTGCAATTACTTACAACATTAACCATGCAATCTTGTTCAAAAATCACTTTGTAAGATCTGACATTCTTATAGATAATGTAGTATGCATGTTTTTTGAGTAATTCATTCTTTGAGAAAAAGTTAGTCAATTTTTAATGAAAAATGTGTTGGGTGACAACTGTTATGTTAAACATGAGTAGGAAAAGATTTTCCTTACATTTAATAAGTCACATAAATTGTCATAAATATTTAGGGAGTTACATGTAGATGAAGATTTAAAATATCAAAGACATTTGAAAAGGGCTAAGAAGGAAGCATATAATAAATTTTTATATTTATATTTAATTAAGAATACAATTAAATTATTAAATAAAATTTGTCCTTTTTGCTAAAATATTCATTCAAAGTTTTCTTTAGCATTGTGCAAATTTTTTTCTTAAAATTTTTCAAATCTTCTGCAAATTTTTTTTCTTACTTCTCTACAATTTTATAAAATTTTTAAGCCCTTTTTTCAATTTTTGAAGAAGATGAAAATCTTATATATCCTAATGTTGTGCCTAGTGTGTAGCCTTATGTATACAGTTCTATAACTTAAACAAGAAAATCGTTTTTTAATTTTTTTGGCATTTTAAAAATCTTTTTTCTTTCTTATTTTTTTATCTTATTTCTAATATATGAGTTTGTTGTTTTGTTTAAGTGAGGAGTTAACAAATGATGACTAGTTGCACAAGGTTAGTGTTGACATGGATTTGATGGATGAGATGGAGGAAAGAAGATTAGGTGGTTGGAAGTTTTGACAGCCATGAGACCTTGGGTTCATGTACGAATAAGACAAATGGTTATTTGAACACCAACAATGGGGGCCCTTCCGATGACGATAGGGAAATTGTCGATTGGCGAGGGATGAGGGTGAAGACATTGGTAGATGGTGTTGATGATTATAGTGGCAAAAGGAGGTGTGAATGCTATGAATGTTAGTTGCACTAAAAAAAAATCTATAAGGACAAAGAAGATGACGAATTGTTTTGCATGAATAGAACATGACAAAAATCATGCTTTGATATCAAAGGTTTGATGTAAGATGACATGAGATCATATCGGGTTTGCTACATCGATTAAGGTGTTGGAAGATTGCAATGGAGAGGTTTTCAAAGATGGGTGGTGAAGGTTCGTGGATTGACATAAAATTGTTGTGAGACGGGTGGAATTGGGAAGACAGTGGTGGAAATGTTTAGATAATCATGAGCCATAAGTGGAGTTGGATTTGTCACATTCTTAAACGATTTCCAATATAGGCAATTGAAATTTTTATTAACTCTAATCAATGTCTCTCTAAATATAAGATGCAAGATTGTATATATAGATAATCATCATAGGTCGATGGCTCCTCTAAAGCTAACTTCGATTATAAATAAGACCAATCCAAACATAAATTGGAATTTAAAACAAAATAAATCTAAATAGCCAACTAAACAAAATTTTGAATAAATCTGATCTAAATAGTGGCAAGAATAATTGATTGGATGTTTGTCAATATTCAACAACTTCCAATCTAATTGTTGGATTGAAGTTAGTTGTAGGCTTTTCTGATGTCATTTTTCAATCATGTCAGTTGGATGTTTGATTATTTGGGCTGATATAGGCACACAAATTGTTTTGGTCACCATAGTCCTATCTGGGTGATCAGTTGTCCAATAGGCTTGAGGATAAAATGCTTGATACAAGGATTGTTCGTCTAATGGAAGTAGATTATCTAATCAATTCATTGCAAATATCAAGTTGTTAATTTTGTGGATTTTTATGGATTGATTTCAAATATCAATTCGACATCATGAATTGCATGATTTGGCATCAATAGAGCCAAGTTATGGCTTGTATGTTTGATGTAAAGAAATATATTGTTGTGATTGATTTAAATATTCATGAGATGTAGAGGTAAATTTATTAACTCCAATTGAATTATGTCTATCCTAAGTGCTAGAATGAATGACATTTGTTTTGAAACACAACCCAAATTAGATGTCACAAAATAGAGTGTTGATATAGAATTTGGATTTAGGGGAATTGACATAAGTTAATTCAATTGAGAATCTGAGTGTAATTACAAATTAAGAAGAGAAAGAGAATTGGGATCCTCACAAGATGAAGATGTCCAAGGAAGAAGGCAAATAAGGGAAAGCTTCTTTGAGGCGATTGACGTGCATCTTAAGGGGTTACATATAACTAATGGAGTGGAAGATCTGTCTTGGCTTCGTTTAGAACATTGGGGAGAGTTATAGATATTACCTCGATCGTGGCTTAATTGCTTGAGGTGAGTGTATACGCCGTTGCTCAAGTGGCTTGGACTCAAACTTCTTGACTCTAGTGACTATGGCTTGAGGGCCTAGCCAAGAGCGGTAGAGTCTCTAGGTGTTAACCTCTCAAGACCTTCATACAATAAAGCAATAATGATGAAGTTAAGATGGAGACAAGTTCATGATCATATCTCTTGAGACTTTCATATGATAGAGCAACGATGAAGGGCAATTGTAAAAAGTTGTTCTTGGTTTAGTCTTAAATAATTGATTAAGTTAGAAGCAGATGATTCAAATGTTGAGTGCATACTCGTATCCCTAATTCACGCTAGGCTCAATAGACTTCAAGAGACATAGGCATGGTCAAGGCTCATTCATGTTAAGAATTTTTTTCTTACTCATTTTAAGGGCTATTGATATATGAAATGTAGGCTTCTTAATAAATATGTCACAAGCAATTGTTGGCATGCTTATATAAGACTTCAACATATGAATTTCTTTTTATTCTTTTCATTTATACAATTATTGTGATCTACTCTAGGGGTTGTCAAAGCAAGTTTTAGTCTTATTACTAATGCATAATTGTGTTTTTGTATCACTTATGATTTGATTTAGAGGGTTCATGTTGCAAGTTTTATTTCACTTGTATTTTTTTGACTTACGCTATTTAGAGAAAAATGTATATCTCGAGTGATGACTAATGCTTACCCAACAGGTCAAAAGCTTTCTTTGCACCATAGAAAGCTTTGACCAAATGGATCTTTGGTTTTTTATAAAGGTACCTGTACCTCAACAACTAAATGTGGAATGATTGTTCTATCTTTGCACAACAGAGAAAAAATAGGAAGAAGAATGCAAAAAACCACTATCCAAAAGATAAAAAGCTAGGTAAAAGGCGATAGACATTTGGTTTGGTGTAAAAGCACCAATGTCTACGACCGCACCAGCTTTGCAACAATCCACCAAGAGAGAAAGTGTTACATAGGAAGAAGACATCTCCAAAGTTATGTTTCACTTAACACGGTCTACCAAAGACCCACAAGCTTACTCTTCTCTCAAGTAGCATTTTCTCCTTTCAATGCTTCGCACTTTTTTTCTTACTTCTTGGATGGTCTTCTTGCTTTCTTTCTTGAATAATTTATAGTATGAGAATCTTCTCTATTTATAGTCATAAGAGAGCCCAAATTTTGGAGGGAAAATTCTCTCCAAAATTTTCACATGGATAAGTGACTTGACAATCCATATCTTCATGGCAAGTCATAAGTTTTTCTCTTCAATGGTGTGCCACATGGCTCGATATTTCTTTGGCATGAAATCTATGTAAAAGTCTTATCTTTTAAGTATGCATTGATGATTTGGGTCTCACCTTCATTATTTTGGTTAAATGAAGGTTTCCCACCAAAATTTGGCTAAACAAAGGGCTTTTCATCTTGTTTTTGGGCCAACCCAATAAACTCAATTTATTTATTATGTGAAATAGGTTTCACATACAACAATCTCTACTTGAAGATAATTTCATAGATATTTTAGTGGACCTTCAACTATTCCTCTATGATGTTGGTGTGGTAGTCTCCTATTTAGTCATCAAGGCCCACGGAGGCTTTGCATAGCCTCAACTTTTGTAGTTTGATTGGCTTGGTTAACATGTCTATAGGGTTTTTTGAACTTAGGATCTTCTTTAGTACAATTATCCCTTCCTCAATCAGCTCTCAAATGAAGTAATAACGGATCTGAATGTGCTTGGTTTGTGCATGGAAGACTGGATTCTTTTGCCACTACCATATATTCTGTCTTGATGGTCGATAAGGACATGCTATACTATAGCTTGGACATTCAGCTGATTTCTGTGCCCCCCCAGGGTGATGACAAACCTTGTGATGCTCTTCCTTCCATCAAGTTTGCTCACAGATCTGCATTTATGTAAGAGCAGCAGTGCTCTTCTTGAAGACTAATGCCTGGTTTGCAGTTCCTTTCAAGTTTTAGAGTAACCATTTTATTGCCTCCTAAAGTTCTTTTTCCAGGTTAGCCATGAATTTATTGATGACTCCCATTGCATGGGCTGTCTGGACTGATGCAGATCATCCCATACATAGGGCTATGCACTGCTAATGCATACAAGATCTTTTTGATTTTTTGGCGTTCTTCTTTAGTCTTCGATGCTTGTTCTTTAGTGAACTTAAAGTGTTGTGCTGCGTTCCTTAGCTTCTTGCTAGTTGAAGTGCTCAAGTACTTTCTGGATGTACTTCTCTTGCAACAGGTGTAATGTCCCTGCAGATTTATCTCTGTTTATCCTCATCACAAAGATTTGGTCGGATCTCCCCAAGTCCATTTCAAAAGTTCTTGACAGCTGTTCCTTCAGTTGTTGGATCTCCTTGTTGCTACTAACAATGAGCATATCATCCATGTATAGCAAAAGGCTCAAATAATTGCCATTTAGTGCTTCATAGTGAGCACAGTGAGCTGCATGGATGCTTTTGAAGTTTTATTTGACCATGAAGGAGTCAAACCTTTTGTACTGTTGGCTTGGTTTTTGTTTTAGTTCACAAAGGCTCTTATTCAACTTGCATACTAGACCCTCCTGTTCTAGCTTGATGAAGTCTCTAGGTGCTCCATGCTTTGTTTCTCCTTTGTTCGTCGGCTTCATCTTTCATTCTATAAATCTATCGGTTCTGTAGGATTTTTTGGTTCTTGGGTGATTGGACCGATGTCTATGTGTCATTCTTTATGAGAGAATACATCTTTTCTTGCATTGTTACCTTCCATTAGATTGAATCTTTCATTTGTTATGCTTCCTTGTAACACTTTGGTTCACTTGCATCAGTCAACAAGAGATAATTGAATGAAGGAGAATACCCATCCACGAGAAAACGAGTTATAGTGGATCGTTTTAGTTCTGGCTAGGGTGTCTCCTTTGGTTGAGCCTTTACTGGTCTTTTAACTAATTTTGGTTGAGCCTTTGGTTGTTCTTTAACTAATTATGGCCAATCCATACTAGTCGTTAGACGTTCATAGTTAACTTCCACTTCAACTCTTCTCGGCGGGAGTTCTCTTTCTATTTGATGCCAGTCTTTGTACATTGTGGAATCGTCGAAGTTGACATCTTTGTAGTGTATGATTTTTCAACTATGATCATCCCAGAGACGATATCGTACATTGTGGACTCGTGGAAGGTGACATCTTTGTAGTGTATGACTTTTCAACTATGATCATCCTAGAGACGACATCCATAGTGGTCGTTGCCAAAGCCAAGTAGTGTACACTTCTTTACCATCAGATTCAATTTATCTCTTGGATGTCCATCGTTGTGCATATAAACTATGCATTCAAAGACTCTCACATAGTGGTAGCTGACCTTCTTCTCGCTCCAGACCTCTTTAGGGATCTTGTAGTTGAGGGGTATTGATGAGCTGTGCTGTTCATATTCATAACTTCTACCCATAATGCTTTAGGCAATCCCGTACCTGTTCTCTTGCTTTGTGCACGCTTGCACAAAGCCCGATTCATTCTTTCTGTTATCGCCTTTTGTTCTGTCTATTTAGGTATTATCTTTATCATCCGAATGTCATTATGTTCGTAGTAGTATTTGAATTCTACATTATCATATTCTTCTCTATTGTTCGACTTAAGACACTTTGCTTTGTGCAGAAAGCAAAGTAAAACTTTTCTGTTATAAAAATTAATAAAGGCAACATAATATTTTGATCTTTCAAAAGATTCAATCGAAGCAAGTCCCCAAACAATAGCATGCACGAGCTCAAGTTTGTTCATCTTAGGCATGTTGGTGTGTCTGGTGAAGTTGATGTGGTGACTATTCCCAAAGATACAATCTTCATAGAACTACAGTTGTTCTGTCATCTTTGTTATGTGATGCTTATAGACCAGGATATTGATGCCCTTTTCTGAACTATGCTCCATTGGCGATGATAATGATGTCCTCTCTGGATGTCAACTAGAGGGTTCCTTCCATGTGTGACCACCATTTCATCATTGGTGTCTTCAAAGAACCACCTCCAAATGTCATTGTGTATCCTGCACTGTCTAGTTGTCCCATTGTGAGTAAATTCTTCTTTAACCATAAGATGAATCTGACATTTGATATAGTCCACCTTGTTCTGTTGGTGGTTGTTGGGTGTACGCCCCCTTTGTACTTGATTTGGAGAGAAGCATGGTCGGCAAGGTAGACTTGCCCCAATTCTCTTCCTTTAAACCTGTGCAGCAACTCTCTATTGGGAGTGGCGTGAAAGGACTCTCCTTAGTCAAGTATCCAAGGCTTGGTGTTGGCTTCAACATTGCAAATAAGTTGTTCTTATTGATTTTGCTCCATGGTATTTACTTGTATATTTTCAATAGGCTTGTCTTTCCTTGGACATTGCTTGTTCCAATGCTTGGTTTCCACAATTCCTGCAACTAGAATCCTTCCAATCTTTGAACTTGCTTGTTCCATGTGTCTTGCTTCTTCCTTACCTTTTGTGTTGGTTTTGCTTGCGTTGTGGGTCTCTCCCACAATCGATACTAAGGGCTGCTCTCATTGGGATGGTTATTTCCATCCTTTAGACATCCTCACTTAGAATGAGGTTTTGGATGTCTTCAAACTTAAGTTTTGAATTTTGCGAAATGTTATTTACTGTAGTCATAGTGGTTGACCATGAATTAGGTAAAGAAGAGTGCTAGATAAGGGTTTGTACATCATTTTCAAATATTATCTTTATTGAGGCTAGTTGAGTGACCATTGTGTTGAATTGGTTGTTCTATGCTATTGATGTGCTATCAATCATTTTGAGGTTGAAGAGTCGGTGCATATCGGAGGATGTCAACACGGGTCGGATGCAATTGGCCTGGTCAGAACGGGTCATTGTGGGCCAGATGCGATCTGTTAGGTCTGAGTTGGTCGATGCTGGTTTGATGCGATCTATCGGGTCTAAGAGAGTTGATGCAGGTCTGATGCGATCCATCGGGTCGAATTGGGATTATATGGGTTGAAGTAGGTTGACGTGAGATGATTTGATTTGGATTGGCTAAGCTTGGTCTGTACGGGTTCGGGGCGGTTTTGGATGGGTTCGACGTTGTGGAGAGAAGTGACTGGGTGTAACAAGCGTTGTGGGAATGGCCGTGGTTGCAATTGGGTACAAGTAGCTCATATAGCTCATATTTGTTTGATTAGGCACAACAAGGGAACTAATGGGACGGTTCAAAAAACTTGGGCAGCATGCGCAGCTTTCGGAATTCTTCAAGCCACCAAGGAAAGCGGGTATCACACGTGTGTGGTTTTCCATGAACCGTGTCTGAGGTGAGCAAAAATCAAATTTAGTTGGAAGTGAGAGGGCCTTCGGAAATTTCGAGAGGAAGAGGAAGGAGAGCATGGAAGCTTCCCGGGCAAAGCTCCGAGGCGATTTCCAGCGGCAAACGAAGTAAGAGATGGTGCCTGCAGAGCTTAGGCTAGGGTTTGTGAAATAGAAGCTAGTTGTGGAGTCCTGGGCATCCTCTCTTCCCAAAGCTGAATGGAGAGGGCGTACTCGGGGAATTGAGCCAAATCTAGTTTGGATCCGCTTTATTCCTGCGTGAACAGGTTCTTTGGCGAGGTGCATTTTCTAGATATGTGGTTCCCACTTTGGCATTTTCTACTTGTTCAGATTGGTACTGATCCACCCAGACAATGCTTGCTCAACCGGTTATAATATGATTTACTTGGGGTAAAACAATTCGGTGTTAAGGGCTCTCATGAACTGGTTAAGTGGTGAGTTTAAGATTCAATAAGTTCAAATGCCTAATGCGATAAAGTTGTTAATGGAAGGTTGTTGGGGAAGAGTCAATTTATCTATCATGGGAAGTATCTTTTGGAAGAGTGACCCTTATTCTCTATTTCTTACTTGAAGAGGACATGTAAAAGGCATTTGGGCTGTAACGATGGCATACAAATCATTCTAAGTATTCTTACAACAAACTACGAGGCACAAGCTTAAGTTTGGAGGAAGTTTACATGTGTTTACTTGTGCTTCCAATTGTCTTGAAGATTTGTTTGAGCACCAGTTCTACGGGATTGAGTTTTGGATGGAAACAATATGATGTTCTCCCGATTTAATTTATTTCAGGTTCTGCTAATTCCTAAAACATTTAAGTTGTTTTTCTTCATTTTGAGTGAAACCTTTGGTTTGTATTTTAATATGAAATTATTATTTAATTTAAATCGTTGTAGTTCCAAAACCTTAATATGTTTTATTTACAGTTTTGTTTACTATCATATGATCAATTTGCAAAAATAAATACTGAATTAAGGCCACAACTTTCATAACTGCCAAAATTGAACATGGACATAAGGGTCAAAACCAAAACTGAAGCATAAAATATTTTTCATCACCTTTTCAACTGAAGAGATTGATATTTTGTGTAACTATTGTGTTTTTTGAATATCTATCGTTACTACGGTTCAATGTTTAAACAAGAATTCAAATGTATTGATCACTAGATCATTGGCCCATTGGCCCTTTTTTTGAGCAATGTATGACTAACCTGTATTAGTTTGTTCAGGATGAACATGAAATGGAAGTTGAAACTGCATCTGCTGCCTCCCATGGTCCTTCTAAGCACTCTATACCTGATGTTGAGATGTACTGTTACTTGTTGGTTCTTATTTTTCTGATTGACCAGAAAAGATACGATGAGGTGAAATTTTTCCCATGTATGTCTCTTTCATACTGCATTAGATTTCTAGTGGTGTTTTACCTGGTACCGGTTCATAATTCTCGAAGGTTCGTCTTTCTTGCAGGCGAAAGCTTGTTCTTCTGCCAGCATTGCTCGATTGAAGAACTTAAACCGAAGGACAGTCGATGTTCTGGCATCTAGACTTTACTTCTATTATTCCTACAGCCATGAACTCACAAACAGCCTTGCTGAAATCCGAGGGTGAGTTGGGTAGTGTCAAATTGTAAATGTTTTGATGAAGGAAATTTCTTCTGTTCTTGTCATGCCACTTGATGATAACTTTGCTTTTTGTTCATTCAGAAACCTTCTCACCCTTCATAGAATGGCCACCCTAAGGCATGATGAACTGGGTCAGGTGAGCTGCTTTGTGTGTCACTCTTTCTTTGGTGTAAAGATGTGTGATCAAGTCTATCATGTTGTTTGCAGGAAACCCTCCTAAATCTTCTTCTGCGCAACTATCTTCACTATAACTTGTATGATCAAGCAGAAAAACTGAGGTCCAAGGCACCTCGTTTTGAAGCTCATTCAAACCAACAGGTAGAGTTTAGATCAATTATTTACCCCACATCGTTTTGTTATATGAACCGTGTTCATTGTGATGAAAAACCTTTGTAGTTCTGTCGCTATCTGTTCTACCTGGGCAAGATAAGAACTATACAGTTGGAGTACACTGATGCTAAGGAGAGTCTACTCCAAGCTGCTCGGAAGGCACCGTTTGCAGCTCGAGGCTTCAGAATCCAATGCAACAAGTGGGCAATCATCGTCCGATTACTACTTGGCGAGATCCCGGAGAGGACCGTCTTTATGCAGAAAGGAATGAAGAAGGCTTTAATCCCCTACTTTGAGCTAACAAACGTTGGTTCTTGATTCATTTCTTTAGTGCTCATCTCAGGATCTCTGCAGCTTCTTCCTTGAGACTTTGCATCTGTTGTAGGCTGTAAGAATTGGCGATCTGGAGCTCTTCCGAGCCGTTGCTGAGAAGTTTTCCAGCACATTTAGCTCGGACAGGACAAACAATCTAATCGTCAGGCTGCGCCACAATGTGATCAGAACAGGACTGCGCAACATCAGTATCGCTTACTCCAGGATCTCTCTTTCTGATGTAGCCAAGAAGCTGAGACTGGACTCCAACAACCCCGTGGCGGATGCGGAGAGCATCGTCGCCAAGGCGATCCGAGACGGGGCGATCGATGCAACGTTGGATCACTCGAATGGTTGGATGCTGTCAAAGGAGACGGGCGACATCTACGCCACGAACGAGCCTCAGGTGGCATTCCATTCCAGGATTGCTTTCTGTCTAAACATGCACAATGAGGCAGTCAAGGCATTGAGGTTCCCCCCCAGTTCAAACAAGGAGGAGAGTGCGGAGAAGAGGAGGGAGAGGCAGCAACAGGAGCAGGAGCTTGCAAAGCACATTGCCGAGGAGGACGACGATGATTTCTGAAGCATCAAACTGTTTTATGAGACTTACTTGTTTTCTGCAACTTGGATGGCTTATGGGACCTTTGTGGTTGCTTTCTCATGCATTTCAGTTCTGCTACATATAGCATGCTTTGTGTGAATTAAACATCTCCAGAATTTTGACAACACATGGGTTGGATTGAATTCAAACCCACTGGTTAGAAGAATGTCTACACAAGGCTGATGGAGGACAAATAAAAGAAAATTTATTTGATTTAAATTCAATAAAAAATCATAATAATTAAGAATCATTAAACTAATATATCTTTCACATTGAGTCAAATTGCATAAAATTAAAAATGATATAGACATATTGTTAATAGAAATTGTGGGTTTTGTGCATTCATCAAATTCATTAATGATTATCTATCAAGCTGACTAAACATTAGATAATTGCACCAATGAATAGAAATGGTTTGTAAGTAGCACTAGGAGGAGGCCATTGATTAGGGTTGAGCTTATACGTGAACATTAAGCAATAAAAGGAAGGCTCGACATTAAGAAAATTTTGGTGCAACTAATGGTAAATAACTAATGCTCAAGATAAAAGAAGTGAGTGATAAAACATTATTTAATGGTATGAAAGATGAAAGGAAGTTAGACAAATCCAAGCAATCAGGGCATATGAAAGCAAATAATTGCGTTAGTGTTCTCTTGAATAGTTGAAGTGAATAACATTATGCTAACTTAAAAAAGTGTGTTAATGTCTACAAAAGTTGTGGGGTGGTTAATCATCAAGTAGAGTTTGGTTCTCTATAATCAATTTAATTTTGAATATTATAAAATTTGTATTATACGATTTTTAATAATCTGAGATTTTTTATTTGATATATGTCTATCTTCTTAAAACTAACAATCTCATTTTCTAAGAGTTTATGCCTTTTTAAAAAATGATAATTATTCATGAAAAAATATAGAATTTTATAAAATTATTTTTTAATTAAATTCCTTATTTTGATGATAACAATATTTCTTTCCTCCTTTAGGTTATAATCCATAAACCTATAAACATATTTTTTTGTATTTTATCACTAAGTGATGCACCTGATCACATGGATTGTACTCATTTGCTTTTACATATTATATGTAATGACTTAGTGTATACTTTGCAAAATTATGTTCCATGTGTGCCTACCTTTCATGTTGCACACCATGAGATAGTTTATAATTCACAATCCCTTGTTTTACATGCATTATAGGCTTAGATTATGTGACCTGGGTCCACTTTCATTTAATGAATTTTACTGTAGATTTGAGTGTACCCACTAAAAAATGAAATGAAGTGTGCGCCTATACATATATAGCAAATAGTCTTTTAAAACTACCTATACCCACTACATTAGATAGATTTTTTGAAAACATTATTTTAAAACTATTTTTGAATGAAATATAGATATATATAGATGACGATTTTTCACTTTTTTTTAAAACATGGTGTATATAATTTAAGTCATATAAAATTAATTTTATCAAATATCTACTCACAAAAAATTCTCTCAAAATTAATCTTAATTCTTTGCATTCTTCTTCCTTGGAATCTTTTTAGCTCTTCTTTGGTTTCACCTTGAACTCTTCTTCCAAAAATAGTACTTATCATCATCACTAATGGTAATGAGCTCTTCTTGAGTAAACACTTTGAATGCACCTTAAGCTTTATTTTGAGCTCACTAAATTAATATTCTAGATCATTCTATAGCCTTCTTTAAGTCACTTAACTTTCAAATAATTTGAGTATACTAGGCAATCTTATTAATAGTTTACCTAATTTGTTTTGTTAATAGTTTTAACTATAGTAAATAAGTAATTCTGTAAGAAAAATGTGAAGGGATGCAACAAATATTTTTGCTAAAAAGGAACTAAGTAAAAGCTAAAACAGTGCAAGCATAGTAGCTATAGTTGCAAAGTTTGAAGAACAAAACAAGAAAATACTAATATTGATAATAAAAGACCAGGTAAAAAAGTTATGCAGATAGGCATAATTGTGCTTTATGTAACTAACTTTGCCCTCAAAATAATTGGGATTTCTTAAGCACATATGAGAGCAAGTTTAGGCCAATTGAAGGTCCTAAAAAGTCAAGGAGAGCTTGAATGCACATGGAGGGCCACGCCTCATGGCCTAGGCCTACTCGACTTGCTAGGTTGTGCCTTGAATATCAAAAATGAATATTGAGGTTTAAGACTCTATGTAATGAGTTTGTCATCATGATTATTTATGTGATATCATAATGTTAGTTTTCTAAAAAAAAATTTATTCATCATTGTGTGAATTTTTTAAGGTATTTTTAAGGGATAAGTTTGCAAATAATTTTGACATTGATTACTAAAAATACAATAGTGTGTTAGAAAACAACATAATCTAATTAAAATGCCTTAGATGTTCAATTGATGCTACATTTGTCACTTTCATTCATCCATATACTCATGTTATATATTTAATATATTTTTTTATATACTTAGTATAGATTCTTATTATATGCTTATGTTTTAACATGGTATCACACTCGCACAAAAAAAATTGCTCTTATAGCATCTTTATGAACTAGAAAGCTCCTCAAAGCACTCTTCATTCCTTTCCAATTTGATTATGTATGGTAATGATTAGCATGACTTGTGATATTTGAGAGGTTTTTACTTTCTTGCTCGATACTAAGGATCACTATATTACATTCATTAGAGTAATTAATTGAAGGACTTATTTTATTATTTGACTTTTGATAGATAAATATAATGACTAATATGAGATATTTTTACAAAATGAAAAAAAATTGACATACTTATATTTTGGTTCCAACAAACTGCAAATGGCATTGTTATCCTTCCTTTGTGTTGTATTTATTTTGTGATCTAATCTATTAAGTAATAAGAGATGGTAGATTGAATGTCTTTTTACTAGAGACAACTATATGACTTTAGCACCCTTATCTTATATGACGTTGTCACATCTCTTTTATCATTCTTAAGTGCATCATGCTCATTATTAATTTTGGTCATTAGACTTATTATATCACCATAACAAACATACACTCAACTATAGCATATCATGATGCAACACTACCCAATAAGCGACAATGACTAACTCATATTAGGCAATGTTAAGAGTACATCGACATACCCCATTGCTGGTGTACTCATTTAATTACTCAATAATGACAAGTTTTTTTAATAATCAAAGAAATTTGATATCATATAACCAACTATTTTAACATACAAACTATTATGTGTTACAATATTTATATTTTTTTAATGATATTACAATTATATTCTATTATATTTTATAATTTTTTATTTTATTATCTATATTTTCTCTTATGATAGTGATTGTCGTGACTGTCACATTGAAAAAAAAAACAATCACTCATAAAATAATGAATAAAACAATCATCATGATAGCTAAGATTTTAATCTGTATATTTTTGATAGTTTTTAAACAATTAAATAAATTATACATTCCTAATCCAAACCAATATTATTCTTTATAAGTTGTGTTTTATTTATTTATTGATTAAAAAAACTTGATTCACACATAAGATGGCACCCAAATAAATCAAATTAGCTTTCATGGATGGTGATACCCCATTCCAAGAAGGGGATATTTGGCATTGAAGACAAGTGGAGGAAATTTAAAACAAAAAATGCTAATTTCTAATTTTGTGGTTGAAACATTAGCAATAGTTAATTATTTTAATATTTTATTATGTTTTACTATTTTTGTTATTTTCTTTTTATTTTTTCCCATCTGGTCGAATCGCCCATATCCATAAAGCAGCATGATGCCATGGGGCCTCAACGTTATTATTATCTCTCATGCACACACTCATCTTCGTGCATCACATGGTCTCGCTGGAAAAGGGTCCCACCGCGCTGGCATTGCCTTTAATTAACCAAATCTAATCATTGTTATGATCGTAAACAAACAATTAATTAACATCACTAAGTAATCCCCTTTGTTCCCATCCATAAATACTACCCCTTGCTCACCACTGTTGGCTATTGGAAAACAACAAGAAAGACGCAAGGAAGAGCTCAAAGGTGGAAAAGATGACCAAGGAGGTGAGCACGGAGGCGGAGCAGCACCAGCGCAAGGATTACACCGATCCTCCGCCCGCACCACTGCTGGATCTGGGCGAGCTCCGCCTCTGGTCATTCTACCGCGCGCTCATCGCGGAGTTCATCGCAACACTCCTCTTCCTCTACGTCACCGTCGCCACCGTAATCGGCTATAAAAAGCAGGCGGCAGTTGATGCTTGCGATGGAGTTGGCCTCCTTGGCATTGCCTGGGCCTTCGGTGGAATGATTTTCATCCTTGTCTACTGCACGGCTGGCATCTCCGGTCACTTTCTCTTTGCGCCATCTCCCCTCGTTCGGATGTCGTCTTTTGGAATCTTTTTTTATGAAGGCTCTTGTGGCTTGCAGGAGGACACATTAATCCGGCAGTGACCTTCGGGCTGTTCCTCGCGAGGAAGGTGTCCCTGGTGAGGGCGGTGCTCTACATTGTGGCCCAGTGCCTCGGCGCCATCTGCGGCGTGGGAATCGTGAAAGGGATTATGAAGCATCCCTACAATACTTTCGGTGGGGGGGCCAACGAGGTGGCCCTAGGGTACTCCAAGGGCACCGCACTTGGAGCAGAGATCATCGGCACCTTCGTGCTCGTCTACACCGTCTTTTCCGCCACCGATCCGAAGCGCAGCGCCCGCGACTCGCACGTCCCAGTTCGTACCCTCCTTCCCCCTTTAACCAAACATTTTCCTTCGTTTCTCCATCTCCAACAGTTACTCTCTCGAATCAGGTTTTGGCTCCACTCCCCATCGGGTTCGCCGTCTTCATGGTCCACCTGGCCACCATCCCAATTACAGGAACTGGAATCAACCCGGCGAGGAGCCTCGGCGCCGCCGTCATCTACAACAACCACAGCGCGTGGCACAACCATGTAACCCTATGCCTTATCTCGTCAAAATACCTCAAAATCCAGTAGTTCCTTAACTGATGTTTCGATAATCTGAGTAAATGCAGTGGATCTTCTGGGTGGGACCGTTCGTGGGAGCTCTCGCAGCGGCGGCGTACCACCAGTACATTCTTCGTGCGGCGGCAATCAAGGCCTTGGGCTCCTTCCGCAGCAACCCTACCAACTGACCTTCTACTTCCTCGCTTTGGCTTCGCTTGCGTGTATCATCATGATGTAGAGTGCGAGCTCGTAGACGATAGGGTGTCTTCTCATCTTCAACCTCTGCTTCTTCTACCTGTCGATTTGATTTGTAATGTACTTCATTGTATCCTGTTTGTCGTTTAATTTAGTACTTGTGTGTGGTCATTAGCGATTGTTGTTTTGTGATTTAAGTAAATTAAACCCTAACGGGCGACTAGTAGTCCGGCGGGTCGAGACAAACCAGTAAACAGGTCCACCGACCACGGTGCACATTCTTTCACGTGCTTTCTGCAAAAGTGCTCTTTTTTAATCCTTATATAAAGCCAGATAGATAAATGTTTTTTTTTTTAATTAGCTTAAGAGTACAGGAAGGTTCTAGATGGGTGTGACCTTCTGTGTAGCGATCGTTTCTTTGCACGGTCTTTTAGCATGGGTCCGTTGTGTCGTTTCCTAGGGATCACATGGCTACAGAAGACCTACTGATGTCTCACTGGGAAATGTACTCATTCAAATTTTAACGGTCCTTTTTTGCGCTTAAAGTAATCCTGTTTGCTTTTTGTACGACTGAAGTTATGTTCCGACAAATACAAGATGGTTTAATATTCATCTAAAACTAATGTTGTTTTGAGACTTTATGTCAATTGGCTTGATTGGATGATTCAATTATTTGATGCAAGTATAGGATGGTTTATTGTTTGCCTAAAAATAATGATGTTTTGAGACCTTATTAGGAAGGATTTGATTGAATAATTCAATTATTTAAAGAAACAGTATGATAAGGTTAGTTGGATTATCTTGTGTACTCCAAAAGTGTAAATATTTTTGTGGCCAGATTTATCTGCTTGTTGGATTTCCAAAGTTTATTATTAAATTGTCTTATAAATTCAAACAGTTCTTAGTGTTCAAATGTTTGTGTAACTACCAAAATTTTAAAATATGTTAAATAAATACAACTTAGTATGTGATATTAATATTTTTTTGTGTGAGATATTTTAAGAATTTATTAATATTTGATATGCATCTCAAATTAAGTGCTAAATAGAAAGTATTTATGGTTTGAGCAAATCATTACATGAATAAATTATTGATATATAGTTGTAATTTTTTTAAATTATTTAGAATTTTCTAGAAATAAAACTAACATTAGATTTATTAAATTATTATCAATTATATTATTAAAATTAAAATGAATTATTTAATCCTAATCCTTAAGGTTGTCTTTTTTTTTTTTTTTTATCTTAGTCCCAATCCATCTCATGATTGTTGATTGTCAACCTAATTCTTTATCAAATGTAGACTAACCCTATTTTAATTCAATGATGTTGCTCACCCCATTTTATCGACCCAATCAACCTTCTGTTGGAGCTTGCCGTCATCAGCTTCGCTCAAGTCTTATCATTGTCAACACCCTCCTTTGCCTCTGCCTAAGCCCCAAGCATCACCAATCCCTTTCAACTATCGATTGTCACTCAAATACCACTCTCCCATTGATCGTTGGTCATTCTTTCTTTGTTGATCATTGATTGTGGCCACAGTCAAACCATTTAGTTTCTCAACTCAAGCTGATTGAACTTGCATTTCAAAAGACATACTTGCATTATCATCAAAGGTATGAAAGCAATAGTTATTTTTGTGCTTAGTCCACTACCATGATTTTTGGAGTTGAGATCCAAAAGGTAATTCAAATATGCAAAAGATTTTTGTATATCAAAAGGATCTGTCTTCTCAAGAGTAGGATTATACTTCAAAGATAATATAAATCAAGAGAGTTGTTAAAATGGGGTAAATGTGTGAAAAATCCAATTGTAAATGCATATGAAGTACCACTCCTACAAAGTTCATAAATCTAACAACCAACCAGATCTTCTAAATGCTCATATGATTTCATATGTGTATACATGCATTCATGAATCCATCCTCCTACCACTATTTGTCCATACTCAAATGCATGCCTTTGTGAATGCATTCATCCACACATTGGTCTGGCCGCTTGTAAGCGCACATAAATGCATGCATCTGTCTGTCCTCTTGTTCATTCGCGTGCCCATGTTAGAAATGAAGAATACAAGTTAAGCCAAAAATCACCGACAGTGGAGCCTAATCTAGTTCTATGTATCAATAACACATTTGGTTATGAAATCCATTGAATGATAAGTCTAACAAAATAAAATTAACCCACAAGACAAAGACAAATAAAAAAGACCATAAAACATTGTAGACAAATCTTATATTCAATTTCCACTAGTCAGATTTTTTGGCATTGCATAATTTATGTAAATTATTGTAGTTGAAACATAGAGTTTCATCATGGGGTAGGTCACATTGTACATATAGAAGATAAGTTTGTAGAGATCACATCTAGTGAGAACAATCTTTTTGGTTTGAAGCATGGGTTAGGCATGATCAATTAATTCTCACCAAAAAATGCAAGGGTTTGTCCCCAACAAAACAAATATTTCTCCAACTTCACTCGTTTATAACACAACAGCGGCGCCAAAAGATGGTGCATAACCCATTTTTCGTACTCAACTAATAGCATTATAGAAGAGGGACCAACATGTCGTGAAACCATTATTGAATGTAATTACACAATCTATTCCATCATTTTGTCATTAGCCATTTATTATAGTGATTAGGCATATGCTCTCTCATCATGTTTAGCAAAACCACAAAATCACTACGAAGGACAATTCTCCACAGATTAAGCAAAAAGTCTACAACTATTTGTTAACTATCCCATGGTACAAGTTTCCATCTCACTTTTGAGCGGAATCTATTCCAAGCAGAAGGTAGGCTTGTTGATATCCAGTCATTCTACACAATAAAGGCATCCAATTTGAAGGGGATTAATCAGGTTAGGAAGAAAAATAGTTGCCAATAGAGTGGCGTTTCGAATCTAAAATTTAATGATGAATTATATCCAATAATTTTGTTGGCCCCAAGTCAGGTAAAATTAATAATCATAACCAAGGAATCGTAGCTCAAAAAGATCTCATCATCACTACAGGCAATAGAAAAGCCTCAAGCTTACAGAACATGCCTAGAACAATTCGTAGAGGATAGAGCAAAAACGAGACAAAATACTTAATCAAAACAAAGATCTAAACGAATCGTATAGCTCAGATTAGGAAATCCACGAGGTTACTATCAGAAAACTATCTATTAGTGCCTGGAAAAACCCAAACTACACGTCTTGAACTAGTCCTTTTAATAACCTGGTGCAAGGAAGGTAGAGAACCAGATCACCAACTCGTCATTGTAGGATGATTCTCCGGCAAAGAGCGGCTCCGCGTCAATAGAGAGGCGGCAGAGCGGGCAGGTCCTTTGGCATCGCACCAACCACTGGTCAACACACTCCCGATGAAACAAGTGGTGACACGGGAGCTTCCTTGTACCATCTCCTTCCTCCAACCTACACAGGCATACACAGCAGTCCATCTGCACCTCCACCTTGGTGTTTCCTTCACTAGTCATCCATGCCTTACAAGCATTCTCAAAGATAATGCACCCAAAACCCAGGATCTGCGATATTAGGGATGCCAAGGTGCTCATTAGTGGAATTCTTGTGATAGCCATGAGGCAGACAACCTTTAATAAGAGTGTTTTGTAAATTGCTTGGATCACAAGGATGGTTGGAGACACAAGAGTGAGGTCAGATTTCACATTCCTTGAGCTCCAGTTCGCAAAAGTTCATTGTAAAGTGACATCTAAATAGTATAAATTTGTGTATTTGGATCTTAAAGTCTAGATAGAATCAGCAGGATCTGCAATGCGGATCACAGCAGCAGGTAAGAGATTGAAATTATAATGGAGCACACAGACCTAGAAAAGAATGCAAAAAAAGTATTAAAAGTTGGTAGGACGTCAGGATTTTTGTTTACCAGATAGTAGGTGCAAGGTGAAACAGACCTTGCATTAAGGATGACAACAAATCGTCAATGGAACAGCCCATCAAAGGTTGTGGAACAAGACAATGAAGATGGTATATTGTGCAGAGATTCTCCCGTACAGGAAACGCCACCAACCTTCTAATACTGCAAGGGCAGTGACACTGCAAGCGAGAGGGTTACAATTAAAGAGAACTCATCAAATTGCATTACCGTAGGACCAAATTCTCAACCAACTTCTGCGTTACTAGCTCAAAAGCTCAGAAGGTAGACAGCAAGAATGCAAAGATAATAAAGACAACAAACCTGGCTCAAGGTTGTTGCCTACCAAATCCAGTACTTCATTTTATTTTAGTTTTTTAAGAATGGCAGAGAATTCTCTCTTGATTCTCTTCACTAGATTTTCCTTTTATTTTGTGTTAGTTGCATCGCCTTCATTGTAATTACCATTTTTCCGTAGTGTCCTTCACTCAGGTTGACCAATTCCCAACTATTTGGAACTGCTTACCTAAATTAAGTCAAACTTGTCTTCTAAAACATGCGAAATGATCACTAGGTTGTAAGAATACAAAAAAATTCTTTCCTCGTGAAAAAAATATATATTCACATCTGGGTATCACTGAGCATTGGATATTGCTCTTGATGATCGACCTCCTTGAGAACTGTGGAGGGAGCATCTCAGGTACAATATATTCATCCCATCACAATGTTATCCTCATCAGACCACGTTCAAATTTAGTTTTGATGATAACCAATGCTATGAAAGAAATCAACATAAAAATGTCTTACAATTTTGTATAATTGACATGGTAAAGTTTGCTTAACTGCATTTCATATTTTAAATAGTTGCTGCATATTTTTCAAAATAAAAAAAACATAAACTTTGAACATCTTGAAAATTACATTGAGTTGTAAAGATTATTAAAACTTTATACACTCTATGCACTTAGACAATTTAATCAAGTTAAATATGATTAAAAAAATTAATTTGTAGAGGATCTATGTTCAACAAAACATCAGACTATCTGAACAAATGTTCAATCAGGCTTCTGATGGACATTGGGCCCTCCAACAAGAATATTCATTAGTTAGATTTCAATAATCATTTGGATGCTTCGTCAAAAATTCATTGAACCATGCTATCAATAGACTAATGGCTAGTACAATAAACATTGGACCTTCAAATGAGTTAGTCCATTAAGTGGTCAAATGGGGCACCACTTTTGTTATGACCATGGACCGTCGGATGAGTTATCTGATGACGAGTTCAATGTTGGATATTCTAATCGTCATCAAATGGCACATTGTCTAGTTCAACAGACAACCTGTTAAGGTTGATAGATCATAATTGAATTAATCAAGTCATCCAATACAACGATCGAACCATCCAATAGGGCATTAATGGCTAGTTTGGCTAATAGGTTTATGATTTTTTCCAAATCAAGTCATTGTCAATAGGCTTCTATATGTTGAGCAAGATGAAGAATGCACTAAACAAGACCTGAGAAATTAGTAGTTAAACATTGAACATATTTATGAAACATAAGCAATCACCCTTCTATAATAAACTAAGATAAAAATAATATTCAATATATATGCCTACATTGATAGAACTTTTTTATACACTCAACAATTTACTTTCTATACTCAATTAGCATTCTTTTTCTACAAGCATTTTCTACATTTCGTTTATGAGCCAATACGTCCTCTTAATTTAGGATTATCTATATACATTACTATAATGTTTTGAGAGAGTTATTAAGATATAGCTACTACTACTATTTAGGAATTGTTGAGTATAGTGCAGGAATATAGAGGTGCTTGCTATAGGCCTTGTATTGAGGGCATTGTCGACTACAGGTTTTGTGCAAATGGAAATGTCTACTTCGAGTCTTGTAGAGTGAGTGTGGGGACTTATTGTCATGACCATGTCTCTTTATATCAAAGTATTGTTCTTTTATTATCATCTCAAACTGACCAAAATGGATTTTGTGCTCAAAAGATGCTTCAACATTTTAATATTAAGGTCTCGCATATAACCCTTAGAATTATTTTCTTCCTAGTCAATATAGAACTATATTCTTATAACCCGTTATTTAGAAGCCTGCCAAGAGCAAGACCATTTCTTACGATAAATCTCTCGAGGCTAGACTACCTACTCTTTTCGATTCTGGCCATTACACCAATGCTTTTGTTTCCGATGAAAAGAGTAGTTATAAGAACTTCACTAACAATCACAAAAGATAGAAAAAAAGAGATATGCCCAAGCAAGTTGCTTGGGGTGGATCTAGATACACAAGTTACGACCCAAACCACTTAAAGATCTAATTTATTAATGCTTTGCTTTTATTTTTGTCTTTACTACATTATAAAGTGGCTTTTTAATTTGCATTTTAACTTCCAAATACTTTTATTCACCCAATTTACCCCCCTTTGATTGTATCATAGGCCAAAAATTAGTATCAAAGTTAGTGTTGTTCACTTGAATTCATATCTAAAAAGTGCTCCATAACGTGCATTGTTTTACAAAGTGTTGTACCATCCACAAGACAATTTAATACAAAAACACCACTAAAATCCCTTTTTCATTTTGGTGAAATAAATAATTTCTTTCAATTAATAGATTTTAGGATTTGAAATTTAATATAAGTTCGTTATACCTATCTTAAAAAATCTATATAAGAAATTTACATTGACAAAGCTTTTAGTGAATGGACTTCACAAAAAGTCCTACTTGTTGAACTTAATGCAAAATCAATTAATTGCTTATATTATACTCTTACACCTAATAACTACTTAAAAGTCTAAATGCTTACTTGTAGAAAGGAAATCTAGGACAATATAGTTATCACATACAAAGGCACCAATGAAATAAAGAGAATCTAGAATAAATATACTTATAGATGATTGTGAACTATTTACTATGAAGCATTGTGAAAGTATATATGACAAGTTCAAATGCTTTACAAATATTGTGAATGACTTATAATCTCTTGACAAAAGTTTTTCTAATCATGATTTAGTATATAAGATTCCAAAGAACATGCCCAAAATAGGATGCTAAAGTGACAACAATCATGGAGATGAAGGACCTCAACACGTACTTGATTGATGTCATTATGGGTTCACTTATTGCCCTTGAACAAAAAATGAAGAAAATAGAAGAATTGGAGAAAGATGACTCTAAAAAGAAGAAAAAGACATTATAATAAAAAACAACATGCCCAAAGTTCAATGAAGGAATTGCTATACTATATTGCAAAAAGACCGAACACATTAGACCAAACTATCGTTTAGAAGATGACATGGTAAGAAGACAGTGAAGATGACAAGTAGATAAATCTCTATCTCACGACTCAAAGACAGGAAAATGACATCAACATCAGCAAGGTATATAAAACAGAACTTTCGAACAGTGATTAGAAGATGTAGGAGCTAATTTACTTAAGAAAATTTAGAAAAACAAAAGAAAAAATACTTAGTTTTGAAAAAAGAATATTCTTTGCATGAACAAGAAATGTTAAGATAGAAATAACACATAACAAGATTAAAAAGGAGTATGATGATTACATGTGTGAATATTTGAATAAGGAATTAGAAAAATCAAAATGGCAGCCTGAAAAAGATAGTATAAACAAACTGAATTTAACAAAGGAAAGTTTTCAATTGCTCAAAGAACTATCAGATTTGAAAAATAAAAAATCTGCAATTACTTATAATTCTTCATATTTTTCTCATATGAACACATACATGCACTCTTTAAATATTAGTTGCAATTATTATGACATGTTTCATATGTATACTCAATTAGAAGATATGTTATCTTTAAATCCATCCCAAAAGACACATTTTTATAATGCCAAAACTAATACAGCTAGACCCAAAGTTGTTTAAGTAACAAAAAATAATAACCAATTCTTCTTGTAAGCATGCCTCTATAAAGGGATCAAGCATTTTTGCCAGTGCATAAAGGGACGCGTATTACAAAGACTCTCATTTGTATGACTGCAAATAAATCAAATTTATAATATCCTAGCTCATCCTACAATAATGTTGAAAGAAATACTGCAAAAAAAAAACTTATTTGCTGATAAAATTGCCATATTTAGTTGTAATGATTTGCTACTAAAATGTTGACAATATCACCGAAATTACAGAAGATTAAAATAAAATAAAAGTTTAACTTCGATAAAAGAATAGCACATAATGAAAATTGAACATGAATTCCATTGAACTCAAACTAATCTGTTTTTCTGAGTGTCCAGCTTCTTATCTGACCAGCCTCTCCGCTTGTCTTAACAAGCCTCTAAGCATTCTCCCACAAACTTTAGAATATTTCCAACTTGCCTATAGGCCTAGTTTGAGTATTGTAGCAGTTACTGATAATTGCCTCCAAAGAGTTTCCTATAATTCCTACCTCAATCGAACCATTTCAAAATTATCAGAAGCCTCCAAACTTTTCTGTTGTTGTAATTTCAGTAGCTCTTCTTATCTTAATGTACCTAACTCTCCCACTTAAACTTGTCTATAAATACCTCCTTAGAGCATAGGTGAAGGGTCTTTTAACACTTCCTAGATTATCACTTTTGTACTTTATGATAGCTATGAAACTTTTTCCAAAGAAAAAAGATCTGAAACATCCTTTTTCCTGATTTTTATGCCCTATGCTACCGCTCATTTTCTATTCTTCCTAGGCAAACATTCGCAGCCATGCGAATGTCCCTGCATGATTCCAAAAGAAAACCTCCAGCATCTCTTGGTTCCATCTATGGGAGATGGTAGGTAGACAAAGGACCAAGAATAATGCACTGTCTTCCTCCGTTGTCCAAAACCGTAGCACAAGCAAGAAACAAGTCTTAAGAGGTTAATTCCCTGTGGGAATGATTTCGAGAAATGAACCATCAACCCTCAAGGAATAGTAACTCTTGAAGATGGCACACCAAAACTCCTCAAGAGTTTCTAACACTCAAAGGAAGGTTACCAAACACCTTGAGAAGTCAAAACCCTGGAAGTTTCAAAAAAAAAATAGTGAAACTTACTCAAAGGGATAATATGTATCATGAAAGCAAAAACACCTAAGCTTAAGAATATGGAGTTGTCAAGAAGGAAATAGCAAAGGCAATCATGCCAAGACCACATCCAACCCTCCAAAAGGTCTCTTGAAGATGCACCTGACACTTAAGAACCACTGTCAACATCTACCACTTCACGTGGACAAATAAAGCCTTTGAGAAGCTGAACTAGAAGCTGATTAAAGCACCTCAAGTAAGTAGCAATTCAAGAAACATGCCAAAAGAAACGGACTCAAGGAACCCTTGAACATAGGGAACAGAGAACCACTCTGTAAATTGTGCACCACCATCCTAAAAGTTATAGGAAGTGATTAACTATGAAAAACTACTTAATTTTGAATTCTTCCATGCATCTAGTAATGGATGTAATATAAATCCTTAATAGAATAAGTTATTGTATATATCTAAAGAGGAACATCATCTAGCATATTGAAACACTTGAAAAAGGAAAAAGAAGTCCAATCTTCAACTTTGTCATTTATCAATGTTACCACAACATTTCTTTGTTATTTTCTCTTCTACCTAGTAGTTCCTCTATTCAAGCATAAAGATCCTATAAAACATCCTAGCATCCCACTAACAAGGAACAACAAGGAGCCTTGGATTGATTATCTATTATTAGCGTAGTTCTTGAATTTGTATGTGTGGTCAAGACTAGGAGATCCAAAAGGAAAAGAATAAACAAGAAAAGCACCAATCTAAAGAAAAGAACCAAAGAGAAGTTATGGAATGTAAAGGATATTCAAACTATACACTTGAACAACATATGAAAAAATTGACCCAAGCTCTTCAAGCTCAAATTAGGATTTCCATCAAGCAACAATCTACCGCACGATGATAATATCCAAGGAGAGAACCCAAGGAGTTCTTCCCCAAGTTTGAGTCAATCCCAAAGTTCCCAACATATTTAACAAAGGAGGAGAGGACAAATAAAACTGATGACATCAATTTGACATTGTTGTGATTAAATGCTAATAGAAACTATTTAAAGTCAAATATCTCAACTAGAATATAAAAGGCCTCCATGAAATAAATCACTTGGAGTTCCTCGGGAGCAGAGAAACCTTCAAACCATGCACACCCCTGGGCATGATGATGCAAGTCTTAGCATTTAAAGATACTAGAAACTCCTTTGGGATTTGTTCCAATAGTTTCGTGCCTCGAGCTCTTCCATCTTGAAGTGGGTCTCAACCTAACACTTAACTTTTGGAGGTTCTTCGACAGGTTATAGGTGATTTGAAAATTCTTATATTGGAAATCAAGTCTAAATCAACTGAGAAGTTAAAAAAATTAACTAAATCCTTTATATCCTTCTTTGACCTCACCCTAAAAGTAAAATTGGACATTGCAAAGTTAAGGCTTTGAGCCTACAGTTGATAAACGAGTCCCAAAACTGACTATCTCAACTTCTTCCTCAATCAATTCTTAGGATACAAAAGCAATCTCCTTTGAGTTTAATGGCTTAAGAGCTATCATTTGCTCAACCTGGGTTTTCTTCAATGAAGGGGCTCCAACAAATGATATAGCTTTCCTCTTGCCCTTCAAGCCTTAGTCCTTTAAGACTTGAGACATATTCTTATTTAATGTCATCTGCTACAACATCCAAATAGTGGCATAAGGGTGGGTGGGTTTTAGGGATGAACTTGAGGTACCCATCCACCACCCTTTCCAAGTTAAATGTGTCATCCAAGAACTTATTTTTCACCTTGAGAAATGAAAGAGCATCAAAAAACTTTTTGTCTTTGGGCTACAAAGCACAAGGAGGCTCTGATATAAATATATCTTTCTCTGATCTCACCCCAAAAGTAGCATTGTTCAAAATGAAACACCTTGAAAGTTTATTCTCCCTCAAGTGATATTCATCTTGACTTTCGTCCTTGGAGTAGTAGAAGAGGAGGCCCAGAATGAGCGAGGAGCAAGTAGAATTGGTCATTTAAAAGTTGAGGCTTCTAGCTCATAATTAGCAAAGGAGACCCAAGACCAACCATCTTAACTTCTTCCTTGGTCACTTCCCAAGATCCCTCTCCCTATTCAAAGGCAATATTCTCTAAGTTTAATAACTTAATAGCTTAAGGGCCTACATTTTCTTCAATCGAGCAAAAGGAATAACTTTCTTCTTGCCCTTCGCCTTACTCCCTATTCAAGGGTGGGTTTTGGAGATGAACTTGAGATACTCATCCAACACCTTTTTCATCTTGAATGTGCTATCCAAGACCTTTTTCACCTCCAGAAATGAAATGGCATCAAAAGCCTTTTTTATCTTTGGGTTACAAAACAACTTCCTAAGGATCCCTGACATGAAGATATATCAACATCTTATTCAATCCAATCATCAGATTGTCAACTGAAGTGATTTACCAGATCAACTCTTTTAGTAGGAAATCCCTCTGATAATTTGTACTCTCAATGAAATGGAACACATACTAGTACTAATCAAGTCTCTACTTATTTTATTCTTCAACAATCATACAAAACAATAAAACATAGTCATCATATTCAAGGCCAATTGTGTAGTTATGATTCCAAAATGCTTAAATATATCAAACATGCATTTTTGGCAGGGTAGTCATACGCCACAAAAGAGGAACTTTACGCATACGCAAACCCTCCTAGCAATCTTTGATGTTCAGCCTTTTACTTTTCTCAAAGACATAAAACTTGACATCTCAATAACTCAGCACCCCATCTAGTTGAAGCGAATGTTTATTGAAAATCCTCAATCTTCTTGAACTGCTTATACACCCGTTGAATCAAAAGCATCATTAGGAAACGAATAGGAATGTTTGGGAGTCAAGAGAACATAAATGCACAAAAACAAAGGGTATAGCAACATGCGTAAACCGGAAGTGGTCTTAAATGTATTTATAAGCACAGTTCAAAATACGAATCGATGTCTCAAACTCATGTTTATCCATTGATTGTCACCTTGCCACGTGTCAAACTAATCACGACCATCCTCAAATTCATGATTTGACTGTTCCCACCATGTTTCATCGCTTTAGCCAATTTTCAAATTTGAGTGACGTATTTTTTAGTTAAATAATGATTTGATGTTCTTCTCGAATTGTGCATTTGATAAATAATTTCAATTGGAACCTTGAGTTTTGCATTATCGATGATTTAAAACTCTTTAATCTTGATCCCCTAACAATCTTATTTTGACTTCTAAGTGTTCTTGGATTAAATTACTTTGGTTACATGATTTGTGCCACTCAAGAAGCATTAATTGAGATTCTTTTCTTGGATAAAAATTCAAGACCTATTTCTTGAGAAGGGAGAAAAACTTGCTAACCAATTGCAATGATCTTTAAAAAACAAAAGCTAAATGAAAAATTTAATGAAAAACAATGTTAATTTATTCTTAAATAGATGGCTTCTTATAGATATCTTTGAAAAAGAAAATGAACAAAATCAAATCATTCTCAAAAAATCTCCAAATTGTCCAATGTTCCAACTTAAGATTGAAAAACTTAAAACTAGAATGTCCCAATAGTTCTAAGAACAAATGTCATGCCCCACCTATTTCATTTGATTTTGACTCAGATTGATGAAAACAAAATTTTATTTGAAATTGATAATAATTATTACAGAAAAAAATGTAGAGAAATATATAATAGTTGTATCAGTTGTCTATCAAGCTAGATTCGATAGAATCCATTAAAGAAGATCAGCTTCAAGACAAAGAATGTTAGAAATTAATTCAGAAAAATCAAAAGATGGTTGGGAGTTTGATTTTACTATTGATAAAAGTGGTATTTTAAGATTTCAAGACTGTCTACGCATTCCTAATCATTAGCAATTGAAACAAACTTTTGATCAATAACCATCATAGATAGTAAAAATCCTTAACATCTTTTTGACATCAATTTAGAAGCTTTTATTACATATATATAAAAAAATTCTTTCATTTTCATAATAAATCACTTCTTCAGTCTGAGTTTTTAACTTTATATTTTTTTTCTACACAGTCAATCAGCACTTGATGTTTTACTAACCAATTCCTACCAAAATGATACCAAATTTTTGCAAATGTAGAACTATTAATTCCATAGCAAATTCCTTCCCTTGTATGTCTATATATCTATTGATACATTTTTCAACTTTAATTTTAATGCCATCAAGCAATTTTACTAGCAATGCAATTTTCATTTTTTATAAATTTACAGATATAACATCACATGTATGCTAAGTAATGATGAGCATGATGCTCTACTATAAAAAAAATAGATACTAAAATATGTTGAAATAACAATGTACCTGAGATAACATAAGTGGAATGGGGTGCCTCTTCCTGAGAGATCGCATACACCATGGACTATCCTCTACCTTACCAACTGACCCTTACTAGCACCTACAGACTTTGAGATAGATACAATGTCTCTGCCTCTACCACTACCTGTTTCACCTCTACCACCAAAACTAATAGGTAAGCTGTCTTAGATACAATACCAGTTTGGGAACATTATCTGACAATGTAGCCTGTCTCATCACAAGTAAAGCATCAGATTTGTCCACTTTGTCTATACCAACAAACATTTTTATGAAATTTGTCACAATCAGAATACTGAGAGGTCTTGATAGTAATCTTTGTATCAGTTCTCCTGCTGCCAGCACCAGATCCTGATCCCCCATAACTAAATTATCTACCTTCTCGAAATCTTTTAAAACTTTTCTTATGAGTTTATCTTTCATTACCTTAGTTCCTTTCTTCTTTTTCGATTTTTTTTGAGGGATTTTAATAATTGCAGATTTTGCTCTATCATCCTGGCATTCTTAATAAAATCATAAAAATCAGATGTTCTGTAGGATACCAAAGCTGTTTTAATGTCATACCATAAGCCCTTGCGAAACGTAAAACATCGCAACTCCTCAGATCCTATCATATCAAGAACATATCGTGCCAGAGTACTAAACTTCTTCTCATACTCAGATATTGTCAAATCATTTTGGACTCATTCTGACAGATCTAATTGCATTTTCTCCCGTGCAGATATAGAAATATAATTGTTTTCAAAATCTTCAACAAAATCTTGTCATGAAATCTCTTTCACAAGTCTATTGTGGAATCTGATGTGGTAGCATGATTCCCACCAATCATAGAATCATCCTCTAACACCAGAATCGTTACAAAAACTCTCCTATGATTAGGGAAGTCCATAGGATTAAATATTTTATTCACATGCTTGATCCATCACTCTGTTACAAAAGGATTTGAACCTCCCATAAAATAAGGGGGATGCATATGATGGAATTGATCAATCAGTTTATCCAACATAAAACCTTTTTCATGCACCTTTGTATGTTGTGATAAAAATAATGTTACTTGCATTGGAATATTTGGACTATCAGATCCTTACAAATTAGGAGATAACTCTCTTCCATGTCTCCTTCTGATTCTTGAATTCTAATTCATAAAAATTCCACACATCAATATTCAATATCCTATCCAAAACCACATTTATGAAAATAATTTACGTATAAACAGGTATGTCATGTATATACTATGCTAATGTCCTCACTCAAACTCTGCATTTTAAAAACCTTTGGCTCTGATACCACCTTACCACGCCCCACCCATTATAAAACTAAATTATCGTCTAACTGACGACAAATCAGGGCACATGCAGCTAACAGTGAGGACATAAACTACTATAGACGTGGGTGACAAAATAATGATATAATAATTTTACCTTAATTATAATTCTAATTTTTCATCACAACAAATAAAGTGCATACATACATTTTCTATTTTGTAAAGTTCTCAAAAACATGATAAAAAATAAAATCAACATGCATAAGATTGTTTACACACCTCACATGCCACTCTATGCACCCTCTTTGTATGAATCTGTCACATACCTTATAATATAAATAGGAGTGAGCATAAAAAACACCTAATATGTGAATCAACACAAATAAATAACAAATATATGATAAACATAATTAAATAACATAATGTTAACATGACATATCATAGATGCTCAACATATAAAAACATAAATAACATATACATACATCAAATATACACACGCATCTTTGTTATTTTATTTCATTTTACTTTCTTTTTTTATTTATTTTTTTTATTTTCATTTCTTTCATTTTTTTATAACTGAATCCCAGATAATTCTCATAGGACTATACACCCATATCCTAATTATGTGTCATCTCATCATTTCTAGATCTCTGCACGTAGGCATACCCGTAGGCATAACTCTCCAGCCATATCTATCACATATCATCTCCGTCCCTTGTCCCTGCACTAAGTATAAGTGGATATCGAAGGAAGTCTCTGTTGCCATCTCATCTCATCTCATAGCCCGGTATCAAACTAGTGCCTATAATACCCAACATCCTATGCTTGTACTCATCACATCTCGTATAATATTATAGCCCGATACCAAACTAGTGCCTATGATGCCCAGCATCCGATACTGGTGATCATCTCGTGATGCCCAACATCCTATGTTGGTACTCATCACATCTCAAGGAATCATGAGAACAAGTCCAAAAAAATTCACGTTCTATTTTCATTTCTTTTTTCCATCAGAATATTTAATCTTGCCATCTTTATCACGCAATACACATCATATCACATGCTTATCCTTTATTCTCTTTTCAAGACATATTACAATATCATATTGTATAATATATGCATCATAAATATCATGTCATATTTATTTTAAATTAAATCATACCTACTTACATCCCAAATAATTAAATTCATATATTTTTATTCCAGATGATCTCTCAACTTCTTTTCCTTTAATTTTCTACAAGGAATTTAAATGTCTCAATCAATTTCTACAATTGCATATATCAACATTAATTAAATATTAGAATTAATCTTACCTCTACAAGCTTCTTGTTCTTGTGCTTAGAAACTTTTTCTTCTTGGCTTATTACCTTTAAGACAATTTTTTTTCTACATAAAAAATCTACCAATTTTTGTTTTACTAGTAATAAATTGCTACAAAATAAGCTACCACATTCTTGTCATATTTTTTTTACAATAATTGTTGCAAGAGTCTCGCTTCTTTTTATTTTTGGATTTTCCTCCCTTTTTTTGGATTTTATGTTTCTTGGATTTTTTTTCACTGGCTAGCAACAAAAATGACACCGCATGCTTGTCGACGGGAACCTCATACAACCCTAAAGAATGCATGTCAATAGAAAAATTGGAAAACTACAAGAAAAATTATCTTTCTAAATTTTCCCTCTTCTGTACCTTGAATCGTGACCACGAGTTCTATTTCTCGTTTTCCAACAATGGTAGATCTTACAGCTCATTGGATTGGGATTCCAGTCAAGTGAGGTCACTGAATTTCTTTTCCCTTGCGCTCTCTCTCGATCGTTGCCTCTATCCTTTTGCGGCGACCGTTTGGTAACCGTATCTCTAATGATTTTCCCCAAAATCGCCATTCTCAGGAAATTTATTTTTCCGATTTTTTTAATTAATTAATTAATTAATTTAATATTATTTACTAATAACTTCAAAAATTAATTACAAATTAACCAGGGCTCCAAAATTCGTCGTTAAGTTTGCCCTATTTAATTTTATATTCATATTCTAATTACAACCATTGAAAAGTATTCTATAAAATAAAGAAAAACTCATATTTTTAGGTGATTACCATGACGAGTCGTTACACCAAGAGTAAAGTAAGTACTATCAAACAAGTTTACTAACATTTTTTTGACACCTTTTTAAATGGTTGAATAGTCTCAAAACCCATCAAACGACTTTTTTTTATCACTCTTCAACAACTTGTTCTATGACCATTCATCAAATTTTTCCTCACTAACAGACCTTAGCCATCAGTCCTCACATCGTCAATTGCTCGAACTCATTTTGTGCCTCCAAACAAGAGAATCTATTCTTGGACTCCAACTTTTGATGAAAAGCCCCAATCTCTAATTCCAAGTAATTAGCTTTTTTCTTCATTGACAATAGATCTTCATGAAGGCCTAACCACAAGTGTTGGTTTCCAACTCACAATAAGCTTTCTTCGTGCCGTCCCTCATCCCTCTCAAATCTTTTCAGAGAGTTGCATTGCCTTTATCGTCCATCTTTCCTCCAATAGGCTGCCCTCTTTACTCGACCAATATTTCCCAAAGCTATGATTCCTAAAAAATGACAAAAACGAAAGCTAGCTCCTATTGATGATCTTATTACTACTCCTACTCTTGTTACTTCAGCCTCTACTATGGTAAAGCAAAAGTTTCAATCAATCACTTTGGCCCTCAACTGTCATGGTGTTCTAAGGTGTACCCACTGAAAGCTTGCTTTCTATGGGCAAGTCAACAAATTCCTTCCACCCTTGGTTGAACTTTGCCACCTCCTTCGCCAACATGCTCACAATCAACCGATCGACAGAATCAGTGAACAATGCTCGAGTAACATGTGGTTGAATCCATCACCACCTTCTTGGCTAGATTCTCCATGATGGTAGCGACCAAAGCCTCCATTGAGGTCGAAAGATTTGGAGATTCAACATTGATCACGATGTTACTATTGGAAGCTTCAAGCAATGGTGCCCCTACGTCCTAACAGATAAGGGAACTAGTGTTGGAGTCATGATCGTAGTTGCGGGAGTTTTTTTGGACAAGTTTTTGGCCAATTTCTTCATTCACAATAAAATTGGCGTGGTGCTCACCCATAAGGGTTTGGACTCAATCTTGGCAAATGATGCCCCCAAGGACAGACCAGAGTGCCATTGCAAAAGAAAAAGAAATTTTGCCATGGATGGTTTGGTGCAGAAGCTACAAGGATGAGGTTTCCCTACACCCTTGAGCAAATATGTATATATACATATATATATACTTGGAGTTGTAATTTTGGTATTAAACCTATTCTAGGAGCTAAATTGACTTTTAATTTTGCATCAAATTGTGATCTAATGGATATTAAGTGCAAACATCTTGAAATAGATTATTAAGAAAACAAGCTCATGATTTAGGCATCATGCCCTTGGAGAATTGATAAATCCACATAGGTGAATCTAGATCGTTTCTACAAATGAATAGGAAAGCAATTGAAATCAAACCATTGGATCTAAAGAGCTTGAGAAGACTAAATGTTTTTGTAAATTAGACCAGAATTGGTCATTCAATGTTGAAGATTGGCAACTAAAAGCATGGATTATCAGTTTCATCTAATACATTAATAGGAAGACTAGGAAAGTTAATTGATAAATCATTGATATTTCTTTTTTTAATTTCTACTTCTATTTGGTCTTGTTTGTTAACAGGTTAGATCCATACATATTAGTGGACATATGAATAATAAATTAACATCTATTATTTGTTATCTTCTTCTATTCTCTTTCTCCTTCTACTATAACACAGCAAAATGATTTAACTTTCAGTAATAAATTAGAATTATTTTAGCAATGTTTAATCGTTTATTTTTATACATTATATGATCATTTGAATGGGAATTGTTAATCAAATCAGTCTTTACATTGTCTAAATCTATTTTAATGGGCATTAACTAAGAGCCATATTCTATTTCGGTGCTTATTTTGAGTGATATACTAGCTTATTAATAATTATGTTTTCTCAATATACAATGGACACATTCACTTGGACTTGTTAAAAAAACTTGAATTTTCATTTTTCAAGGTTAGCAACTTTGGCTTGTGCCATTGCATTAAATGCAAAATTGAAATTTTTAGCATGAAATGAAAACTTCTTTTCTAGTTTTAAGGGGTAATTACACTAAAAATACTAAAAGTATCACCTCTATTATAGAGCTTTCAACCATAATCACTTGTCGAGTTTGAGGTCAATTACAATTATTTGCTTTTCCCATAAATATTGGATCAAAGAATTGGACCAATGAAGATGCATTTATTGGCCATCTGGATCCTAGCCATTTGTCCCATCTGCCATCAAATTGCCACAGTGTCAATCATGAATTCCAATGACCCCAAAGCGAGTCCATGTTTGCGAGATCTCTAGGCTCTTTGCTAATCTGCCTCCAAGCTCTTTTCTAAGTGACCTTAATGCACTTTTCAAACCAACCTCTAGGCTTTTGTACTACCATCCACTAAGCTCTTCTTCAACCAGCCTCCTAGCCTTTCTCTGGCTTTTCTGTTACCAATCTTTGGACTCTTCTCCCACTGGCCTTTGAGCTTTTCTTTGACCAACCTTTGATCTTCTTCTCCAACTAGCCTAAGGGCTGCTCTCCAAAAGCCTACAGGAATTTTCAATAGGCCTTTGGACCTATCCCCAAGTTGCCTAGTTTGAACAATGCAGTCGTTCCCAACAGCTCCTTTTGATGGATTTCCACAGTTTCTTCCATTACCCTCAGAAAACTGCAAGAAAACTCCAAAAATTTCAGCCATTTGCAACTACCATATAAATACTCCTTAGGGGGCTAAGTGAAGTGCTTTTTGGAACTTTCTAAATTTTGATCATTTTTTGTGCTTTCTAATATTTATAAGATTTTTCTAAAGAGAGAAACATTGATCTACTATGGTCAATATTTCCCCATTTCTTACCTTGTGCTCTTTGCTCATTTTGTATTCTTCATGAGTGCACGTTCCTATTCACACGTACGTACCCTTCTGATTCCCAACGAACTGCTAACAGTGAGGAAAAAGCTCTTTAGAATATGAATATAGCATGAATCTCAAGGGTACTGTGTAATGGTTTGATATATTTGTCACTCAATTTTTAGCTTGCAATGACAATATCTAGATGAAGAACCTTTAACTGTAAGACATGATGTGGTAAATGTCTTCTAGCACATTCTGGATTAAGAATCCTAGATTCGTAATTTGGATTTCAAATAAGTATCAGTCTTGCAAGTTTGCACGAAAAAATAAAAGAACAATTCCAGAAATATCGGCAATATCTGCGCAACAAAACCAAGAATGTCGATCATTTATCTTCCAAAATACAAGAAATTCCTACTTTCTTAAACTTATCAAAAAATGAAATTGAATTAGGGACAATTAGCCTGAAAGCTGCTGGATTAAGTATCTTCAATAGTATGCAAACAATCTAATTAGTCCATTTCTTAAGAACATAGGATGTCGTCGCATTTAAAAATAAAAAAACTCTCATTGCATGATATGTGCAGAATATGTTAATAAACAGATTTGAAAGTGAGGTCATTTTAGGTTGATGTCCTTCAAACTGAGGGAAAAAGACCATAAAGAAGAGCAGCAACAACTAATACAGAAACTAACAAGACTCAGCATGTAAAGAAGATCATCAGTCCTTCAAATATAAAGGGCATGCTTGAAAACACAAGTTATTCTTACAACGAGAAATGGCAAGCAAAAATATTTTACACCACACACAACATTACAGAAATGACAAAACTAGTCGCCGTAAATACCGTTGTGCAGAACAAGTCCTGAATTTTGAAGGCACTAACTAATTCTGAATGGTTGCAGTATATCTGAAACTGCTCATCAACAACTACAATCAATTACTGGTGGGTCTTGTATTTGCATTTTCATAATCTGTTCTTTCATCCACATTGAGGATCTTTCCATCCTTTGGGACCAGGCAAGGAATTTCATTCACAACCTAAAAAGATAACCTTCTTACACTAAGTAAATATGAAAGAACATATTAATAACCACCAAATAAACGAGATATAGATATTTTATGATCTCATTGAAACATACTGCATTTTATTTTTTTCCCTTCCTATCTACAAAATTCTTTTACAATCAAACAAGAACATAAAAAATGGCATTTTGATGAAGGACAATAGCTGAATACAGGAGCCCATAATCCACAAAAATAAAATCAATAATATTTATTGAATTAGAACACAAAAAGAGAAAGAATAAGTCCAAGACGCCTTCAATGGGTTAATGAATAATTATCATGTAATTTCTAAAAACTGTTACAACTTTCAAAAGACATCTAGATGATCAAGATGAAGAAAGAGATGACACTTTTGTTAAGAATCAAGAAGAGGAACTACTTCTGTGCAAGTGCATGCCTCATTTTCGTTTGATAAGCTTATTTTTAAATTCAACTATGTTTAGGGTTTGAATTGGTCTCATTCATCTCATTGATTTGTAGAGATTGTAGGAGCTTTTAATTTTTATTTACTACTTATGAAATTAATGTTAGGGAGGATTTTGGATGTACAAAAACATGTTTCTTACATGCATGCACAGTGACTCCCTATAATTAAGAAAGATATAAGCATCCTTTTCCTCTTGCTTTCCTTTCTTTATCTCTCAAGTCTCACTCCAAACTGAGACCCTCTCTCTCTTTTCTCTCTCTAGTAGAAACCCCACCTTCATAAAACCATCATCTAACTCAAGAACCTAAAACTCAATTTTACCAAATCTAACATAGCCAGCACTAGCATATTATCATCCCCTTTCATCATCTTCCACCACTCTTCATCATAAAACCCTAACCTTAACCCGAACTGCCAACCTCCCCTAAGCTCTATCATTACAAATACATGGCTATCACTCCCAATCATCTTAAATCGCATCTTTACGTCATCCAAGAGCCATCCAAGCCATCACTTCCACCTTTCTCCACAAAACTTTGTATTCTCACCCCTAGGTTCCCTCTTCCATGCAAGCTCTCTACAACCTTTACCTCCTCATAGACATTAAACTCCTTTCATTTACTAGAAATTACATGTAAAGCTATTAAAGCCAACTTTAAGACAAGACTATGGTTTTAAGGAGCAAATGTATTCTACTTATGGCTAGAAATTATATGTGATAATTCAAAGTTTAAGATATTGATGACATTATCTTGTCCATCTAAAGTTCATTTTGACCACAATAATCATGTCTTAAAGTATTTTAACACCCCAAGAAAATTAAATTAAAAACAAGTGAGTGGGATACTTTCAAAAATGTTCCTTCATTTTAAAACACAAGTTTGGGATCCAAAACAAATCAAGTAATGCATTATCTAGAATTTGTTTTAAAACAAAAGGCTGAGATCCAATTTAAATTATGTAAACAAATAAGGTAATGCATTAATTAGTTTTGATTTAATTATGACATCCTTAGAATGAAAGGGTTCCAAGTTTTGATAGGCTTGAGGAGGATGTTATTTTTGTCTTAACTTCTAAATCATATATAATGATTTAAAAGACAAGACTATGGTTTTACCCAATCTCATTTGTATAACTGATAGGTACTTATTTAAAGGAAAATAATTATCTATCTCAAAGAACTCCTTAAGTGATTTTTTTAACTTTCTACTCTAGAGGTAATAACAAACCATATGGGCAAGGATAAACTAAAGACATGAACCATATTGTTTACTAATGTTATCCTCATAAATAAATAAAGACTACTAAAAAAATTTAGAATATAAATATATATATATATATATATATATATATATATATATATATATATATATATATATATATATATTAGTCAATTCCATATAATTCTATAGAAGATCTTTCTATAGACTTAATATTAAGACTTTTCCACATTACAAGACAAAATAATAATATTTTTGTAATTTTCGATATATTTTTAAAAAATAACTCATCTTATGTTATGTCAAAAAATTAATAATGCTTATCACATTAAAAATTTATTTTTCAAAAAAAACACTTTGATTATATGGATTTTACAACACTATATTATCAAATAGGAATGCTAAATTTATAAATTATTTTGAAAAACATTTCCACAATTGTTGAAACTAAGTTGAATTTTTCTTTGCAACCCATCCTCATTAATTTGTAGACTATGATAATTAATAGGACGCTTGAAAATCTATTAAGAAATCTAATTGGGATGAGAATAGGAAATTAAGATTTAGACATATCCATTAAAAAAATTATATACAATATCACATTTTCTAAAACTACTAATTTATCACCTTTAGAGATAGTACAAAGTCAAAATCCAAAAAATGTCAAGTGACTTAGAGATATTTTATCTTCAAAATAGAAAATTACATACAAGAGTTTATGATCTATTCAAAATCATTAGAAAATCAAATATAAATTAACAGCTCTAGAATTTCCTCCCAACAAAATTATCAACAATATTTTTGGTATAGAAGATCTCTTTCAATATAAGAAAAATTTAAATAATATGACATTACATGCTAACTTCTCTAAAAATATAGTTCAAGTGACAAATGACTTTCATGCTTTCTATTCCAAAGTTTTAAAATTAATAATATCTTGATTGATGAGTTTGTTTACATGTTTTGATGTAACCTAAAAGTCTTTGGTTTGTTGGAAATATCATCCACCATAAAGACATGTTAACCAAGAAGGACATGGAAAAATTAGCACCAAAACTGTGACACAACTATCAAGACTTGAACTCTACAAAACAAAGTACCTATAGGAAGAAAATGATGTAATATATGAAAATAAATATAGAAGAGCCTATAATTCCCAGAAATCAAGTCAACCACATGCCTTGGATAAGAGCACAAAAAGAGATAAAAAACAAGTTCAAGCTATTCTTAATAGTTTAATAAGTCATGTCTCGCCATCAAGTCATTTATGGGAACTGCTAATAATGAAGGAATGTCACCTTTTATAGTAACCAAGGGAATGTGCCACTGTTTGTCAAAGTGCATGGCTTATTTTTTTTTTTTTTATTAGCTTATTTTTAAATTCAAGTTTGGTTTGAATTAGGCTTGTTCAACTCCTTGTTCAGTGAAGATAGTTCAAGTTTTGAATTTTTATTTATTCCTTTATGGAACGAATTTTAGCAAGGCTTTTGGATAAAAAAAAATAATAAAGAATGCATGCATGACAAACCCCTCTATAGAGAAGGCACAAGTGATATTCCTCTCTCAGTTTTCCACACCATTGCATGACATTTTTCTCTCTCTACTCTCTTTCATACAAGGATCTGCTACATCATCTCAACCATTAATGATACTAAAGCAAGAGTTTCTCCAAGATTCCTAACAATTCTAGAAGATATATAAAGATTCTAGAAAAGCTGGCAAAAAACCAAAGGATACCCAAAAATATTAGAAGAGAATTTCATTTCTAAGAACTTGGGTAGTGGTTGAAAGAACAACACATCAAGAACTACTTTGCTTGTTGTGTAGGAAAATTTCAATTTATTCATTATTGAAGTTTATAAGTAAAAAAATTGCATTCTTTTTCACATAAAAGCAAGATCTTTCCCTTTCAAAAGAAACCACGTTTTTATCAAAAATGAGAGCCCATTTTACAGAAAAAAAAATTTACATCTTAATCTACCATTAAATTGTCATCTGCAAACAGTTTTAGCATTTTTATATTTTGTCTTGACATTTGCTTAATACGAAGAAATTAAAGCCATCAAAACAAAATGAAATAAATAACTCAGAAAATCATAAGAATAAAGCTAATGCACAAAAAAAACTACTATGGTTTCAAATACTAAACAAGATAAGCAAAAAACTATCTTGAAGGACTCGGTTGATCAAATTAAGAGGATGATAAATCAAAAAAATGAAAATCAACACATTATAATGATTGTAACATCTCAAATTTTCATTTAGTACAATATATTATATTTGATGTGATTATATATTTGAGATTGTAAATAATGATATCTTGATCAATAAAATTTATATTTGAGATTGTAATGGAACCTTGAACTATAATGAAACTTTATACCTTATTAGGAGTTGTTGTGAATAAATGTTTCCTTTCAACTTCGAAGTTATGGCTTCCTACACTTTGACTTTTCCATTCCTTGCCACGAAAGGAGCAATGGGTCTTTGAGATGGAAGAAAAGCCAATGACAATATCAATGATTACCACCATCATCTCTCTATTTATGACCACCTCACTGCCTTTCCCCAACCATTCAAAAGCCATTTAAGAAGACCATACTTGCATTACTTAGTTGCGCTCCTCTCCAGCATCATCTTCACCGTTTGGCTTCATCCTCCATAATAATAATGAACGGTAAGTATATACTCTAGCAAGTTTACAACGATCCTTAAAATACCATAAAATTCTTATTCAGAAAACACCATACATTTAGTACCCCAATAGCCCCTCCCTTCCCCCTCTACTGTTGTGCATAAAATAATACTTCTGTAATCCGGTTTGATACACAAAGTGGCAATGGAGGACGTCTAAGCTTGGTATTCTTATGAATTTAACAATAGAATGAAACGCTCATTGTTGATTGAAAAATTGCAGGAATTCGAGTCGTACAAATGGAGCAAAAAGGTCAATTTCTTCGCTAGGGATTCCTTCCTTATCCTAAACTACAAAGGAAAAGCAATAACCATGTTGGTAATGGTGCTAAACGGATGAACTTACTGGGAAGGAAACGCCGATTTCGTCGCTGATTAAAGACTGCGTCTCCTGGCAATATCTGCACGGACGTTACAACATCATGGGACCAAAGCACCGGTGATGGAAGATTTGGTGAAAAGAGTAGGAAGACATGGAGAGGAAGCGAGACCTCAATGACTTCTTTGAGATGGGGCAAACTAAGATATCGAGTAGGGTATTGCTCAAGGCCCTCGCGTCTTTGAGAAGTGCTCCGCTCCTTCTCATCATCGCCTGGTCTTGACTGGATCGGCTCCGAGAGTTATCGGTGAGCCCGACCCACCCCCAGAGCTTACAATTTTGTTCTTTTTATAATTTTATTTATTCGTCTTTCAATCGCTTAATCTTCTCATCATGGAAACTTCAATCTTGATCATCTATTATTTTTAACAAATATATATATATATATAACAACATTTCACTGCTAGTTTAGTTTAATAGACTTTTTATTCATTAAAGATCGTATGATAAATATTTAATCTAATTAAATATTATTTTTTATAATTTGTTTATATACCTATTATCCACAATTCATATACATTACTGTTAGTATCACAAAACTAACAAAAGAAAAAAGAAAAAATATTTAAAAAAATAAATAATAAAATTAAAGAATGAAACTAAAACAAATATTTTATTGTTAGATTTTTGTTTTGTGTTTTTGTTCCCTCTTTGACATAAGAGTTAACCGCCTATCTCTCTTTTCTAAAGAATTTTTGCATCATCTATATATAAAAAGTTTAATAATATTTTTAAAAGATTTATCTTTAATATCATCTGTAAAACAATTGTTGAATAACTATTGTTAAAAAAATCCATTTTAAAACTGTTTAAGTCTTCGATCCAAATCATGTTCTTGATCATCCGCGTTGATATATTTACAACAACCAATAAAATATTTAGTGAAAATAACATCAATGGACAAAACAACCACCGGTTAGGCTGCCAAATTGCACAATTTGGACTTTTAACGTACGCGACAAGCAGTGGATTGACTGACCTTTGTTAAATTTTTTATAACAACTACAAAATTTGTTCACGTTATATCCCCGCTGTCAGTCTATTTAATAGCCCAGCCAAAGATTTGACCGGCAAAAGCCGCGTAGGCGAGGGAGATGACAACATCCAGCAGAGCAGCCATGATCTTCGCGGTGGTATTGACGTTCGTTCTCAGAGCGAGCCACGGTCGCGCTGCGGTCTCCACGCCGGCGGACTTTATCCGAACATCATGCAAGGAGACGCTGTATCCCGAGCTGTGCGAGAAATCGCTGTCAGTCTACGCCCCTACCGTGCGAAGCCCGCGGCTGCTGGCTCGCGCGGCGATTTCGTTAACTGCGAAGCGTGCGACAGCGGCTTCCAACTTCGTGCGGAGCATGTCTGCGCAGCGTGGGAAGCGGTTGAGCGTCGCGACGGACCGGGGGTCTGTGCATGACTGCCTCGAGACGCTCGCCGAAAGCATCGACGGGCTCCAACGATCGGCGAGGGAGGTGGACCTGATGGGGCGGTACGGGAGCCAATCGTTCCGGTGGCATCTCGGAAACGCGCAGACGTGGGTCAGTGCCGCGCTCACCGACGTGAACACCTGCCTCGATGGCCTCGCGCAGGACAGGTCCGCCGCCCTCATCCGGCCGCTGATCGCACAGCAGGTAGTGCGCGTCTCGCGGCTCACGAGCAACGCCCTCGCGCTCCTTAACCGGCTCCAGTAGCTGATTCGAGGCCATAGTCAGTACTATCTGCATGTTCCAATTTGATTAGAACAGAATAATGATTATGGTCGATAATTATGCTGCATTTAGTTTTTAAATGCTACTTGTTAAGGCTTTGATGGTATATGTACGTTTGGAATGCAATCTTGAAAATTATTGCACGAATAAAGTGATGTTTGTAAATCCCTGAAATTTATTATTGGAGAAAAATAAAAATAAATAAACAAACTGCATTTTATATTTTTCCCTTCCTATCTGCAAAATTCTTTTACAATCAAACAAGAACATAAAAAATGGCATTTTGATGAAGGACAATAGCTGAATACAGGAGCCCATAATCCACAAAAATAAAATCAATAATATTTATTGAATTAGAACACAAAAAGAGAAAGAACAAGTCCAAGACGTCTTCAATGGGTTAATGAATAATTATCATGTAATTTCTAAAAACTGTTACAACTTTCAAAAGACATCTAGATGATCAAGATGAAGAAAGAGATGACATTTTTTTAAAGAATCAAAGAGAGGCACCACTTCTATGCAAGTGCATGACTCTTTTTTTTTTTGATAAGCTTATGTTTAAATTCAACTATGTTTATGGTTTGAATTAGTCTTATTGATCTCACTGATTTATGAAGATTGTAGGAGCTTTTAATTTTTATTTACTACTTATGGGATCAATGTTATAGAGGATTTTGGATGTACAAAAACATGTTTCTTACATACATGCATAGTGACTCCCTATAATTAAAAAAGATATGAGCATCATTTTCCTTTTGTTTTTCCTTTTTTATATCTCAAGTCTCATTCCAAATTGAGACTCTCTCCCTTTAGTAGAAATCTCACATTCACAAAATCATCATCTAATTGAAGAACTTCAAACTCAGTTTTACCAAATCTAACATAGCCAGCACTAGCATCTTAACATCCCCTTTCATTATCTTTCATCACTCTTCATCACAAAATCTTAACCTTAACCCAAACTGCCAACCTCCCCTAAGCTTTATCATTATAAATACATGATTATCACTCCCAATCATTTTAAATCGTATCTTTATGTCATCAAAGAGCTATCCAAGCCATCACTTCCACCTTTCTCCACAAAACTTTGTCTTCTCACCCCCTAGGTTTTCTCTTCAATGCAAGCATTCTACCAACCTTTTACCTCCTCATAGACATTAAACTCCCTCCATTGCTTGGGTCAAGACTTACCTAGAATTTCCACACCATTGCATGACCTTTTTCTCTCCACTCTTGTTCATCCAAGGCTCCACTATCACCTCTTGCATCAGTGGTACTAAAGTAAGAGTTTCTCGAAGATTCCTAAAAATTTCAAAAGAGCTCTAAAGATCCTAAAAAAGCCCCCAAAAAACCACAATGATACTTGAAAATATTAGAAAAATGTTTTCATTTCTAAGAACTTGGCTTGTGATTAAAGAAAACAAATTAAGATAACTAATAAAAATGTCATGAACCCACATTGTTAATTTATTTAATGGAATGATTCATTCTATACAAGACTAGAACAATAGATGTGTGCGTACGTACATGTGTGTGTGTATATATATATATATATAGTTGTAATTCAAAAGGCATGTATATATAAGAAGCTAAATATAAACAAGATAAAAAAAACATTATTTACCTAATGCAAGTGATTTTACAATTTAGAAGAAGCTAAATATAAACAACAATGATGAATTATCTTGATTTCCCACTTTCATCCAAGGTAACAAAATGCAATAAAGATGTACCTTTGAGATTGTCACTCAGAAACATTATTATTTGTGAATAGAAAAAAATAATTTAATGTGAAATTTTGAAACTGCTTTTGAATAGCAAAATAAAAAAAAAAGTGTTTTTTTTTAAAAGGCTATACAACGAACTGACGTTAAGCTCTAAGTTCTTAACCAGGAGACCCGAATATCGACGGTCTGTGGCCGGAGGGGAGCAATCACTATGCTGTTCCGCAGCGACGGCGGCCGTGCCTTAGCGGCTGCAGGCTCAATTGTGCGGTATTTTTCGAAGAAGCGCAGCGTTGATGTGAGAAGAATAAACCCTAAGGTTCCGAGAGAGAACGCGAAGGCGATCTCCGATAGCATCTACGGGCTCATCAAGCAACGCGGCCCTCTCTCCGTCTCCAATACTTGGGACCTTGTCAAGGTGAAGTAGCATTTTCATCATTTATCGTTCTTCTCCATTTGTTAACGTTGTAGAATACGTGCTGCTTTGCTGTATCGAGTAGTTTCGGGTTAGACAGGCTGGAACAAAGCTTGCTCCAAGGGAGAGTGAAGATTTTGTGAGATTAGCTGGGACAGTAATGTGAAGATGTTAGAGAAAGTTGGTTATGTCAAAGTTGATAGAAAATTCTTAATATAATACGTTTATTACACTTGACAGACTTCCACGAAAATCTTCTGACTCTTCGGATGAGCGCCAATAAAGGAATCTTATTGTCAAACATTAGTAAATCGGTTAGTCCAACTCAATCATAGTTTCATAAATTTTACTCTGGCGTTTATTTGGTTTGCTGTTTATTTCAACATGAACTGCGTCCAGTTGCTAAAACAGATAGCGACCACAGTCCCTTCGTGCACTGCTAATCTAGTGTCTACTTTATGTTCACTTCTTGGACTTATTGGTGGCACACTTTTATAAAGTTGTGATCAATTGTTGTTGCTAGTGAAGTATTGTACTCTACTTCACTACTTTCTGTTGTTTGCAATGTTATGGAGACCGACCATTTCCTTTTTGACATGGTGAAGCCCTAGTTGTTTGCTGTAATTGTGCAGTGTAATATTCCTCACTCTCTCTGCATGTTCAACCATGACGTGTTATGGATCGCATTGGTTGATTTTCTTGGTCATTGTAGTGTTAGATGTTGGTGTAAGGTTCTCGTCTTTTTTCTTTATTTGAAAACGACTATGTCCTATAGTTCGCCAAGGATTAAGCGCAAAAATTTCAGTCTACCTAAAGGATAACACAAAAATCAAATGGTAGGGAAATTTCCTAGTTCGCCTATAGTTTCTTTGGTTTACAAAATTTGTTGTCATTACTATAAACATGACTAAGTTCGAAGCTTTTAAAATAGACCAAAAAAATTATATATTTCAAAAGCTTGTTTAGTCAACTCCCATCTAGGTTCAAGGGGTCCCAATTCTCCAAGGTAGTGCACACTTCAATTATTTTATCAATAGACAAAACGTTCACCAAAATCTTGGTTGGGGAGCAGAACAACATACTTTGCAATTTACTATTTTAAACACTACATATATAATACAAAGCAGCAGCTAGATAGTTAATGATGGTCCTTTGAAACTTGTGCATTCATAAACACAACAGAGAATGATGAAGCAACTAACCATGCACCTTCGAAAAAGAGCATAAATTAAAGTGCATCATTTCAAGACTATGGCCATTCTACTGCTCTCAGGCAGGGATTCAATTTCACTTAACTTGATTTTTTCACCAACCCATCATAGGAACAACACTAGTGCACCTTTTTTTGCAAGAAAGTAGGGAATCGTGCTGGGCTCTTGATCTCAAATACCAAGCACTAACTCCTTGGTCTTTTTTTTTCACCCAACTTGCATACCATCTGCAATTTCAACATTCTAGTTTGTGGTTGTGTGGGTTATGATCTTTTATCTAGATAGAATAGATGACTTACCATTGAAGTGGGTTGATATTTTTGCCTTGATGGTTGTCCCTCTTAGGAAGAAGAAGAGGAAGTAGAAAAAGAAGATGAAGAGGTAGAAGAAGAGGAGGAAGAAGTAGTTGAAGAAGGAGAAGGAGAAGAACTAAAAGAAGAAGAATAATAAGAATAAGAAGTTGAAGAAGAAAAAGAGGAAGAAGAAGAAAAAGAAGAAGAAGAAGTCGAAGAAGATGAAGAAGAAGAAAAAGAAGAAGTAGAAGAAGAAGAAGAAGAAAAAGAAGAAGAAGTAGTAGTAGTAGAAGAAGTAATAGAAAGAGGAGAAGAAGTAGAAAAAGAAGAAGAAGAAGTAGTAGTAGAAGAAGTAATAGAAGGAGGAGAAGAAGTAGAAGAAGAAGTAATAGTAGTAGTAGAAGAAGAAGAAGAAGAAGAAGATGATGATGATGATGATGATGATGAAAAAGAAGAAGATGGAGAAGAAGAAGAAGAAGAAAAAGAAGAAGAAAAAGAAAAAGTAGTAGTAGTAGAAGAAGAAGTAGAAGAAGAAGAAGAAGAAGATGATGATGGTGATGATGAAGAAGAAGAAGAAGATGGAGAAGAAGTAGAAGAAGAAGCCGAAGAAGAAGAAGAAGAAGAAGAAGAAGAAGAAGAAGAAGAAGAAATAGAAAGGGAAGAACAAGAAATGCAGTTACTTGCATGCCTTATGTTGGTGACTTTCTACCATTTTAATTTTATAGCTTTAATCATCTAGATTTTGTTGTAGTTATTGGAAGTGCGAAAGTTAGCTTGGTAGTTGGGGGTTTTGTTTGGTTAGAGACCACACTTTCTTTTCCATTGCATTAGTTTTGCTATTCAAACGAACATCATGACCAAGTTGTTTGGGCACAAGGTGGCCTCTTCTATTTTTTATTATTGCTTTTATGAAAGATATCATGTAAATTTGCTAATTGTCTAATAAAAAAACAAGTAATTAATGTTGGAAGTAAATAATATAATTTTATAGCAAACTTTATACTTGTTGATTCGGGAGAAACCTGATTTTCTTTACTGTAGCATGGCATGAATGGGTATACGAGCAACCCATCTTTTGTTGAATTGGATGGTTTAATTCTTGTTTTTTGGTTTTTTGCATTATTAATTTTTAAAGATTAATATTGCTAAATTATTCATAATCCTCTTGCTAATGTACCTTTAATTTATTTTGTTGAAAGTTATCACTCATCCTTCAAACTTGTAGGACATTAGCTGTTTTATTAATTCATCATCTATCAGTGAGAATCAAAACCCATCCCACGTCTCCATTAATATTTCCATCACTTATTTTCTTTTTCTAAATGCAAATGTCTCTCATATCTGAAATTTTGATTCTTTGCAACTCATTCACTCATTAAAGACCTTGAAGCTTTTGTTACTAGAAATTTGGATTTTGATCCATTCGTGGCTTCCAAATGATCCAAATAGTATGGTTTGATACCAAATGATTTGATTCTATCTCACTTATGATAAGTGTACAAAGTAGTGGCAATGAATAAGTAGTAGGATGAATAAAAATTATAGTATAAAAATACAAATGACACAATAGAATAACAAGGAAACTCCAAACTTCAATTAGAGAAGACCTAAAGAAATCTACATGCATACTTAAACCTCTTGGCAACAATCCAAACTCTCAACTTAGAGTAGAGAGTCCCTTTTATCTATCATGTTTTGTCATCTTTTATAAGGCTTCCTTTTATATTATAAAAACCCCAAGAACAATAAAGGAGATAGGTATAAAAAAACTCTAATTAAATGGATTAGGTTATAGACAAACAAAACTTTTTTCTATTTGAATTCTAGTTACAATCAAGACACAATTTTATAGGATTAAAATCATGAATTTACACTTATCTGGAATGTTCCAACGCAATGATCACAAATTGGGCATAAATTTCTCTATAGAATTTGAAATTTGATGATTTAAGTGCATTGGATTATCAACAAACCTTTCAGAATTTTTAGTTTATAGGCTAGCCAAAATCCAACTACAACACTTTTGAAAACAGTTTGCAATGCATGGCTTAATTCAATTAAACCTGTACTTGTCATTATCATTTTTATAAACACCTCTCAAGTCTTGCTGGATTAACTCAAGTCCTTGTTTAGGTCTCATGACATATTCTCAGCTCATTTCTTTAGTTCTCGATGGTTACAACAAACATTTGAGTTATTCGTATTCTCCAACATGTTATGCTCTTTGAAAACTTTAACCTATACCTCAAATTTGCCCCTTGGGATCATAATTTATCTTAAGATTTCATCTTGAGTTTCAAAACCATCTCGTATTATTTTGTCATGATATTTTCTTCGTTGCTTGACGGTCTTACTACTACAACACTTCTCGAAAGCTCTAGTAACAAAAAAATCTTCTCGAGACCACCTTGAGCTAAGTTGAAACCTCTCCGGGACAAATTCTTAATGTCTTTCTCTTCTTTGTTTAATCTCTTTGTAGCCTACAACTTCCTTTTGAATCGTCTTTCAAAGTTTCAAAGACCTCCCTCAAGAACTTCCGTGATTTAGAACGGAGTAGTGCCACTCTCCTAACAACCTACCATCATCCACAATGTTTAGGATAAGGAAAACGAATGGCATGGTTATTAACAACATGAAATGAAAGTAAAGAAGCTTCTTATTTGAATGCATAATATGTAGTGTTAGAGTCAATGTTTGGCCATCTGAAATTTTTTTTAGTTAGTGTTTTTTTGCATTTATTCTGTAGTAAAGATTGGGGTGGGATTTTATGTCATAATGATTGAATTGTTGAGTTATCATGCACTTGCATGATTGTCATGGCATGGATAATGAGTTTTGCAGTAGGCCTTGTATAGGCTATGTTCTTGTTTTTGGCTTCTTTACTTTTTGTATCTTTTGATGCAGCGATCTGCCTTGCTTGTTTTGGTGATAACGGCCTAAGGTTCACCCACTTTTGCTATCCATGTTATGTTTGGATTACAAAAAGGATTTCTTAGACGTCAGCAATATCTGGCCTAAAACTAAATATTGTTTAAGACTAAAGTTGAATGCTTTATTGCTAAAGCCATCAATAGTATTCAGCCATGGGCTTCATATGGTTAGTACTGTTCTCATTATTTTCATCATCTATGATCAGCCCTATTTATCCTCCACTTATGTTTTGTTTGATGCACTATTAGGTGCTACTACTAGTTTTCTCATTTTGTTGGTCTTTCTAACCATATTTCTTTTGAAAGTTGATAGTAGCTTAATTGATACTTATCAACTATCAATTAACAAAATTGTGATTCTCATGAAGGATTTCCCAAAAATTGATTGAGATGGACAACTATATTTCTTTTGGTATGTCACAAAGGTTTGTTTGTCCATATACAAAAATATCGTCTCATCTAGTCATAGCATACTTTGCACTTGGTTTGGGTTTTTAAGTTGATTAGAGAATATATTGATTATGTCCAAATTCAAATGTAGATATTTTACTTAATGGTTTGTTTTTCCTTTACTTCTTTTTCTCTTTGTATTTCCTCTTTATTTTTTGTTCTATTAGTGATCATTTTATTTAATTTTTTAGCTCATTTCTTGTCTTTTCTTAGTTTGAAGAGATTGAAGTTGCCAGTTGTATAGGTAAGTGGTAATTTCTTGATGGGAGACGAGAATAAACGTTTAAGATTTGGTTATTAAAATATCTATTAAAGGCTTATAAAAGCATCTTCTTCTCTTCTTTTGTCTTAGTGAACAATCTTGTTGAGTCTATGAGGCACACCAAGAGGGGGGATGAATTGGTGATAAATAATTTAAATGTACTAAAAATCAAGTAACACTTTTGTAACTTGCTTTGGTTTTACAATATCATTGCAATTTTTGCAAGACATATCAATATTATTAAGTTAAATATCTTTCTAATACTGTAATAAATTAATCAAGTAAAAGTTAAATGACAAGATAAGCAACAAAAGAAGATACAAGATTTTTAGGTGATTTAGCTTAACCTCAAGCCTACATCTATCCCAAAACAACTTAGTCTCGTTTGAGCACAATTATCTAAATCATTCCTTTGTCACAATTGAGTGGAAAACCTAAGTACAAATCAAGGATTTTCACGAATTAGCCATGATCTAAATTCGCTCAACACTATAAGGCATGATCTTGACCAAAACCTCTCCACATTATATAGTTGGGAGCATAAGAACTAAAAACTCATATGGATCAGATTAAAACACAAGCTCATCTTATTGTAAACCAAATATATAATTAAAAGTACAAACAACTTATTGGATTATCAAAATAGATATATTAGTTATTCAGAGAGCTAGTGATGCAAAATGTTGAATAAAATTTGGCTTGATATGCTTTTTCTATTTCCCTGAATTGAAAGGATATTATAGTGAAGATTTTTCTTTCTTAGTAAGCTGTTTTAGAGAGTACACAAGTTACTGTTGCAATTCGCTCCCTTGGCTTACACTTTTCTCATCTTTTTTTCATCATCTATTTTGTTTCAATTTTATAAGGTTTATTTATACTATATAATACTTAGAACCCTCCAAGGAAGGTTACTACTATTGATTTTATATTTAAGGCATATTGGAACTAATCGTTTTTCAATTTTCGTTCAGTTTGTATTGTACAATAAGTATCTTATAATTTTGATAACCATATAATGATCTATTCATATTATACATTAAAATATGAACATGCCGGGTTTTCTATTGCATACTATGAATAAACATTCTTAGATAATCGTATTGTCTTTTAAAATGTTAACGTACTATACGAAATTTTTGGGATAATTCACATGTAATGTATTACTTAGTCATGAATATTTGTACTATACGATGTGTCGTACTATATAGTCCAAAAATATTTTATTATTTAATCACTCTGATGTTCTTTAGTTATACTTTCTTTAAATTAATCGAATTGTCTGATAAATAAAATTGCAATGTACGAAATTCTTGAGATTTTTATGTTCACTGGACGTCACTTGTATCTTTTTTTTTCAAATTGTTTGATCACTTATACGTAGCCTGGATGAAAATATTATATTGTCCGATTGTCAGATCGTATGGTCTAATTCTCATAGAGCACCAGTAATAACCTAGATTAAACAGTCTATTTCCTCGATCATCCTTTTCACGCAAAGCTATTCATATTATCCAAAATGAATTTTATACCGTACAATCAGTATAGATTTAAACTTCTTCTATGTTTATTTTTGAAATCGAAATCTGTCATACTTAACTCGTTAATCTCTATAGAATTATACACTATTATTCTCATGATGAGTTCTTAGTAAGTCTTGGTGTATGCAACTAAAACTTATTTGGTTATGTTTGCCTAGATGCAATGAAAATATTTAATGTAAGGTCTTATGTAAGATTAGTAACCGAATTGTAATATTTGCACACGTCTTAGAAGATATGACCAATTGATAGCTTGAAAGGACATATTCTTGTCTTCATCTTCACTTGAATTATGCTGTGACAGTTTCTTTCTTTCCTCTAAGTATCTTGGCAGGTTCTGTTTTTTCCTTTTTTATCACTACTTTCTCTACCTACTTTTAAATTTAATTTGGAGCATCAAAACATTGTAATAACCTTAAGGCTTATGAAATTCAACACATCTCATACCTTTTTGGTTTTGCTTGCTTCTCTTATATGTATATTGTTGTTGATGGAGTCTAACTTATGCGTGTGTTTCACTCTTTAGTCATTATAACTTCTGAGTAGTATGAAACTATATATGATTAAATGTGCTTTTTAAGACTCTCTTGAGGGTTTGAATGTGATTTCTCTGCTTCGTTTGGTAATATGTAGTCCTCGTTTGATTTAATGGTCATTCTACTGTCTCAAGGATTTGTGATTTAGCATGAAAATTTACTGTCTTTGGCCTTTCCCTCATTAACAATCGTTTTAAGTATGATTAAATAATTCTAATCACAATACGTTCATATTTTCCCAAATTGCAACACAAAGTTGTACTAGAAAGTATTAATTTGTAGTCAATGTCACAGGATATGGGTATCAATGGCCTGAATAGTAAAACCCATATGAAGATTATGCTTAAATGGATGAGGGGAAGAAAGATGCTAAAACTTTTCTGCACCCATCACGGTTCCATGAAAAGGTTTTTTCATTGTACACTACCTGAAGAGCCAAAACCTGCACCTTCAGAACAGGATTCTTTTATAGCACCATCTTCTGAAACCTCAAAGCCTTCTCCAGAGAAGAAGAATAAGAAGGTCAAAAAAGAATTCAAGAGGCTGCTTGAATCGGTGCAAAATTGAGAGACCTTTAGTTCGGTTGAAACACTTTTTCTTCTTTTACAGTGCTTCAAAGAAGAAACCTGGGTAAGTAATTCTTAGATGGAAGGTGGAACTTTTAGTCTTTCTGTTGTCTTTAAAATTTTTTCAATCTTCTTCGTAACGTTGGAGTTGGTTCATGCTTATTGCTTTGGCTACTGCTTTCTAATTTAACATAGTTTTTAAATATAATCATCGAACACTTTTGATGAACGCAAGAGACTAAACTAGTTGACATAATGTTGTAAGTGGTTCAATTAAAACCTATCGTTTAAAAAATCCTAAACAATCATCGACTTTGTTCAAGATAACAAAAAAAAAAAAAATATATATATTATTTTGAAAAATATATACTTATTTTATGTTCATTTGAAATTTAAAATATCTAAGATATGTTTAGTTTTATTCACCTTTATAAAAATAAGATATATACATGCATAAATTTTAAAAACATACAATTTACAACAAAAAACTAAAAATATTACAAAACCAAAATGAAAACAATTCTTCAATAGTTTGTTGTTTTCCCTATGAGTTTCAATAGGTTTCAATAAAGCAATGAAAGATATCACATTTTAGTTGTTGTGAGATTACAAAAGTAGCCTTTAGAGAAGACCTATGAATCAATTAGAGATTTAGAGTTTAGTTGAGGTTGGGGAACAAGCCAATAAGACTTATGGGAGCAAACCTAGGCGAGAAAAAATCAATAATGATAAAAGTTAAAAAAAAAAGAATAAGATAATATAAAAAAATGATAATCGTATTGATGGATATATAAGTTATTGTTTTGGCTTGACAAATACCAATAATGGCGGTATTTTGATGGCAAATATCAATACAAAATTATCTAAATTAAGACATCGACATTTAACTAAAAAGATACATACTTAAACAAGAGAAGAAGATCTAAAGCAATATATAATTAGACTTATAAAAAAATGTTATTACTCTTACTTTAAAGACAAATCATAATTATTTGAAACAAAAACAGTTAGAACTAATAAAAATATGTTACTGATATTATTTATAAACTTCAATGACTAATTTGAGAATGATCTTTTAGATTTTTATCAATATAAGATTTATTTATTTTTTAAAGATTTATTTATTTTTTAAAGATTTATTTTCAAAATATCTTTTACAAAAGTCATTTATCATAAAGGGATGGTAAGATAATGATGGATAATCAAACATTGAGGTTGATTTATTTTGGAGCTAACGGCGATACGCATACAACTTTTTTTTTTTTTTTTTTTTTTTTTATATTAGTCAATAAACATCCTTTTCGTACTTGCATAAAGTAACGTGTGCAAATTCCGTGAATCAGTTTAAGTTGGCATCCATTGACGAATCAGATAACTTTGTTAAATTTTTTATGAATCATAACGAGAAAAATGCCCTGCATTCGAATGATTATTACGCTTCACAGGTAATATATGAATAATTATCGGATACGACAATGAGAATTTATAATTTATAAATATTTAAATATCACATTTTTTATTTGCCTCGTACCATCGTGGAATATTTTAATAAATTGCGTATTATAAAATGAAAAAATATAGAGAATAAATATATTCGTTTCATTTTAAATTTAAAAAAGTATATTAAACATATTCACCTTTATTATGAAAATAAGCCCCGTAAATATTTGAATGGTGAATTTCAAATACTATTGACATATCCTATGTGTGACATCGCCCAGCTCGCCATCTTCAAGCCCGCGAGATTTCGCACACCATAAAAATCCCCTTTTTTTTTTTTCTCTCTCTCTCTCACTGTCATTTCTTACCCGAAAGGCTGAAGTACGATTTAACGTGGGGAGCTTCTTTGGAAGCTACTGGCTTCTGTGAAGGTTGGTTCGTCTCCTTGGTATCCATCTGTGAGGTTGAATTCGCTACATCTTTGGATTTATGTCATCGTCGTAGCCAGGCCTTGCATCTCCTTTGCTCACGTAATTTTCCTGCCATGTAGGTTTCGTAGGAGCTTGGACTGCTCAAATTTCTCTATTTTTCATTCTTAAAATGTACCTCTGGTATGAATCTCTTGGTTAGAAGAGTTTTTTAAGAATTGGAGCTAGTTCGAACGAGAAGCTTCGTTATAGGATTGTGAAAGTGCCAGATTTACAGATATACTAGTCCATGACGCAAAATGGAATGGGAATGACCGTGCAGCAGGTGGCGATTGAGGGCTCGGTATGTGACGATAGGACTTCAGGATCCTATTCGAATTCCGCTAGTGTGGCCGTTGATCCTCCTCCTCTGCTGACGGTAGTAGTGTCGAAGCCAGATGAGGCAACAGATGCCAAAGGCGATGCTTCGAGAAGCATGGCGTTTGATGGGGAGAAGTCCCTTGTGGTGGCTTCAGCTAAGAAGGGTTTTCTTCTCAGGAACGATAGTGACCGTGAACAGTGCAGGTAAATTTTCCTTTCTATAAAGAGTTGGATCTATGTTTTTTTTACAACATTATTTGCTTAGTTGGGTTTGCTGTTTTGTGATGATAGCAAATGTGATTTGGTGTATGGAATGCTGATTTCTTAGACTATTAACTTTTGAAGTCTAATCTAATGTACACACTTTCTTATTAATTTTTTTACCATCTTCATTACTGTTTTTTTAGTTTGTTGGATTGTAATTTTTTTTCCTTTTGCTTCTTTATAATATTCTCTTGATCTAATACATGCAAAATCACTTTTTTTGTTGGTGTTTATGCAACTTGTTGTATGTTAAATATGTTGCATTTCTTTGTCCATGTATATCTAAGTGATGAAGATAGGCATCTTGGGATGAGTGATCCTTGTTATCCACTCATTGAGGAAATAATGTGGGTTATTTGCGAACCTGTGGAATGGTCACAACTACAAAAGTTGCAAGACAGTTTCAGGAGTTTTGATTTATAGAAGGAAAAAAGCCAAGTTGCATCATGGATTCCCTTATTGGTAGATCCATCTTGATCGCTACGTTGTGGTCATGGCATCAATAGCATTGTTCTCATGTAAGGATTTTTTTGAGTAGGGTGAAATAGAGGAGTATTAATATGCTCAAATGACCTTGTTTTAACTACTTGAATCCTGTTGGTAAGGTTCTTATATCATTGGAAATGTGTTTTCATTGGTTGTTAATTTGAAGAAGTTGTTTAGTTTTCTGAATGAGAGTAACTCTTTCATGATCCTATGAATCCCATGTCCTTGATATCTTATTCAACATGCTTTTCCAAGATATGGATTCCCTTGAGGAGAAGAAGAACAATCAAATTCTTCTCTACCTAGGTTTCAAATGGAAAAATAGGAAGGATGATAAGAACAAAGGAAGTGCAACAAATAGCTAAATATAATGTGTATAAGAAAAGTGATGTGATTTAGGTAGCCCCATAGTAGGGTATCCTAGAAAGCAATGAAAAATAGGCTTTTCCTGACCTTGGAAAATTATATAATTTAGTACAATGAGAGTTTTAGGAAGGTTATTGGTAGCCATATGATGATTAAATGCCCACAAGAGCACAAAAATTTAGGACCAAAGTAGATTTCTATGAATTTTTAACTCAACTTAGGATGCTCCCAAAGTTCTACTTATGAATTTGATAAAATTTCTATGCAAATGTAAAAATTCTAGCCAAATAGATTTCAATAGGTTGCTTTAAGAGATCGAAATCCATATCAAATGTCCTCCAAACTTCGCAAACATGGCGCCATTTTAATAAGTACATAAAATTCCATTTTCAAATTATTCACAATATCACTAAAGAAATAAAACTTAAGTTCTAAAAAAAATATTTATGCGATGGACTGTAACCAAGTGACCAAGAAAGGGAAGAACACTAGGTAAAACATCACCAAGTGAACTTCAAAGAATGCATCACATGGATCTTCATCATTTGGATCCTTGAAATGTTAGGGATTGGGGTGGAATCAAACTACTACCCCATCGAGAAGCATCATTTGGAATTTCTTTTCACAATCCAAAAGCTCTACCATTATAACTTGGCACACAATATCACATCAATCTAAAAAATAGAACCGCTAAAAAACCTAATGACCTAGGGAGCTCTCATAGGTGACTTGGCAAAGTGAGCGTTGCTACTTCTAGAGTTCAGAACTTGAACTCCAAGTGCATAGCCCAGAATATTACTTTAAGCATGGTTGGCAATTGCATCACTTAAATTCTCCAAAGCAACTAAAAGAAGAATAAAAGCTTTGAATCTTCATATTTATTTGTTAATAACTCTTTGAGTTTGGATGCAAGTGCTTAAATGTACATATGTGATTTGCAAGTGAAGAAATAAAGTATGTTGATAGAATGTTGTCCAAATTGTCTAGGGCGGTTTGGAAAGCACCTAAGGTTGTTGTTTGACCTCCCGAGTTAGTTTGTATCCGTAAACCGCTATGACTGGTATTGTCTACATGTAATCACTCAAGATGATTTGGTGTGTGGTATATTCTAAAAATTTCAAATGAATTAAATGACTTGAGAATTACCCATGATGTCTACAAAGCACATCTTATTACATGAACATGTATACAAGAAATGCAATAAACCAATATGAAACACATCTTGGACAAAGACACGACAACACAAAATTAATAAAGAATTGGTACACTACGTCCTTATCAAGTCTCTCTTGTTATGAAAAACTTAGACAATTAATTAAGCTAGACGTGTTGTTGTTAGCACTATTGAATTCACTGATAGTGAGAACCAATATGAACCTCAAATAGGTGGTGTTGAAGTTGAACCTACTCTAATTTGGCAAGATGCAAAGTACTAGAAAATTGTACATTTATTTGCTTCTCAAAGACATGATCAGGATGCACTTTTAAGTGCGATAACATTACTTATGAGGAAGTGGTGGTGGAGAAAACTGGAAGCACAAAATTTGGACCATTAATAGTTTGTATGTTAGTGAACGGAACATCTAGATTTGGAGCTTTGCTTGAGGCATGATCTGTCAATTGTTGAAATAATGTCAGTTGTCATTTTATTTGGAGAAAACCTCGAAAGTGGTGATGCGTTGTTTGATGACGTAGTAAATCAAATATCCATATGGTATGTTCGGCATCAGTCGTGGTGGTGAATCTGCAATTGGATATGAGAAATAGTCTTTATTTGGACTTGGAGTAGTTAAAAAGGCAAACATGGAGTTTTGCCTCAAAGTTATTGATGTATCTAAATCAATGTTAGTTGATAAAATGTCGAATTTTTCTCTAGTAAGAAACATATTAATGTATGATTTGTTTGTGGTAAGCATCATGATATCGAAAGTGTCTAAATGAAGGAACTCTTGGCATTATTTAAGCGAGAGTCCTTGAGTGAAATAATAAGAAAATGTGTAGCAACAATGACAATAAAATCATTAATGTCTTGAAATGTCTTAAGTGTATGAAGATATGATATAAAATGTCACGTCATGTTTTTATGAAAAAAACAATATGTAAGTGTTGTGACAAAGTTCAACGCATTAATTTTAGGTAATAAGCAGATATTTCAACACATACATACTACTTCTATTTGATTGCCATTATATCACTCACGTGACACCCTAGAATTATCTTGATATAATAGAATCATCTCCTTATTAAAGGAATATCGAAGATGGGACTGCTTTCTCTAAGGTTTGCAGTTTTTATTTTTGTATCTAGATTCCAAGAACATGTTTTTATCCAATCATCTACTAAGATTCCATCCTTATCACTCAAGACAATTCGTAAGGTTCATTGAGGGTAGTCTAAGTCTCATAGCTTTTACTATGAGCATGTAGGAATATGCATGGCTAAATATGTTACTAAGAGCTATTTTATCTTTATCATTGGTACCCTCATCACATTCTTTGGTCATATATATCAGGAATTTATCTTCTTCGTTAGGTTGTACATCTTTGATGACCAGTGCACCGGATACCTAACAAGAAGATTTGAAGTATCAATGGTTGATAAGTCTCTTCCAAACTATAGATAATATGATAGGAGTTTTTGTGCAATGTTCAATTGCATCTCAATCCTAAACTTAGCAACTATAAAGTTAGGAGATTCATGCCACTTATCGAACAATCAATTTCTTCAACCACTTATTGGTGATCTAATTACATCAATTGTTCATGGTCTCTTGCTTTTCAAATATAATCGTTTAATCTAAGAATTTTGATTATTGTTGGCTTCTTTTGATCAAATGTCTTAGGTTCATTTGAAGTTTACATCTTGATTCTCTTCTAATGGATGCCCTAATCATGGGCTTGATTTTATCATGAACTAATCTTCAAAGTTTCTTGAATTTGATTTTTAATCTTATTATACTTTGATCATTGTATTACTTATTTAATGACAACAAAAGCATCATGTTAATTTATTAATATTTTTACTTAAGTGTTTTTAGATCGTGTATCTTAAGAGCAAATAAGTTATTCATGTGAAAAGTTTGATTAATTGACTTAGTGAGCTTAACGAAAGTGTTTGGCTGTAAACCATAAATAACAATAGGAGAAACATACACTTGAGTAACACAAAGAGAAGAAAATTATTGAGTTATTTCTATTATTGTGTTGGTTTGTTAAAACTTATAACAATTTTATTGAAACACTTAGAATTCGGTGAACTTTGTGTGAGATTATTTAAATTCTTTAAGATCATCCTTTCATTCATATAATTTTTACTTAATGCATGTTTTTCGTCTAAGTTGATTAGCTCTCTATCTTATTTCGAACATTATATACATTGTAAGTTACATCTTACCAAATAGAGTAGGAATTGGAAAAAAGAATGAGCTTAATGAATTATGCAAAATGTGTATTAATCGTATATGTACAATGGCTTCATCTTACAATACAATTAGTTAATCTATGGATTCGACGAAGAGTATTCTTGAGTGATTAGTAGTTAAAGTGGGTTATTATATTGGTTGTACATATATGATACTCTTATCATACACGTATGCTAATACTTTCTTGATAGGCAATTGTTGAGGTTTAGATTTATTGGGTGTCGTATAGTATTATACTCACAATTGTATTTATACAATTTATTTTTTAGTAGTATCAAACAAGAGATCAAACTGAGTTATATTAAATATGAAATAAAATTTGTATTGCTGTATCAATATGATATAATTGTCATGCAAGGATGATAAATTTAATAGAGTATTGACAGTTGAAAACTTAGGCTATAAATGAGTTGAAATTCGTTATACTAGTACAATATTATTTTACTATCAGAATGAGACTATTTTTCTAAAAAGGCTTAATTTGGGATATGTATACTTAGTTTAGAATGAGTACGATTCACTTAACATACAAGTACGATAAGTTATGATCAATAAATTGAACTAATTGTAGGACCCATTGTGATGTATGATCTATATCGTATATAATTTTTTTGAGAACTTAAAATTGTTGAATTGTTCATTCGTACTTATAAGATTCTTCATCGTAAGGATGATCATTTGATAACTTGGACATGAACTAATCAGACATGGGATTATAAGTTGGACGATACATTTAGTATCATGTCATACTTGTACAATCAGTTTAGAATGTGAGTAATAACAAGTTTGGTTGGTTTTTTTATATAGCCATAAGAGTGTATTTTGGAGCTATTTGAGAGTTTACTAAGGTCTATATGAAGACACCCAAACTTGAGAGAAGAGATTAATGCTAAATTGGAACATCTTCGAGAAGGAGTTCATGTTGTATTCATCATTTCTAAGAAAAGAGAAGATCGTGGCTTTGGTTCATGAATTTGTCTCATGTTCATTAGGTTATTTTCTTGAGCTAAGTTGAATATTTCTCTTGCATTTTTTTAATATGATTAATAAGGTACCTTTTGTTTTATTGTTCTTTTGGTTTTAGGACATTTGTACTTTGCTTTTATTTGGTTTTTTGTCCTATTGTTTGAATCTTTTATTCAAATTTTTATTGTAGGCTTTTATCTAATCTATGCTTATAGGTTTTTACCAAAAAGATGTTATAGGTTTTTATCAAGATGATGTTATAGACTTTTATCAAGCTAGTGTTATAAGCTTTTATTAAGATTATGTTTTAATAGATTTTTTAGTCTTTTGACTTGGAGTGGATGGTGGTCTTGTTTTAGATTTAACTACTAGATATTTTTTATGCTTGTATCTTATTTGTACTACAATACAATAAGTTTAGCAATTTCTAACAATGTGTTCTAATACAAGTGTTATAACAAGTAATAAGATTAAAAATAGTTAAGTTTTTCATTATAAAGTTAATGGAGTTCTTTAAGTTAGCTTGAGTTTTATAAATAACACAATTCATCCCTCTCTTCTAGACTAGTGCTGTGATATTTCCAAAAAATCTAATGTAGTTCTATTATTATTTGATAATGGAGCAAGAGTGTAGGTCACCTATTAAAGTTTTATGTTCTAATTTTGATTTTATGTTGCTTTTATATTTATGTTATGACAAATTAAGTGAGAATGAATGTTTATGTTATAAAAGCTGTTGCATGTATAGAGTTAGGGAAATGTCAAGACCAGATCTATCATATACATTCACTATACAATTTGCAGAGGATTATATTCATAAGTTGAACTTGCAACCTATAAGGTGCATGGAAATAACTTTTACCATCGTGTTTACATTCCCTTATTCCCTTTTGTTTCTTTGATAAACTGGCACAATTGATTCTCACATAACAAAGTATCTTTCTTGATCTCGGAATGCAATTGTTTGTTTTTCTATATCTTTCTTGTTCAAAATTCTAATTTTAAACACAAAGATTATTATGTGCAAGATAAGAGCCAAAACATTACTTTTGCAAATGAACTCTTAACTTGATGGAAATGAACTTGCTGCTTATTTCTTGAAGTTGTACTAAATGTCCTCTTCTTGAGTAGGAGGAATGTACTAGCATAATTTTATTCTGCATGTAAATGTTAACTCATTGTTGTCTTGGAAATTTAGTCAAGTTAAGATTGTGGAGCTCACTATCTAAGATCCAAATGTTTTGAATTTCACTAATCATTTTATATTAAATTAGTATCCACAACATATATTGTGCTTTCTTCCTCTAAGTAACCAATAGGATCTTCTCATGGTCATCAGAAAACTTCAAAATTCAAAGGGCAAAAGTATAACACTGTTTCAAGTGTGATTAGTGAACAGGCTTCCTCTTTAATTTTTTATGAGTTCACTACCTATTATTGTTTAGTGCTGAATTTTGTTGGAAATATCTTTTTTTTTTATTAAAGCACATGCAAGCTTTTTTAGATGTATGACTGCATGTGGAGGTGTACTGAACAATGCACTGGCTATACCTAGATTAATCTGAATGCAGTGATTGTGATCTAATGAAATGCATGAACACAAGCAATAGTTCAGATCAAGGGCATTCCTCGACCACAATCTAACATGAACAATTCACATCTCAAAAGAATATTTGAGCTCAGTGATCAATTACAACAAGTTAATCTAAAATTTGGAAGAATTTCACTGCAGAAGTTTTCCTCCTGAATTTCTAACATCTTGATTTGAAACAAATGAACCTTAAATTGAGAAACAGTTTGGAAGTGCACAAGTTAAAAACTCCTGAAAATCTCAGACCATAAACTATTAGTCATAGAGGAAATCATTCAACACTAATTAGAAAGATGAAGAAATAAGATTGATTTCCAAACCAAATCCGAGCATGACCCTTGTGATTCTATATAGGAGGTTTTTCAATGAATTCCATCACCAATGATAACAAATTCCATTGTCATAGTCATTGTCATAAAACCAATCAGAAATCTCATATAGAATTGAAGACTAAATGGTTCACAAATTCCGTAATCATAGTCATCTTCATGAACCCTCCAAAAATTGCATATCAAATTTACGAACCTAGAATCCTTTTTATACAATCTTATAAATATGAACCATCCTTTCAGTTGCGATTGTTTGCTTCGTAAGTTGGGTTGTTTGATTTGTTCAACCTACTTCCAAAGATGATTCGACATGCCATCAGATAATTAATTCATAAGATGATTCGACAGGCCATCAGATGATCTGATCATGGCCATTAGATTGTTTAATTAATGTGTTGGTGAAAATATGTTAGTGCAATAGAATTGAAACCCATGGCTTTCAGTTTGTACATGGCCCCTGCTCTCTCCCACACAATACTCTAGTTAAAAATAAGCATAAGCGAAATATAATTAAGTATTCTAAAATTCCAAGAACTAATAACTATTTTGTTTGGACTCAAGATTCATCATGCCTTGTTTTGATAATCTGGCTGAACTGAACAATGGAAAATTTTGTCTGTCTTTTTGTCCAATGTCTCTTGCTGGACTTAAAACTGTTGACTGTCATTTTTTCAATAATGAAAAATGGTTAGTAAAATTATAAGAGCAGAGCAAATTAAAGTATTGAGAGATGATATATGTTTGAAATACATTATTTTTTTTATCAATGCTTGCAAGATGTTTTAATCTCTTACATTCAGTTATTACTTAAGAAATTTCTTTGATCTAGAAATTTCAATTGAAAAGCAAAAGTAGCCATTTCAATTCAGGATATATTTCCTTTGTGGAGATATTAGCTTAGTTTATTAAATCTTTGACTATGCATTCAGTGGCTATGTACGTAGTACATACTGTATTGTACCAAATTTTCTTGTATCCAAATATTACTTTTCATAATTTAAGAATTTGTAAATTTTTTTGTTTTATTTTGTAGTTCCGCTTGGGATATTTAGCCATAACATTTTTTTGTAATGCTTTTAGTTTTTCTTGTCTTTTTTGAAGATGTTTAGCTTGAATTTTTGTTCATACAGCTGTTGGTATTCCTATTCTTTGTAAATGTTTTTTTTAGTTGTGAAGTACTGTATATGGTTTTGGACCATTCATTATGTGATTTTTAGTCTTGTATTTTTATTAATAAATTTCTAAATGAAAATTTGCTAGCATCTGTGATCAATTTAATTCACGTAGAGAATTAAATTGTTAATGGAGTGGTCTTTGGTATTGTTTTTCTATTTCTCGTTGATTTCTAACTTCATCTTTTAATGATACATTAATCAAGGGTTTGCCAACAATCATTGGAAGAACCTCTAATTATTCTTGGATGTGGATGCCGAGGTGAGCTGGCAAAAGCACACAGATCCTGTATAGAAATTTGGTTTCGCCGTAGAGGATCAAATAAATGCGAGATTTGCCAGTAAGTGGTTTGTTCCAGTTGAGGGTTTTTTACTATCCAGCTATCACTCAAATTGTGAAGTTTTACAGGCAAGTGGCTGTAAATGTTCCCTTACCAGAATCCCAGCCAACTGTAAGTACATGCAATGAATGTCTTCTACAATATCTATCCCTAGAAGATAAAAAAGTGCATTCTTGGTTGATCAAACATCTGCACAACTTGTCTCTCATTTTTTTTTGTTTTAAATATAAGCATTGTTTAACAACCTTAATTTAAAGGCTCTAAGCACATGATTGTGTCTGCAAAATCTTCCCCCTCCAAATATACTGCCAACCCCAATACATTACATATCATTGTCGTCATGTATTGGAATCCAGGGGAATTTTAAGCAGATAATTTAATGGAATGAGTTGGCTGAAGTAGCTAATTTATAGTACTTTTGAAATATGAAAAAAAAAAATGAAAAATATGATGCTACTTGAATGAGAATGTTACAAAATAATTAAGTCTCATGACCTGTGGCTAACTTCACCTATCAAGTAATGAAGATTTATTCAATGTGTTTCCCATTTTTATTGAAGCAGACAAATTATTGGGTATGGAGGGTCAACTCGGCTTATGGAGGTTCTAGTATTGGAAGACAAGGACGAGAAAGGGTATACTTATTAATGTGGCTGAGTCCCAATGAACTATACCATAATAATATTATTCTCTTATACATTCAACTTATGTTTATTACAATGTTAATTTGCTTTCAATACCAAAGTGCCACTGCAACTTAGCTGGGGCATTTTGATCTGCATCTGATGATTATTATTCTTGTATCAGGGATGCTTTAGCCCTCTCTGGGTTGCATTTGCTATCCTGATTGGAGGTCTTTTGCTTGACGTGCTGATATCTGTATCACTTGGTGTTTCTGCACTTCCTGTAAACATTATAATTGGTATGCTCTCTATCCTTGGAAAGCATTTACTTTAGCTACGCTTGATAAGAGAGCCATGTTTGCTTTGCATAACATTGTCTGCTGAATTAACCCTTTGATATGGTCATGGTATGGTGAAATTTTAACGTAGCGATTTGTAAGAAGAATTTGCAATTTTTTGAGTTTCATTTTATTGCTTGCATGCTGAATTGATATCATGGTTGGCTTTTGGAATTGCGAGATGTGGAAACATCTATCATGTTCAATATACAGTGTTTTCTAGTATAGAATTATATGCAAGATGCAATGACACAAGTAAGCACTAGCAATTACTAAATAGTGTTCTGGCTTCTCAGCAATATAAATGGTCTTGTACTTTTTGTTAGGACATTCTCCTCTTCATAACAATAAAAGCTGTCCTTTTATTTAATATCTTGTTTTTATTCATCAGTTTATGAGCGCTAAAGAGCTAAATTTTAATAAGAAACATCATTTTCTTTCATCAGAATGTGTATTATTGAAATACTTTTTCCATATGAAGTAAATTAGGAGACGAGGAATTACCAAGTCTCATCCAAAGGATGATATTGAAAGGCAAAGCAATCGTGGCTCAAAAAATAGTGACAAAAGGTAAGCTTCCCCCGAAAAATGCAGAAAAGCTGAATATTATGGTGTTAGAAAGAAATGTGATAGCTGCAGTACCTCACTTCAACAAGAATCGCCATAACTCTTAAATTGAGCCAGCAAAGCCCTTTCCATTCAACTTCATAAGAAGATTAAGATCTTACAGTTCCCCCAATAGGAAAATAAGTAGACTGAAATGACTTCATTCAAATCAGGCTATGATTAGAATATTGTAATTTACTGCTTACTGATTGCATGGTACTTCCTCAACCTAACAGATGTCATGTATGTCATACATCAAAATACCATGATTAGATGGTACCATTTAGATTCTTGAAGCTGTAAGCCATGTTTTGTCTCCACTTTACCAAATATGGAATATATCAACTAAATGCAGAACTCTTAATCTCTTGGGTATTACTCCATGTATGCTGAAATAAAAAATAAACATATAGCTCCTAGATGTATTAGATTCATCTTAAAAAAGACCACTAGATACAATTTTGCAAATAATGGTTATCGAGGTAGAAGTATAATGGAACATTCAAATTTATTTATATTCTTTTTAAAAATTTCATATATTTCAAAGGTTTAAAAAAATCATTTTGTTTATGTGATGTTATTATATGAATCATTTATTTATTTATTTTGATAAGTTGAAGCCCAATACGTTACAACTCTAATTGTCATGTCCACCTAGAATAATCCATAAAAAACTCGATAAATACTCAAACATATTGAATTATCATGTTTAAATAGAATAAGCATAAATTCTAGATGACACAAAACCAAAAAAAGAGGGTGATGATGAAATATCATAATTCATAAGTTATCACTATTAGAATAATCGAATAAAAGTAACATAGTTTCAAATTGTCATATAATGAAAAAATTGAAATAACAATATTAATACAACATTGTCAAAAATACAATTAGTCTTTACATACAACATATTTTTCACAAAACTCATTGAATACATCAAAACCTCTCACTCGGGGTCCTAAGTTATCATTTATGAATCTTTATTTTTGTGAGTGTTGTATCTTAGCTGGTAATCTAAGGAATAAATATGATATATCAACAGACAAACTATTAATTACAAACATAATAATATAAAAATATAAATACGTAACTAACATAAACAATGCATGATAATCTTCATAAAAATATACATATAAAAATATGAATACTCATATGTATCATGCTACATATTTGCATTGTTATCATATAATACTATTACCATATAGTACCTATGTGGTGTCATATCTTTTATTTTCTTGCATATTCATATTCATTTCATTATCCTATTTTTATTTTTTTATTTTTTTTTAGACTCAAATTTTCTTGTATGATTATTATTTTTATTCCTTGAAATCTCATATCATATTATCATCTATCATAAAGTCATTTTCCCGTTATTGTCAACATCTTATGTTGACAAAAACGATGCATCTATCATGTTGTAGCTCTATCTTTGAATACCCATGATAGCAATGTGTGATTTTTATATCTTATATATCATGAAACAATTGCCTTATATTGGCAACATTATGTGTTGATGAAGACGGAGCCTCTGTTGTATCGTGGCCCTATCTTTGAGTACTCATGATTAGAGAAAATATTTTTTTATTCGTATTTCTTTTTTTTTTATGACTTCTATATCACCAGGTTTAAATAATTTTGTCTTTTTTTTTTCTTTCTTTTCTTTTTATTTTTTTTTCTTTTTTTTCATTCATATGTTGTGATTTTTTTATGATTCTATGTTTATACAAAATACTCACAATATATTATATTTCATAATAATATTTTAACAAAATTTATAATTCATCTAAGTTATATTACGATTATTTGGTTTATCTATCTGATAACTCGGAGTGGTTTTTTCAACCGCATTGTCCTTTTCTTATTTTTTTCTTTCATTTTTTGCATAATTCCCATCGTGTTACATCACTAACAGTTCATATTCTATTATCAAACTTGAAAAAGTTTTATGTACTTATTTTTCCCATCTTTTATTCTTTTTTATTTCACAAAATTGCTTATTTTTTATAACAAAAGTACTTATAAAAGCTATCACAAGCGATACCTGGTGACATTTGCAAATTGGTTGCGATCCCTAGTTTTCTACTTCAATTTGTATGGTCTGATTTCACAAATCGTACTGTACAATCTCTAACATTAACTGATCAAATAAGGGATTGGATGGGTCAATAATTGGTACGTGCTTCCTAAAATTGATTATATTATCTTATTATATCTATTAGATGGAATGATCTACTTAGGACTCTAGTCTACTTGATTCTTCTTTCCATCATAAATGGCTATTAGACCATCTCGTTGCTTGGTTATGTAAATCATACAATACGATCAGCCCAATTGTGTTGTACTATTGACTCGGCTAGGAACAGTGAGTTGAGAGATTTTTGACCAAATCCATGGCACATCCAAAATCTATCCCTAAAAACACTACATAGATCATTACTTGACTCTAAGAGGGGAAAACTAAATTCAAATCTTATCTTAAATTGAAGTGTGCTCTTTCTTTCCCCAAAGCGATGCTTGCGAAACTGCCCAAGAAAGCCTTGCATACATCACCTTTTCCAAGCCTTAGCAATCTTCTATCAGTTCTTCTATTCTCCTCAATCTTTCTTCTTTTCGCTCTAAGGGTTAACATAGTTACGGTTTTTATGGAAAAGGATTATTAACATATTATTTATTTTTCTTTTTTTTATTTTAAAAGTTCATAGGAAATTCAAACGACTTTCAAAATAAAAAATAACATACCTATTGATTTTTTAGGTTGATAATTTTATAATGGTATGTTCAAATCTTAAATCTAGCTATTATCATTACAACACACAGACACTTGAATTATATCACATTTTGTATTGCATAGTCCACATCTAATAAGATCTCTATTAAGAATACATTTTATGATTAATTAAAAAGATTGTTACATTAATGATCTTTGTCAAGGATCACTAGAAATTATAATAGAATGGATATGCCCTTAGTTCACTTGAAACTCTATTGTAGTGCACATAGAAATGGATTGTTGCATTTGTAGACTTATAAACATGTGAAATGGTAAACTTGCCAATTGCTGCAAGCACAACAATCAACTCCCACATGTGAATCAAACTGAAGTTTCCTTTGGAGGCATGACAATTGTTAGAGACAATAGAAATAGTCAACCAAGATTTAGCTCCCTTCAGCTTCATTGAGGTTGCATAAATTTGAACATACATACCTAATGATGGCCAATAGGTCACCATGGTGGTCTTAAAGAGTGGCAACTCCTTCAGGCAATCCAAGAAAACAAACCAAACCATCAAAGGTGATCTTTAACCAGCCTTGAGGAGGGAGGGGGGAGTTGTCAATCTCATCAAATTAGAGATGGGTTTGGTTATCCTTACGAGGTAAAATGATTCAAGGCCTCCTGGGTAGGAATCAATCACCTCTTGGATAAACACAACGATGACTTGAAAAGAATAAACACAACCACCATGGACCCTACATTTTGTCTTATCCAAATATAGTATATATAATAGCAAAAATCATGTGCTAGTCCTATCCTTAACAATGCTCTAGAAAATGGTCAACAAAATAGAAATATGGTCTAAAGTCTACTAGCTTGGATAAAATATTGAATATTAAAAAAAATCGTAATAGCATTAGGATGGCACGTGGATCACAAGTAGTTCATATTCCACTGCCCAATGTCATTGAGGAGGTAGAACACATTAGAAGGCTAGATGAGTTAAGATTTAATAAAAGAAAGCCAACAATAGATATAAGAAGATGGCCCAACTAGCACTCATTCACAAACTAGCAAGGCCACCCATCACCATTCTTTTACCATGTGTTATCTCGAGCAATGCCATCACTTAGGGAAATGAGATGTCATATTCGAGAATCATGTTGTCTTGTAGTGAAGGCATCGAGTCTATCATTGTTAACCTATAAGGAGGGAAACTAACTAATACACTATGTAGAGAACTTCAAGACGATGGTGTGTCTCCAATCATGCAAGTGATGGATACCATGACCTTATTTTGGTTTGCAAACTTTATCCCAAGGAAGATAGTGAGTGGCATGCTTGTATGGGAGGAGACTCCAAAAGAGATCTTTCATTGGCTTCTTATTGGTGTCAAGAAACCTCAATGGGCCTAAAGAGCGAGAACATAGAGTTAACCCACAATGAGGAGATGATGCCATTGATGAATGGGATCCTGCCATTATATCTTTAGCAACCTAGCTTAAGGGTTTGGTACAAACAGAGCCAATGAGATATTGGAAGTCAAAGGTTGCTAGCCTTCGACAGAATAAAGGGGGCCCCAAAAACTAACCCTCTTTTTTCTTGATCCTAAAGATGCTAGCAACCGTTGCTTTTCTAGTTGTGGTCAAATGCTTATTGAAGAAGATAATGGACTTAAGAGATTTAATTTTTGACTAGATAGTGTCTAGCACTTGGTCGAATTCACTAGCCTTAGTGGCTGTTCTTGGCCCAAAGAATTGGACAACATCAATGTACATAATATGTGTGATATAAGTGGGGTATTAAGGACAACCCTAATTTCCTTAATCTTTCTTATTGTTGCACTTTGGTTTATGAGAAGGGAAAAAAGCTCAATGTTGAGGATGAAAATGTAAGGTGATAATTTGTAGCCCTAATCCCTACTTAGACCACTTTTGCCCATGATCGAGTCAAACTTAGTTGCATTGATCCAAACTGAGTGACAGGGGTTCGAAATACACTCAACAACTTATGCACCCAACTTTTCTTTGAAACTTAAGTGTCAAAGCATGGATAGGAGAAAGGAACAACTAGCTTGTTCGTAAGCTTGCTCTATGTCTACTTTGAGGATCATGAAGCCATTGGTTGAGTGGACTTTCCCATCTTATAGAAGAGCTCTTAAGCAAGGATATGGTTTTTGAAAATACCCCTCTTGAGGGTGAAAGACTCTTTCTTATAGTCTACTAACTAGTGAATGTAGGGTTTTCATTTTATTAACCAAGATTCTAACGACAATCTTGTAGAATGTAGTATACAAAATTATAGAGCGAAATTGCACGACCTTAGGGATGAGAACAATAACAGTGCCCCTTTAGTGTCTAGACATAGATCTATAGTCAAAGAAACACCAAATAGCCTATATGAGGTTGCTCGGCCTTAGGGATGAGAACAATCACAATACCCTTTTAGTGTCAAGACATAGATCTATAGTCAAAGTAACACCAAATAGCCTATATGAGGTCCTTCTTTATCACATCTCAGTACTCTTTGGTGAAGGAGACAGTGATCTCTTCAACTTAAAGGGCATAGTTGGATGGAAGTGTATATCCCATTTTGATGTAAGAAAAGCCTCCAAGTAGAAGGGAAGGGGAATGAAGCATGGAGGTATGGAAGAAGTTCAATAGGATAGGTTGAATAGCCAATGGATCCATGAGGTTTCACCTTCCAATTCTTCAAGCTAGCCTATTAGCTTGCTTCCTCCTAATGATAATTCTGTGGAAAAAAGGTGAAGTTGTAATCTCTTAAGTTGAACCAGTGGATCATGGTCATTTTTCACTACCAAATTTCAAATTAGGAAAGATTATAATCATAGTCAAACATGGATTACAAAAAGATGTGATGATCTTCTTCAGAGAAGTACGGACCAAAGGCTTCTTTGAGCTATAGGTGAGCAATCTGTTGCTTATGATGGCTACAAATAGTCATTAAGTTCCCCATGTCAGACTTTTCCAACCTAAAAGGGCTAGGAGCCTTATAAACTCATAATGGAGGAGAGCCAAAGGCAATCCTTTGGCAAGCTTTGACCAAAATCTATAAACAACTTTCTTAGCATAAGTGTATGAGAACCACACGTCCTCAAACTGTGACTATTGATAGGTTTTAGTAAGCCCAATTGCCCAACAATTGGAGTGTGTAATGGTTGGAACCAATGCATGAGAGGTGTGCGACTTTCAAATGAGTGAAAGAACATTAGTGCTTTGGAGTTTAAAAAACATGATTGAGCTACAAACACACCTTAGAGCACCTCTTTTTCTTTTTGTTCCAAGTGTACTACAGGCCCCTCAAAGAGGAAGTCATGCAAATTAATGTTGATGAGGAAGTTCTTGTATTGTTTTATGTTAGCCCAAAGGAAAAAAGCTTACCATCCCTATGATATTCTTGCAAGAGTATGTAGTTGAAGTCATTAGCAACGATAGTCAGTGTCACATGTCCTACTAGTAAATCTTAACAAAAAAAAACGTGCTAAGTAATAAATTTTGGGTTGAATCAAAATAATAGTACTAATATTGAGGATACAAAAATTTCCAAGTGAAGAACGATGAATAACTCTCATTTTTTTCCAAAACATGCACAACCAATGATTTTTAAACAACTATCAATGATATTATCATAATATGCAATTGCATTTATACAACTATTTATTTCAGCATATTTTACATTCAAAACTATACAATATGTAATACCTAGAATAGTTCAATATATAACAAATCTCCTTTCCATTTTGATTTTCTCCTCTCAATGTGCTAGCTATATTGCCAGTAATGTAAGCAAAGACAAATAATGAGCATAAAGCGCAACAGTAAAATCTAAATATCAACAACATTTAAGTATGAGTAAGAGCGAATAAAGAAATATTTGAATTAAATTGAGTAACAAAATCATGATATTAGTAACATAGTGCTTCAAATCAATTACACATATAATGTTTGACATGTTTACATAATTAGATCACTAATACTTTACCATGATAGATTGAAGTGTGGTGTAAGAATTTTCATATACATAACCAGCATTATATCTATGGTTATATATCTATATATTTATCACTTGGTTTTATTTTCCCATCAATACCACTATCTTTACTCAACGGGGCCTCATTTAATCTTCTTTTCATTTTTTTTTCTTTGGCATCGTATAATCATCCCTGGACCTCTACTGCTAAGTGTATTATTGATGACTAACAATTATATCATATTTGTACATCAAAGTGTTACGCAAAATGCTAATGTTAGTGGGCCTCAGTACATCCAGACTTTACATAGGACATGGGTGATGACTGACTATACAATCCATCATCTTCATACATCAAGTCCCTGCATAATGTGATAGTAGTGTAAGAGGAAGACGTCTCTAATCCAAACATATAACTTGGAATGCAACTGTACCTCAACATGTCTTGTATCTTGTGCTAAGGTTTTATTATTTGTTTTGTTATTAACTATGAGATAGTATATTAAGGGAAATTATATTTTGTTTTTTTATTCTTCTATTATCTCATGTCATTATATGGAAATGAGTGATACTGAAACTTATTTAGCCCACTTCATTATTTACTTCAAGCGTTTTTTTTCTTAATTTTTTTCACTTTTCATATCTTCATTTTCTTAGGAACCCTTCTATATATATATATATATATATATATATATATATATATATATATATATGTATGACATTCAAAGACTAAGATTGAATACTAATCAAATAGTTTGTTAGGCTTGCTTAACTTGTTGCTTATCACACTTATATATTATATTTCATGTATTTCATCCCATATATTATAGGGTTTACATATCAAATCAATCCACAAATATTCATCTTTTCAAAACTATACTATTTTAATATCACAACATGTTTCATGATACAAAATGAGATGTGTATGATGTCATGTTTATGCTTATGCATATGCAATCATTTATAAATTATTTATTACATATATTACTAATATATGATTTATCTATCTAGAATTTTTGGGGTGAATTTTGATTTGTTTTCTTTTTTCGATCCCTACATCATAAATTAGATGCACGTTAGCTAGTAACAACTCATTTCATAATTTTTTACATGTTTATTTCATTGTTATTACATTTTGTAAAGCTCTTTTTATTTGTCTTTGTACAGTACTCATGAACAATACATTCTATCAAGTGTAACATATGTGAGCACTTGAGATTCCCTTATGAAATGAACAATTAAGAACATTCTTTTTTTTGTACAATATGTTAAAGGTTACGTACCATACATTACTTCTCTTGATTTCAAATCAAAGATTGTTTATTTTTCTCACATATCAACCAAAACATATTATGTGTTATACATTAAACTGGAGAACTAATTTTCATCACAATATACTATTTCTTCTTCCAATTGTACCCTTGTTATGAACATATCTTTTGTTTTTGTTGATATACTGAGATTTAGTATCATTTGTTTCAAATAGTGTATCATATTTCTCACTTACTACACTTTACCCTTGAACCAAACGTAATATGTCAAATATTGTTGTATCTTATTTTCTTCTTAGAAAAATAGTTTTCTGCCACTCTTAGCTTAACGTGTTATATGTTACCTATTGACATACCATACATTTTTTTCAGAAATTTCTTATAAATGACAAAACGTGGCTATTTTCTTGTTGTAACATATCTCAACTTAAAGGATCTATATAAAACATTCCATGGTCATTTAAACTCAAATAACTTATGCAAAATCTTAAGATTGTCACATGTAATTCGATTTCACAAAACTTATCCCATGAGCTTCCATGCTGCAGAAAAGAAAACAAGGGTGGAACACTAGCTAAATCTCAATTCTTCACCAAATTCCTCTTCTCCATAGGTCGAGCAAACTATGTTTATTTTTCTTCCTCTCTCCTCAAGTCTTCTCTATCTCTAGCTTTTCCTTTTTGTCAAAAGATCCTTGTTATTGGTTGTACTGCAATGATTTCTCCTTTGTTTGCACTTCTCTCACTATTTTTTTCTCCCTGAGCTTTTGCTAAAGCTAACCAACTATCAAATCGATTCTCATCTTTCTTCTCTTACTACAAACTTATTTGAGTTTAAAAAATTAGAACCTAAAAGTCATTATATTCTTTTTAATGAGCTCTATTCATTGGCATGTTTAATTTAGTATTATAATCATTTTGCAAAATTACATGTTTTTGGAATGTGTCCAAAAATAATATTTTTTTAGTTTGGCCGCAAACTATAAATTTTGTTACATTGTCATTATCTAATCATGTGTACGGCCACATAATTATAATTTTACAACATATTTAGCCCAAAATACAGCATGGGGATGTCACAACTAAAGCAGCTCTTCCAAGGATATTGTTAAGAAAATTCGAAAGAGAGCGGCCAATGTATATGTCAGAATTGGCATAGACTATGCAGTTAGTCCAAGCTGGGTCATTATTGCGGGAGATCTCGACTGAGAGGCCTTGCTTTGCCATGGAGAGAGCAGGTTAGCCCATTAGGTGGGCTTGAGGCTCGAAGGCTACCTTAGTCATCAACATACCAGCCATTTTAGCATCATTCCTAGAACTGGAATCCTCATCAGCGATGGTATTTACCACAGATTTTCTTTGGCTGGCCTTCATAGCCAGAGCAACGCTATCTCAAACCTTGGGATATAGTTTCCTTTCCAACTCAAATTTCTTAATGAACTCACTAAGCTCTAAGGACACCACTTGCTAAGAGCTCCCTTAGTGATCACTGCTTGACACTTGAATAAATCCTTTATTGACTTGAGGAGGAATACCCCCTGCAACTTTGATCACTAATTTTCAAGCAACATATTAAATTGCTCAAAATCTTAATCAAAATACACCAACCTCCCTCACAATATTACATAGATCTGTCATCATGGCAATACTCTAAACACCCTTAGGCAAGTTCAAGATAGGGGAAGCACACATCACCGAGCTAGACTTAGGAATCCACAGCAGCATCAAGCGAAGTAAACTATCTGTGGGGAGGGGGAGTAATTGTTATCTAACATCTTTTTGCAGTGTTATGAGGAAATAAAGGGAATTATGTAACTTGTATGACAGACGTGAGGCTAAAGTATCAAAACTACAACTTTGTATTGATCCATATGAAACGCAACACGAAATAAAACTAGTGTGTGGGCTGTAAGCAAATTCTCGTTAATTGAACTTGTTGCACCTTGGTTTCATCTGACTAATGCATTTCATTTTAGTTAAACATCTCTTCTTGCATTGTTGAGTGTATTTATCTTTTTCGAAAAGCTTTGTCTAAGAAGAGCAATCTATGCAGGTGTTCTGATTGTTTTGGGTTTGGGAACAGCCCTCCGGCTTGCACTCGAATGCTGCCATGATTGGGGCTCCCGGAGAAATGCTCTTGGCACGGAGATGGACATAACTCCTGTGTACCAACCTCCTGTATAACTCGTGTTTGTATGTGTGAATATTAGATATCTTCATTTTTGTTTTCTGTTTATATAAAAATAAAATGCACAATAAATGTCTTTCACGTTGTAGTAGTTTATAAGGATCCTTTGTTCTGATTCTGTATTGGGCATTTGTGCCATCTACCTGTAATTATCATTGTTGGATTAGTGACGTTGTTTCTAGTTTTGAGTTAAAACTCGAGTTTTGATTCATTTCAGACTTGTATTAGATATATCCATTTTAGTATATTTGTATAAATTTTGTTTTAATTTTATGAACGCTTGGTTCTGTCTCTTATGTGTGTCCTGACTTGACGTTACTTCTTACTTTGTTCATAAACTAATCGTAAATGATAAAGTATGATTTTATTTTAGTTTTTTATAAAGAAAATAAGAATGTATAACTTCTTATTTTCTTTATAAACAAAAAATCTAATAGATGAACTGGCTTTCTTATTTTTTCTAAATAACTGATGGTCACGTATCCTTTAAGTAAAGCAAAAATAGTAAATATAAATTTTCGATAACATTATTATATACATTATATTGATATTCACATGTTAATATCTCCACCAATTGCCTTAAAAGCATATCTCAGATCATTACAAGGCCCTGCTCTCCTCTCTCTTTCACATGCTGTTACAACATTCACCTTAACTACAACATCACCATGCAGTATGACTTACCAAAATGCCACATGCAAATAAGAACTATAAACTTAACATTCAAAATATGATGTCATCTAATATGGATACATAAAAACACAAAATTAGAGATGATACATAGATAACAGAAGCTCAGTGACTTATTACGGTGGCCTACAATATATACATAACATCCTCTAAGCATAGAATTGAACTAAGTGCAGAAGCCAAAACACCAACAAATCAATTGGTAATGTGCATAGGAATGCTCCCAAGAGACCCGTTCAGAACATGCCGCTTACAACGAGTTGTAGATATCATTCTTGCTTGTGAGGTACTTAGAGATCCAAGCTATTCCAATGCACAAAACCAAGAGGAGAGACGAAACCACCAATGTTACTCTGCCAAAATCAACAAAAGCAGCTGAAGGAGCCTTTTGCAAGGGAAGACAAGCTGGGTTAATGGGAGGGTTATTTGTCCCCTTGATTGTCAAACCAAGCGAGGCATTGGATGCTTCAGAGTTGCAGGAGCTTGGTTGCTTCACCTCAACAGAGGATGCAGTATCATCTGCACGGCAGGAAGAAGCAGTATAACTTGAATGAAGGATTCGGGTGGTCAACAACAACAAATCAGCTCATCCCAAACTTGTAAAGTAAATTACCATCATCAGAGGAACCAAAAGGCACCACATTCACAGCCCGAATCGAAAAAGAAATTTGTTCATCATCACAAAGCTCTCCATTTTGTCCAGCCTGCAAATTAGCAAAATCTAGTATGAACTAAAAGCTTGATAAATGATTAAATTGGCTGGGAAATCATGTCTATGTCTGAAAAGAATACTGCACCTCAGTAATATCAGATTTCCCATTACATGATTCTTCAATGTTGCTTGATTTATCATGTTTACTAGTAATGGATCCTGCATGAATTGATTTCTGCAGCCGAATCCTTCTAATGGCAACACCCTGAGTTGGAGCTGCCATAGCCCGAGGTTCTGCATGGCTTATATTACCTTGATTGTGTGTATGGCGAGCCATTTTTGGAACCATGAGCTTAATTCCAGTCTCAGTAGAATTGTTCACACTACCAACACTCGTTTCATTAACAAACAGATCTTTATGACTCGTTTCGAAGTTGGAATGAACTCCAAACAGATTGTTTGATTCCTCGCTGCTCTCAAACATGCCATTTCCTTGAAAGGAATCATGGGTTGAAAGCCCAAAACCCATGAAGTCATGCGAATGGGAGAAATCAACATTTGCCATTAAATAATCACCAAACTGAGCTCCTGTATTATTGTATGAGTGAGGCAGAGACTGCAAACAAAAGCTTGATGGATGGGTCAGATCTTGAAATTTGCAAGAAGAATCCAAACCAGGTTCTTGCTGTAACAGATAATCAAAATAAATAAAATATTACTTTAAATAAGTGGACAAAACAATGCCTAAAAAACCTTGGACAGTATTATCCTCAATATCCATCAATACCTGCAGCAAAAGATCTTCAATCTCTACATTATTACCAGTTATAATATCAGTGCCAGAGATGTATTCCAGAGGAGATTCGTGATTAATGTCATAAAGTTCAGCATCCAGTGGAACTTCGGTAGAATTAGCAAGAATTCTCGGGTTACAACCTGTAACTCCTTCATCTGAACTGAAAAGGATGGCATCTAAGAATTCAGAAATGGACTCTCCATCACCATCATCAACTTTTAAGGGCATCCCTCCACCAGTATCATCAAAAGACAGGTAACTCAAGTAATAGTCTGTTGGGGAATTGCAGTGAAATCCATCAGAATCACCTTGCCAAAATCCAGGGCTTAAATTATTTAGGGCATCATCACTGGGGTCAACCTAATTTTAATGACACAAGTTAATGCTTAGTAAAGACAATGATCATATCAACAAAAATTAAATAATAGAAGGAAGTGAATCAACTGCAAGAATCAATAAGATTATGTGGAACATTTTTTGCATTACTGTATAACTGCTGAGTTAGACTTCTTACCTTCATGTTCCCTATATCACTGTCTCTAACAACCGTATAAGGTGTGATACTGCCATCACAATCACTTTCATTTGAATTCTCCATTGCTTTGGGAACTCTATCAAGAGTGCTGACTACGATTTCCTGATTTAGTGTTGCAGAAAATTCTTCAAAACAATCTTCCCTCTGACTAGTAATATCATTAGGTGACTTGGTTAGGGCAGGAGAAAAGTCACTGAACTCGATTTCCTCAGCATTGACAACTGAAATCTTCTCTTCAGGCTTCCTGAACAAGCGATAAAGAACAAAACCACCCTGTACAATATGAGCAAGTACATTCTAAGAACCCACAATACAGTAATACAACCATAAATCACAAAAATAGAATAGAACTCATCTATCATGCATCCCTGGAAGAACAATAATCCACAAATTACACAAATAAACATCATCTAGTATATAAATCTTCAGAAGGTCAGGAAGCCAGAAGTTAGAGTAACCATCCAATCACAAAATAAACAAAAAACATTAACTATATATTGTGCAAAACAAATTATCTAACACAAATCGACTCAGATGGTACAAGGATTTGGTTAAGCGAGAATATGGACATTTAGAGAACATCTAGCACCATGAATCCATAAAATAACAGATTGTCAAATTTGTTTTAATCTTTTGTTCTTCAAAAGATAGCTTTTACTCCAACCTCCAAATCCATTTCACCCTTAATCTTCCAAAGCTTTACTCAAATGCAGCTCACAAACTCTTTTGTAATCCATTTTTCTCTCATAAGATTCTACATGAACATACATAACCATGCACATGAATGTTCAAACATTCAACATTACAAATTCAAACGGCATTATAGATTAAATACAAGAATACAATGCAAAAGCACAAACCTTTCTTGTTGTCAAGTTGAAGTAGAATAAATTTCTTGAAGAAAATCCCTATGATTAAGGATTATGAGTGGCCATGAATATAAGTGCATATTAGACACGAAATCAATAAGATTTTGAGAATCATGCCGAATGAGCCAAAAAACATTCAAAACAAATTAAGAGATGGAAGCGAAAGTTTAAACAGCCAATTTTTTAGTAAACTAGAATACATGTTCTTAAGTGGGATCCTTCAAATTAATTGAGAGAAATATTATTAAAAAATTACATGTAATGTTTACAACATAAGTAATCAAGTGTTAGTATAATTTAACAAAACAATCAAACAAAAGCAAATTTAAAATACAAGAGGCATGTGAGACCATCAACACCTACAACTATGGCTACGGGACAGCTGATCGATGGCGATCTGTCAATCATCCAACATGCAAAGAACAACATGATAGATCAAAAGAACTACTTTTACGATAAACCAAACAAAATCAAATGCCTCTTTTCTTAATAGCACCTCCACTTGTGTGGAAACAAACGGACATTTCCAAGAGGCCCGAATTGCAAAACTGACGAAATCCCCCCTTCTGCCAAAGAAACATTCACAATACCAAGACCATCCGAGTTCTGTAGTGCTCGCAACCCAGGCAATTTGTGGCTTGTACCAGTTGTCTTCATAAAAAATATAACCTCGTTTTCGAAACACTTTTCAATCTTTCACGAAAATGAAGTAGATACAGCAAAGAGGGAGGCACAACGTTCTAAAAGCATCATCTAACAAAATTCCCCACGGAAAAGACTGCGATGACATCTATGCCGCCTACTCGGGAGCTAAAAAATACAGGAAAAATATCAACTTAAAATAAAATAAAGTGAGACCTCGATTTCACGAACCTGCTCGAACTCCGGTTCAACGGTGCGGTACTCGTGCATGATCCAGTTGGTGCGCTCACCCTTCGGGGCGCGGCCACGGTGGAAGACGAGGGTCTTCTTCATGCCTATGGAAATTGCAGATGGAGGACGTGTCCTGACAGTTCGATCCCTCCCTGTAGCCTTCCAGTAGCCTGCCTCCGTGGCCCGGTTCTTGCGGTGGCCGTTCGGGTACTTACGGTCCTTCGGCCCGAAGAAGAACCACTCGGGATCTTCCGATCGTATCAGCGATTTATCTACCAATTAAATCCCAACTCAACAATTACAGCACAAAATAACAAAAAAAAAAAAAAACATTATCTTGATCAATTCATGGTGTAAGGAGAGAAACAGAAACAAGTACCAGGGAGGTCCCAAGGTTCACACTTGCAGACATCGACTTCAGCGATGACGACAACGTCGGACTTGCAGCGGCCGTTTATCTTGCGCTTCAGGTAGTGGTTTACTAGCTCCTCGTCCGTCGGGCGGAAGCGGAACCCCAAGGGCAGGGATTGAGGTAGAACTACAATACCCTCCATATTCGAGCATCGACGAAGAAAACTTCCAGCACAAGTGCCACCGTTTGTTCTACTTTCTTTGCCTACAAACCCTAGACCAAGTCTCAAGTCGGAGTTCTGAAAGACACGCAACTTGTGGGAGCAGACGGTCTAGCTCAGGAAGAAAGTAAAAGGCAGCTAAAGCGAAACAGTTGATGCTTCGTCGAGAAGCTGAAGAGTACGTCTCATGGTAAAGACTGCTTCCTATGACTTAAAAAATGTTTTTTTTTTTTTTAAATTGAGAAATTAAGTATTATTTAATCCAATACATATACAAATGTTTATTAAAATTTTATATCATCCAACAGTTATGGTTTGTTGAATTATTTGATCCATATTGATTAAATGGGGAAAAGGGCTGCCTATTCTCATGATATGATGATATAAAGGAACGGAAGTTACTACTCTACAGCCTTGAAGAGGATACAAAAAGTTCACCATTTTGTGAAAAGCTTAAATTCCTAAATTTAATACAAAATAATTATTTTTTAACACAAGCAAACAATTGACATTTAAAGAAAGTTAGATTAATGACTAATATGATTTTAAATTCTATATAAATAAGAAAAAAAATATTTTGGATAAGTCATTATAAGATATTTGTATGTTATTAAATTAAGATGAAAAATTATGATTAATTTTAAGGTTTAATATTTAAGATGAGAAAAATGTAGTTGGTCATAAGTGAGTTGTGAATCATGAGATGAAGAAGATAGATGTGAACGTGTCTTTTGTGTAGCATGTAGCTCTTAGATTGCATCTTTATAATGAAACTCTTATTTCATGAGTTAATAGAATTATTAATTTTCTTGAATTTGGAGGTTATGATTGTAATGTAGCTTTACAAAGATTAAATCTAAAAGTTTTCTTAAATTGTAAAACAAATGACAATTTTAATAAAGATTATAATTTTTTCAATAAAATCATAAAAACATATAAGTTTCCTCACAAAAAGTTACATGATTGAGAGATTGTTTAAAGAGATGTAATAAGTAGTTATAAAATGAGATAAAGTCATGTGATTCTAATAACAGAATTTTTTAATAAAAACATAAGCATGGATGACTTGGTATTCTGATTGTGATGACAATCCATTATTAAACCAAAAGTAGTATTTATTAAGGATTAATCATATTTTGCATCAACAACCATGGTTTGAATTTTTCATGCTTTTGGATGGAATGTCCAAGAGATTGTGGAGATCTTCTAGCTTAGTTTGATGTGTTCCCATTATAATAAGAACTGAAAAAAAGGAAATCAAGAAATTGCCATAAGATTTGAATAGAAATTGTTAACAATGTTTTTCTAAAAATTAAAATATCAAAATTAATGAAGTCAAGCATATGTTTTCAACATGACAACATTCCATTAAAAAATTTTCATGACGATGATTATATTTTGATGAGTAAAATGAATGGAATCATACTAGTTTATAGTTATCCATCCCCCATAAAAATAAGGGATGTCATGGCTTAATGATCCACAATGACAATGGCTTGCATTTTTTTTAATAGGAAAAATATGATGAGATCAACTATATAAAGATATATTAAGATAAACTTAATATAATTTGTAAGAAAATAGAGAGGATCTTAGATATTTATAATTCTTAGATTATATAATAAATATAAAAATAATTTAATTAAAGCGGATATAAAATTAATGAGTATGATTTACACATGAAATCATCTTCTTATGATAAGGTCAAACTTCTCTTACGAAAGCCACATCGTGTTTGATACACTCATGATCTCTTCAAATGAATCATTAGTTTGTAGTGCTTTATTTGTTTGTTTTTTTATTTATACTTTAATTCATCATATGATAATCAAATTGATGAATCAAATTATCTAATTACCATTAGATCGTGTAATAAAGAATTTGATAGATTGATAAGAACATTTGGCTATTCAATGATTGTTTACTTATTTGATTTATGATATCAAATTATCTAATTAGCATAATTTAGAAATTAATTTTAGTGTTTTTATTATTAATATCTAATTTATAAAATATTTATTATATTATATGATCAAAATAATTTTAAAATTATTTTAAGTTTATGATTTTAATTAATAAGTCTTAAAATGAGTTAATGAATATCATTGATATCAAAATAATTTTATTAAATGAATTAATTGTTCTCTTATGTGATTGTACTTCAAGTAATTTTTTAAATCAGTAAAAAAAGGGCACTTATATTTTTTTTAATGATTAGTTACAAATTAAAACCTCTTAGAACTATAGGTTCGCTTAAATGAAAACTACAAAAAAAATTATGACAAGAAAAGACTAATTATAGATTAAACTAACTTCTAGTTTTCAAAACACACATTTACATGATAAAACTAAATACGAACATAATATTTAGGACATTGTCATATTATTTGCATCATAATGAAGGCAATGATGCATGCCCTTGAGCCATTACTATAACAATAGATATAATATTGACATATTATATTGCATTAGGTGTTATGAGAGATACTCATGAAGTTATAAAACATCTCTTGACTATTATGCTAAGGAGTTGAATCTTGTGGACCCCATTGTAGCACACTTAGAGTGAGTAATTTTTGCATTATTGTATAAGAGACTTGATATATTTATTTTTTTTTGAGATGAAATTTTTAGTATTTAACTAAAAGACAACAATTCATTGCCCAAAAAAGATCACATACAATATGTTAATATTTTAGTAAAATATTGATAATTAAACCTTTAAGAATAGGAAAATACTTTGTTAAGAAGATTTTTATCATTGAATTGCATACTTCATCAACATTTAGTCATTGTGACTTTTGAAAATCAATTATAACATTTAAATTAACATGTATTATATTATAAGATTCTTTAAGGACTAAGGATTTTAGGACATTTTTGATGCTCCTGATAATAATAACATAAGAATCTTAGACTCTAGTGATTAAATGATTGGTCCTTAAAACCTAAATTATTATAACAAATATTTTGATGAATATAATTATTAATGATCTTAAAAAATATTTTGAAAATAAAATTATCCAATTAATATTATTAGAATCAGATAATTCAATCATTTTATATTTTATCCAAAATTATTGATTTTAATAATTTTCATTTTTATTCCAATTATAATTGATACGAAATTATCATTAGAAATTTGGTTTTAAATAGTTTAGATTTCAATTCAAACTATTATTCATTAATTTTAATTTTAAAATATTTTAATATTATATATATATATATTTACACATAATTTTAAATAACTAAAAAATATATTAGATATTGTTGAAAACATTAATCAAAATAGAATCTAAAACATTAAAATCATAAAAAATTGTCAAAACTACCAAAAATCAGATGTTGAATCATAAAATAAAATAAAATTAAGAATTTAAATACTATGATAATGACTGGAGATTTTTGATACAAGTCAAGAATGCGATTTATATTTAAATTTGAGACTATGAAAAATATACTCCAATTTTAAAAAATTCTTTTTTATTTTTATTTTTTTATCTTGAGCTCGATTCAAATGGCGTCTTTGATTTGTTGGGCAACTGTGAGAATGAATGGAGAGAGAGCCGCGACCGCCGTTCGAGTTGTCTTGCGTTCACTATCGCTACCTTCTACGATCATGTGCCAAAGGCAACGCACCTACGGTCCTTGGCCTGAGCCTTCACGCCTTCTTCATTAAAACATGCTTCCCCTTCTCAGTCATTTCATCCAACGTTTACACCGCACTCTTTCACATGTACGCCGCTCTTGGTCCGCCGTCTTCCGCTCTACACTCCTTCCGCGAGATACCTAGTTATGCGCGGTCTCGTGTTGATTGGACTGCACTGATCTCGTGCCACGTCCGCCATGCTCTTCCATCCCGCGCTCTTGCACTTTTCCGCACCATGTTTCGTGGAGGCTTTATCCCCGATGAAATAACCCTCCTCCCCGTCTTCTCGTCCGCTGCCTGCCTCTTATATCCCTCGATCGGCGCTTTGGCCCATGCCCTCATTCACAAGCTTGGTCTCAACATTTATGCCTCCGTTAGTAATGCTGCCATGAACATGTACGCTAAATGCGGTCAGATGCTCGACGCCCGGCGCATCTTTGACGAGATGGCATGCCCAAATGTGATATCGTGGACCGTTATCCTTGTTGGAGCACTTCGATGGGAAGGGATCCTTGGTGGTCGGAGGGTGTTTGATCAAATGCCCGAAAGAAGCGAGGTTTCTTGGACGGTTATGGTTGGTGCCTATGTGGAAGTAGGCCTCCCCAGAGAAGCTCTGGCCCTTCTGAAGAACATGTTATTGTGTCCGGATTCCATTATCCGGAATCTTAGTCACGTAAGCCTGTGCTCGCTTCTCTCAGCGTGCTCTCAAGCTGGCGACCTTACGATGGGCCGTTTGCTGCATACATTTACTCTAAAAACGAACCTTGTCAACGAGAGGCATATCCTCCTCGTGAATACGGCGCTTATTGATATGTACGCGAAAGGTGGTGGGATTTGCGCTGCTCGTACGGTGTTCGACGTTATGCGTGACAGGGGTGTCGTTACTTGGAACGCAATGTTAAGCGGATTGTCAATGCACGGAATGTGTGCAGAAGCAGTTCGTCTCTTTTCAAGAATGGTGAAAGATGAAGCTTTGCAGCCCGATGATATTACATTTGTGAGTGTCTTAAGTGCATGCAGTCGCTCAGGCATGGTAGATCGAGGGCGAGCCTTTTTCTTAGAAATGAACCAAATCTATGGCTTAACACCAAGGGTCGAGCACTATGCTTGCATGGTTGATCTCCTTGGGCGCTCGGGCCACCTAGAGGAGGCAGAAGCATTGATCAGGGAGATGCCGTTCAGCCCCAACGAAGTCGTTCTTGGATCACTAATAGCCTCCTGCAGCCTCCACGGGAAGCTTCAACTTAGCAGGAAGCTTTTACAGGAGCTCTTGCACGTGAACCCAAGCAATGTCGAGTACCATGTTCTCCTCTCCAATTTGTATTCTTTCCATGGTAGACGTTGTGAGGCTGTGGAACTAAGAAGGCAGCTCAAGAATGGTGAAGAAAAAGGCAGACCCGGAATGAGCTACATTGAGATCAATGGTCAGGTGCACCGATTTAGCGCTGGAGACAAATCACATCCTCGGACGCAGGAACTGTACACAAAACTAGACGAAATTGCTCGGCGTTTGCGATCGGTAGGATATGTACCAAATGTAACTTCACAATTGCCTCATTCCATGGATGATGGATTAATGACCGAAGAAGAAAGAGAAGAGCGGGAGCAAGCATTGTTGTCTCACAGTGAAAAACTAGCTATTGCATTTGGGCTCATCAGTACAAAGAATGGCTCGCCCCTCCGGATATTTAAGAACCTCCGCATTTGCTTCGACTGCCATTCTGCCATTAAACTGATTTCTGAGATCTTTAGTAGAGAGATTATTGTAAGAGATCGGAATCGTTTCCACCGGTTCAAGGATGGGTTTTGTTCTTGCTTTGATTACTGGTAGTTGGTATCTCAGGGCAACCTCTCCCTGTGCTATTAAAATAGGCTACTACCGCGAGGGTTACTTGACATGGATGGCTCTGCACCAATCCTGGAGGTATCTTAGAACTATAATGAAGGCCCATCTATGGAATCCTTACATTCTTTATGTCAACCATTAACTTTTCTGACAGATAGTCTTAATTCTCGTTGCATACATCAAGGGATGAGCCAGGTAAGATGCGAACTGTTATCAACATCCATGATGAAAGTGTAAATTCACTATCTGATTTCTGTTATCCTTAGGATATATCACCGGTATGCAAGTGGTTTTTCTTGCGAGACCTTGTTCTAGATGCAATGTAAATGTGCAGACCAAGCACCTGTAAACGAAAGGTACGCCCGCCCTTGCATATTTTGACAACTTATTCGAGCTTATTGTTCAGTGCGCAGAAGTATGAAGCTGACATAAAATATTGATCACATGTAAACACGAAGATAAAATGAATGAAAAAGTTTCTTCTTACATGTCGAAAGTTAGTCATATGTTTTTCCCCTTGCACTGTCTTCTATGAATCCTGCAATTTATTCTCGCGAATTCAAAGCAGAAACGATGAAAAAGCAACTTTAGACATGCTAAGTAGCCGAGATATATCAAAAAAAAAACCGTAACTATTGTGATCCATATTATTTATTATTAGAAAAAAGAAATTACATGTATTTTTTCAGCTTGAAAGTGGGCCAATCTGCTTTACATTCATTAAAAATGTGTCATATATGAAAACCCATAAAGAAAGAAACGAAAAAAAAAATAGAAAGGGCGATCATCTGGTCTATTTGGAGAAGAGAAAATATGAAAATAACAGGAAATCTAAAAAAATGGGTGATGCCAAAATCTAATTGGAGAAAACAGAACATGAAAACAATAGAAAAATTCAAAAACTATTTCGTTTTTTCCATTTTGCTCTTAGTACTTTTAATGAGTATAAGGAAATACTAGTCATTATAACTAAACTGTGTCAATTAAGAAAAAAAGTGTCCACTTCTTAAGAGAGGGAATGAAAAATTTTGTGGAGTGTAAGAAATTCTTTAAACCTCAACCTAACAATCTCTCTTCCACCATTAGTTTGTAGACATTTGATTTTCATGTCTATTTTTAGCTTGTCTTAAACTGAATAAAAATTGACTAAAGATTGGATTTATGCATTATAAGAAAAAAGCAGATGTATCAAGAGTGATCATTCATCATGGAGATGTAAAACTTGTATAAAAAATAGATGCTATAAGTGATGATTCTAAAATGTTTATATTATATTGTGGAGTCCTTCTTACAGTTGATATAAAGTATACCTTATGCTTGAATGCTATGTGTAAGTTGAAGTATTAGAACCAAAAAAAGCCATAGGTACTGGGGAGTTAGTGATTAGGGGGTTCACTAATACAATGGAAGAATCTTAAGATATTTGAGAAAAAAGAAGAATATTTGACGAGACTTGAATTGTTAAAAGAAGAGGTCTGTGATTAGAAGATGCTTTGAGGGAAAAGAAAAAAAGAATCATTGTGCATATTGAAAACAAACATAGTGGAAGTTTGCGCTTATTGGATCATGTGGGCCATAAACCAACACTCATGCACGAGCACATAAACGAGGGTCCAAGCTACCAACCATGCACGTCATTTCCCTACTAATGTGCGAAATGCATAGCATACATATGCACCCTCTGTGCCTCTCTTGTAGAGCTAGGCACTTAGTGGATTGCATGTGAACACCTACTTGTGAAAGGTAGGTGTGGCACACGCTATCTACCACCCACATGTGAGTCAAGTGTGCGATAGGTGCTGCACATGTTATCTATTGTGTGCACATATAGCAGGTGCATCAACCCACTTTGGAATATCCCATGTGGTAGAAAATTGTCATCAAGGATATGTAAAATAGCAAAATTATCTTTTCCTGTATCATTATAAATAGATGCATAATCTTTTTATCAAAAGGAGAGAAAAAATTAAAAAAAAAACTAAGCTTGTTTTGGAAAGAGAAAAGAAGAAAAAAATAAATCATTTCTTTGACATCCATTTTTTATTTTTCCTTTCTCTCTCTCTCTCTCTCTCTTTTATATTTTCTTAGTTTTTTTGCCATTTCATGCTTACCACCGTTGCACAAATTTTGAAGAAAAAGTTGTTGAGATTTTGGAGAAAGACTTATAGACAGATAAAGTAGCATCTTCAATGTGATATATGAAGATTGTTTTTTCAAAAAAATCTAGCTATTAAGTTCTCCAACCACTTCCAAAATTGCTACAACACATTCATGTTCCAAGCAAGTAAAAAATGAGTAAAAGAAAGTACAGAAATAAAAATATACCAATGATTTTTTAGTGGTTGGGTTCCTACCTAAGTGAATGTTCATTCACTTCCAATCCAACTTGAAAATGCTCTTATCTCTCTTGTTTTAACGCTCCTTTGTCATAGCTAGTGAAAACATCATTACATGTGTTTTTTTCATGACAAACACAGAACATTTCTTTTTGTTTTTTTCTCCCTAGGGTAAGATGAAGTCCTTTGTGTTTTTTGTTGGTTGAGACACGACCTAAGTCAGTTTTTTCCTAGGCCTAAAGCCAATCTCTCTTAAAAAGAAAGGCATATTCACTCTTTCTCAAATAACATAATAGAAAATTTCTTAGTTTGGCAAAAGTGTGCAAAAAAGATAAAACTTTCTTATAAACTTTTCCAAAATGCTTCCAACAAGTAGCAGGAAGATGTGAAGATGTGGAACCTTAGAAAGAAATGAGATAGAAGAAGTTGCAATGAAGGTTTGAAAAGTATTTGATTGAATACAACAATAATTTCCATCATGAACTTCAGATTTTCTTATTATAACTTTATATCTAAATGCTTTAAATTAGTTTTTGCATTTTTAGATTTAAGCTTAACACTTCCAAGTATCATTTGGCTGTTAAATGTGCTTAAGGAAGCTTACAATGGCCTTAAGAACATTTAGAAAATCTTAAAAAATGACTATAAAGAAATTTTTCCAAAAACTACAATGGGCTTATAATTAATTATTTCTTGTGTGTAGAAGCCTTTGTGTTTAGTATGTAGTTTTTATTGTATTGTCTTCTTTCATCGAGTTGTGCGTTTGCCTTTCATATTGCATGTTATGCACCAACATATTGGTTGAAGTTCTCTGATTCGTGTGTGCTGCATGTTCAAATTGACATAATATGGATTTGTGTGCGTGCGATAGTGTCTTTAAATTTGCACACACGTAGTAGAAGTCAGATGAACGTTGTGTTTGCATATTTTTAGCAAACATCTTCTTAGGTCCGTGCACATTAGCTGCAACACTCAAATTTTTTAAAAATATTTTTAAACTATCTTTTGAGTGAAGGGTAAATGCTTGCAAATGATGATTTTTTATTTATTTTTTTAAATATGTTACAATTTGAGTCATATAAGATTAATCTTCACAAAAGTCTACTAATAAAATTTTATTTCAAAATTTATCTTGATTCTTTAACTTGGTGAGGCATTTCTCTTCTTTGCAAGTTTGCTTGGTTCTTCATTTACTTTATCTTGGAATTCTTTTTCAAAATGAAAGTTATTCTTAGCATCCTCAAAAGTCTTAAGCACTTCTATAATAGCCAGTTTGAATGCATTGTGAGTTTCAATTATGTTTTTGCTTGAACTTGATTTGCGTTTTATTTGAATTGCATTTTGAGTTTGTTGAATGGATATTTAATTTACTCTTAAGTTCTGTTTAAGTTAGCTAGCTTTCAAGTAATTTAAGTATGTTAAACAATCTTAATAGTACTTCACTTAATTAGTATTATTTTTATCAAAATTGTATTTTGAATTGTTGGGTTCATAGGGCTAACATTAGAATCCTCTTTTTTTGCCTAATTAATAGAATTGTCCCACTTTGCTTAATCATTTGTACAGAATTTAGATCTTGTTCAAGTAGGAGTAGTGGTTGAACCAATGCTAGTGGTTGGGAAGGACTATTTGTGATGATAATTGAACTTTTCCTTGGTATGGCTATGCCACACTCATAGAAGAAGATGATTGTGTCATACAATTAGTGGCTTTCAAGTTCAAGCATCAAAAAGATTCTGAATTTCTTACATTAGAGATTATAAATGTGAAATTTTTCAAGTTGCATAGTATATAGGTAAAATTACCTCTCTTGACTAATTTTAGTTTTGTGACCAAATTTATTATAAATTTTGCATGATCTTGAGGTGATACAAAAACTAGGGTAGGAAAGGGTGGAAAAAATAAGATGGTTGACCAAGATTGGAGAAGTTATTATATCTTCTTTTATCGATGTTGTATCTTGCTCATTCACCTTAATGATCTTTGAATCTCTTATGATGTATAGGTCTATTGAACATTATATGAGCTATCAATGTGGTCCTTCAGTTGTTTCTCAAAAGAAAAGACTGAAGTAGGCATACATAAATACAATTTAAAGGAGTTGGTGATACCATTTTTGTTGGTTGTTACTCTTGTAATAACAAACCAAGAATCTCTTCACAATTTGTTGAGGGAAAACTTAGTAAGAAGACAACAAATTTTTTATATTTAGTGTCATGACCATCAATCTTAATCAAGGAGATCCAAATCATTCATATATTGTTTAATATAACTAAGTGAATTTGCAATAGGTTTTTGCCTTCATTAAAGTCCAGCATGCTCTTTTCACTCATCTTCTTTAAGGACTTCAATTGATCTTTATGTGTTTGGATGTGGATCTTCAACATAGAAGACAACCTTCTTTCAATATCCATTCATGCTTTTGCTATTGCAATGCAAGAAAGAAGGGTTGGACCATCGTCAATAAAACTCAAAACTTGTCAAGTAACTTCGAACCACTTCAGAAAATTGAGGATTTCTATAGCTAGTGGATAGTTGCTTTGTTAGGTGAAGTAAAATTGAAAGAAATGATGTAAAGAAGGCCATGAAACATGAGGACTTCTTCAATTGAGATCATCAACATAAATAATTGATGCAATAATCATATCATAAAAGTGGTGAATAAATAGAAGAAGCACCAACAATGGATAATGAGATGGGATCATTAGAAGATGCCAATAGCAACCTAGGGGAGCCTTTAATGCCATGTGAACCTATAAAGAAAGGGAAATTGGAAAAGGTGATGTCATAATTTATTTAGAGATGATGAAATAAAAATATAAGAGGAAAACTCAAAAACCACTTAACCAATTCCATTGTAGACTTAATTACTTATATGAGTATTGGATAATTCAAGTGATTATAATTAACAAGTGTTAGTTAAGATAAAAATTCTACAAATTAAGACAAGTTTTTTAGTAGACATATACCTTGAAGATAAAGCAAATGTAACAAAATAATTCATAAAAGAAGAGTAAAAATGCATGTGTGACTCATTAAGTTAGAGCTTTGATGTAACATTCCAATCCTTCTAATGAGGATTTATCTTGATCTAATTATATTGTTTTTATTCAAGAATTGTGATGTTACAATATGATATTAGAGCAGTACTTTATTAAGTTTGATATAGTTTGAAGACGAATCAAATGAAAGTTGGTGATCCTATAACACTTGATGTGAGAGTGGAGTGAACATGCATTGTTGAAAGTGTGATAAAATGTACTAGTGAAAGTATGGCTCTTCTGTAAGGATTCTAGGATATAGAGATTGATAAGTTTCACAATGGTTATAGGATGATATATTCTAAGTTCTATAAATAAAGTTATAAGCCTAAAAATGTTTTTTAGGAGAATTTAGACTTGTATCTCATGAAAATTCTATAGTTAAGCATGCTAGAGTTGGAATAGTGATGGCTGATCAAGCGAGAAAATTTTTTTTAGATAAGGATAAAATTCAATTGGATTGGGACAATATTTCATCAATAAGACTAAGATGTTATATTTGATCAAGGTGATTAATGAAAAGCAATACATTATACCCTGTTTATGCCATAATTGATTGTCACTGTTGTCATTCCCTCCCATCTCATCATTGAAAAACAAAGAGAGTTTTGTTGTCCAAAAATTGATTGTGAGAGTAATGTATTTTCCAATTTGACATTTGAAGGAGCTTAAGGCCTAATCTCAATCCTAAATTACCATCTTCAATTGTCAATCCATAAGAAACTACCTCCAAGGCTATCAAGTCTCTCACTCATTCACTTATCCTTAACGATAAAAATATTACCTCCCTTGAGTTGGTGGCAACTTCTTGCTAACATTTTTTCAAACTTCCACTACCTCTTCCCTCAGCATGTTTCCTTGTTATTTGTGATGTCTTAAGTCATCGTTCTAGAAAGACAACACATGTTTTAAAATTCCCTCAAAGAGTTTTAGTACACTTTAGAGAAATTATAAAAAGTTACTTCATATAAATCCAACACAAGGACAACTTTTATGTTTGATTTATGCCATAGCTTCATATTATGTTGACAGAAGAGACAACATTTATATCGTACTTTGGTTTGCTATAATATATTTTGTCTTCATTTTGTTTAGATTAACTGATGTATGAATAGTATATTGTATCTTTTGTTTTATAGTAGTGAGTGTGCTTACAAGGCCCATTTTATGCTATGAAATAGATGTAATCATATTTGTGAATTTGACAAAGCAATATAATATAATTTTAATGCTTATTAGGTTTTGAAATGTGCTTGAAAAACATACTATTTGATGGTTACTTCTCATAAAACAATACACATAATATATCATATATGAACCACATGTTTTTCATAAACATATTATACATTCTTGATGCTAATGGAGTGATATTGAGACAACAAAGATCAAACTTTACTATTTTAATTATCGTATATTACATTTCAAATCATGAACATATACAAATAACAATGGCTATCACTTTCTCATCTAGAAAACAAGATTTAATGTAAAGTGTCACTCCTTGTAGTGTGTTGAGTTTTGCGCATCTATTTAGTTATTGTAGTGCTTGATATATTCATTTTCTAGACATCATACGATATTGGTGGAGAGGGAATGCTTGAAGTTTGATTGAGTTTTTAGAGAGAACAAATTGGTCTTATAATTGAAATGCCTTGGTTTTGGGTATATAGAGGGAAATTAAGGATTGTTTGGATGGAGGAAGTCATTAAGGGATGATGATTTAAGATGTTTGGGAGTGGTCACAAAGTTTGTGGTTGTTTGAGCTATGTGGTTGTTTGAGCTAGAAATAAAAAAAGAGAAAATGATGGGAGTTTGATTGTGAGAAGATAGACTCAAAGGAGGAGATTGTTGTGAGGAGAGAGAGTGAAGGAGCTTAAGGGATTTTCATAGAGAGAGGGGGAAGCGAGGTAAGGGGTTCTTATGTTGGGAGACAGCTTTTATAGGTAAAATGAAATAAAAATAGAGAGAAAGTGATAATGGTTATCCTCATGCCAAAGGTTTGGGGAGAGATGGGGTGGCTAAACATATTTCTTATCATTTGTATTCAAAATAAAAAATATTTTATTTCATTCCATCTAACATTTAACTTAAAATATAATTCTTAAGAACAAGTATATTCAAATTGTTCCATAAAGGAGAAATGATTAAATAACCAAACAAATATTGTTTGAATTCAAACAAAAAATTTAACTAAAAGCAAAATACAGTTACCCTCTTTCCACTTATAAGTGTAGTATTGGGAGGAAGGGATCTCAAAAGACGTTTAATGCTTTTGCCTGACTTATGAACAATCTAGATTAATTCTTAGATCCAACTAGTTATGTGAAACACTTTAAATATGATTTTGGAGATTTTTTTTCATGATTTTGCAATACGTTTTTAGAGATTTCTTTATAATTTTTTTTATTTTAATTCATATTGAATTTGAATAATGTTTGATATATTCAATTGTGCCACCAATTTGATGATGCATCTTGTTTTTTTATTAATCCACTCACCACAAAAAACTGTACTCGATAGATTTATGCTTTAGGTGTACTTTCATAAGATTGATAGTAAAATCTCACAAGATCTTTCTTGGTGTGTAATGGAGGATGCACCTTTAGGTACATTTTATAATTTGTGGGTTAGCACAAAATCAATAGAGAAAATAATGAAAAAGAGTTTTTCAGAATAAAATATTTAATAGTTTAGAAGTATAAGAAATTATTCATTCTTGAAGTTACTTATAGAAAAGCATGTTTGTAATATGCCATCATGTTAAGATTCAATAAATAAAAAAAGAAAAAAAAATAAAATTAAGGACACTAGTTGTAATAAGTATGATAGTGGACAGATTAAGAATAAATAGAAAAGCATCAAGTTGTTTAACAAATTTGAAGAAATCACAAATTCTCATAGGATAAACTCCTAAGTTGAATACTAAAACAAAATATCTCTTCATGATACTTTATTAGAGAACTATTTATTTTCTCTATTTTGGTATGATTTAAATCATCAAATGCTTAAGATGTTGTCTTATTTTAGCTTGTATAAAGTTGAAACTATTTTTATATGAAAATGCAAACGATATGAAAGTGTAGATGAATCAAACCAACCATGAAAAGACCTATCAAAATAAGTGTAGTATTAGTTTCCCAATCTTCAATTACAATCCTAAAAAGTGACTAATATCTTATAATTTTTAATTATTCTTCTAGGCATAGTTATTCCTCTTCATTAGAGTGGATGGTATACTTTTTCTTATATTTTATCATAATATATTTTTACAAAGTTTTTTTTCTCAACACAAAGAAGGGTTTTACATTTAGCTTGTTTATGACAATGTTGTTGGTTCTTAAAATACGTAAGTTCTTTTGGTTTTAAATGGCTATTGTTGTAGGGTTCTTAATGATCTCGAAAATATGGATGTAAGCAGTGATCCAATTCTAATAATGAGTTTGGGTGTAGTAGGCATCGAAATTTGTGACTTTACTAAGGTTGGCTAATGGTTTTCTAAGTCTTTTCCTTAGATTAATCTTATAGATTTTGTTGCAAGTAATTAAAACCACAACAAATTTAGTTACTTTTAGTTGTTCTAGTAAAAGCCTGAGCAATTGATTTTTAAATGATATGAAATTTTATATCATGATTCTTTGATAAGTTCTAACATTTAATCATAGCTTGAATTAGAATTAATCTTACAATTGTGTAAAACTTTACTAAATTCTTGGGATGTAGATGATTGATGGTGAAAACGTCCCATTGGAAGTATTTCTCATGATACTAAAGCTCATCTAGATCTAATTGTCATGCTATTGTTAAGCAACATGCTACAAACGACATGATAAAGCTCGGTAGTGTTAACATAAAAATTGGGTTAACTAACACCAAGTAAATTGAAAGGTTGAGATCCAAGAATTTTTTTTCCTTAGCTTTATTTAATGGTGTTGATATATAGGCATAAGAATAAAACATATATGATTTAAGATAACCAATAACTATAATCATTAATTCATAAAAAAGATTCTTAAATTCTATCATATTGAATGTCCAATATACTCTTTAAATTAGGATTGAAATGAAAATAAACTTTAAAAAGTTTAAAATAAAATTATTTTAATCTACATTATTTTAATTCTAATTTTTAGAAGACATAATATCACTAAAAGAGAAAAACTGATAAGTTAAAAAAAATACTCAAATTATTGTATATAATCTCAAATACAAGGTTTTGAGCATATTATTAACATCTTTATTTTGTCTTTTTTTATAAATTTTGTTGCAATAAATTTATTTATGAATATTGTGATTGTTTATTTAGTTTTTCTTAAAAATTGCATCATAGTCTTTCTTTTCATGATTGAAATCATGTCACGGATAGGCAAAGTCAATTTCTGCGTCAGCACAATTATAAATTTTTTCTTAAAAGATTTTTTATTGGGTGCTATAGGGTCAGAAACGGTGCTAGGAAGTTTGCAGCCTTAGTTTGTTCGTCGCTGATTCAACGCGGCGCCACGTGATAAAAGATGAGCCAGACGGGCAAAATTAAATCCACCTGGGCAGGGGAGACATCGGGTTGGGCAAGAGATATGGCGCGATCTGTGGGATTCAAAGCTCGCAAACCACATGGATGATGCTTCGGTGGTCCCTCGTTGTAGCCACAATCTTGTCGCCACATGGCGAGACCTTGTTCTGATCCCTCTTCTCGTAATTGATTTCCGAATCCTCAGACCCTTCGCCTCCACCATGAGCTCGAAATCTCCGTAACCAAAAAGTTGTGGCCCAGATTTCTTCTTGGCCTACTTTTCTGGTTTGAGACCGCACTCGCACTGTGAAGAGATTGTTAGGGTGGAGCCGCGGGAAAGAGAGAGAGAGGGCGAGATATAGAGAGAGAATAGGGTTCTGGGGTTAGGCATGCCGACTCGACAGCTCCCTTCGCCGGCCATTACCGCCTCGATGAATCTCCTTGTCTATAAACAGTTGGCGGATAGAGGGGGTGGTGTAGGTCAGATTTCACTGGGCGTGAATGCGAGGCAAAGGAGGCCATTGGAAGGGACAAATGAAGAGATAATCACGCGGCTGCGGCCGCCGGAGTCTCTTCCCGGCATTTGACGGGTTTTTTGGTGAGTGCCGGCTACGTATTGCAATTTTTTCTTGCTCTTCCTGTTTCTCGCTGCACAAGGCTTTCTTGGTTGCTAGGACCGTTCGTTCAGGCACATGTTGGAAGAGTTTATTATCTTCCTTCTCATTGAATTAATTTGGAATTGGGTCTGATTACAATATCTTCTGTTTTAGGTTTTCTTGATTTGCGGTTCGTTAATTGGCAATGGGAACTAGTCCAGTGAGGGAGGTGGTGAAGGTGAGTGATTTCCTTCGACTTTTTGAATTAGATGCTTCTCTTCTTTTAGTGTTTGCATTGTTTCTAAGATACAATATATTCAGACAAGGAAGCCGTACACAATCACCAAGCAGCGCGAGAAATGGACTGACGAAGAGCATAACAGGTTCTTGGAAGCTCTCAGGCTGTATGGCAGGGCTTGGCAGCGAATACAAGGTAGTAATTTTCATGCTGTTAAGGTTCTGTTTGTTTTAATCTTCTTTAATACTTTTTTTTCTATAAAGGGGACATAATGATTTTCATTTTTGTATAACATATACTAAAAAGTTTGATGTTATTTATCTCCGCTTTCATGGTTTTCAAATAATGGGAATATACTCATTCACCAGTTCATCTTTTTGAATAATGTATTTATTTCATTATAATCATACTTGTGTGAGCATTGACAAATAGATTGTAAATGTGAGCCTCTTGTTTCTTTTTGAGCATGTAGTCATTTATAAAATAACACATCATAACTAGATATTTATCTCTTATTTTTGATGGTAAGTATATGCATTAAAGAATGAATGCTGGCTTCTCAAAGTAAATTTGGTAAAAGAAATAGTAAATATTGGAATATTTTTTTAGCATGCCTAGAAATGATACGATTGCATCTACTAGAGGCTCACTTTTGGAAGTTAGATTTTAAAGTATGTTGAACTATTGATATCATTTTCAATTCTGTGGAATTATTGTTTTAGAGCATAATTGCATTATGGGATTTAACGATGCAAACAAATCTTTAAGCACATTGATTAATCATGCTCAATTGAACGTTTTTTTTTGCATGTTGTGATTTTAAATTGTTTATTGTTCTATTTGAAAAAAGTCCATTCTCCATGCAGTGAAATTTTAATTTTTGAAACTTTTGTAATTGAAATAATGTCCTTTGATGTTGATTTATAACCATGAAAACTTTACGATATTAATTGTTTAGTTTATATTGGGATGTTGAATTAGTGTCAAGTATTATCATTAGCAATTTTATATCACAATTTTGCTTGATCATTACATGTATGAAAACATCATAAAAAGTTAATGAAGTTCAATTCCCAATAATGTTGATGATATTGATTGACATAAGTTGTGCATAGATATCTTGTTGTTGCATAACAAAAGCCAACCTAGAGGTATGCAAAAAAAAAAAAAAAAAAAAAAATCTTGCATCTACTTATACACAAACTAGACTACACTTGTATGTTCATGTAGGTCTATATGTGTATGTCTATGCAAGCTATGGGCATCTATTTAAGAGAGTATACATATCTATATGGATATGTACTTTTGATCATGTTTTTAATTCATGAAATAGCGGTTTTAACTTGTTAATAGAAAGGAGGAACCTACTTGTGTTGGCAAGAAATTTGGAACTATCTAGAGAAACATTTAATGTATCAGACCGAGAAACTATGGTTTTGATGTAACAAGAAATCAAAGGTATACCTTCGAAAATGCTTGAAAAAATCGATGTAGGATAATGAAACAAAAGTGAAAGCGATCAAGATTCAATGGAAAGAAGTACACAACATTGAAAGAAGAAAAAGATTGCGATGAAAATAACCTAAGACCATTAAAAATCCTTTTGTATGTGGGCACCATTTCAGGAATCCATCTCAAGTAGCACTTTTATAAGAACCTAAATCTAACAAGCCTTACAAAGCTCAAACTACTAGGTTTTTTTATGAACCCAAGACACCTTAATTGTTACACCAAATTCTCCATTTATTGGTCACATGACATGACTCATATGACTTGTATGACTCACATAACTCCCATGACCCAGCAAATCCATACAACCATAAATTTCTAGTATTGATTTTCTCAAACACACTAAAGTGAGTTAAAATCAAATACTAAAATAAATACATGATTTAACTATGGTAAAGTGGAAAAGTAGCTCTTTGTTATTATGTCGATCTAGAAGGTTTAGCTCTACAACAATACAATGTAAGAGCAGTGGGTTGCTCTGTGTGAAACTCCAATTGCAAATTGGTCACATGACATGACTCATATGACTTATATGACTCACATAATTCACATGACCCAGCAAATCCATGCAACCATAAATTTCTAGTATTGATTTTCTCAAACACACTAAAGTGAGTTAAAATCAAATACTAAAATAAATACATGATTTAACAACTATGGTAAATGGAAAAGTAGCTCTTTATTATTATGTCAATCTAGAAGGTTTAGCTCTACAACAATACAATGTAAGAGCAGTGGATTTTTTTGTGTCAAACTCCCATTGCAATGTTGACTCTATTAAATTTTGAGATCAATATCTTTTTGGGTCCAATTGTCTTAACACTAACAAGATTCAAACTTATTTTCTTAACCCTCACATATCTTGGAAACTTGGAATGGTTATTATTTTTAATCTTGCATTGTGTTACAATGTGACCATGTTTTGAACAATAATAACATTTGATAAGGCTAGAATATGAATTATCACGTGAATTGAAAGCGTCAGGTCTATGATATGACACATGACAATGTGCATGCACTCTCTTAATCTCATTTAATTCACGAATTAGTTTTGCATTTTGAACTATTGCATTGGCTAATTCATCTTTAGTAGATTTCACTTCATTCAAATAGTTAGCATTTTTATCATTGAAGTGCTCACATAAATCCAAATAATTGGCATGTTTTTCTATCAATTTATTGTATTTAGAAGCTAATTTTTGATATCAAAAGCACACGTTAATGTATTATTCTTCATAATTAATGTGAGAAGAAGAAGAAGAAGAAGAAAAACAAGAAAAATAAGAGTATACCTCATCACCACCCAAAGTGGATGCAACTCCATCATCCCTTGTCATAAGACAAAGCTTTTCTTCTTGTCTTCACCAGTGGAGGAGGATTTATTAAAGTCACTCCAATTCATCTTAATAGCCTTCTTATTTCTCTTTTGATTTTTAAATTTGTCAACTCTTTCTTAATATATAGGGTAGTCAGGATGAATTTTTCCAGACAACATGCACTCATGGTACGTAAGTTCATCATTTTGATTCCTATCCTTATTGAACTTTTTTCCTAAAACATTTTTTTGAAACAAACAAGATAAATTTTTGGAAATTAATGTTGCCTCATCAATAGAAGAAGATTTTGATTCGAAATTGGAGTTAGCCATCAAAGTTAATGGTTCATCCATCTTTTCCTTTATTTCCTTCTCTATTGAATCCTCTTCAAATTTTCTCCCAAGCTCCATTCATTGGTGAGGAGCTCACTTAGAGCGTATTATGGGAGCATATCAAGGCATCTTTTGCAGCTTTTATGTCGGCAACCAAAAGTCATGCTCTTTTTGCAATACTCTCAAGATTTTGCACATGTACTTTAAATTAGAAATTTTTTTTCTAAATTTGACAAACTATTAATACTATTAGTAAGCCTTGTAAATATAGACTTAATGGTTTCGTCAAAATTCATGCAAAACAATTCATAATTATGAATCAATAAATCAATCTTGTTTTCTTTTACTTGGGAGGTATCACCATAGGTAATCTCCAATTTATTACAAATTTCATAAGCAATATTTAGACTCATGATTTTATAATATTGAAAAACAAGCAATCCACAATGCAATATGTTTACAGTTTTTGAATTTTGTTGGATTTTGTATTTCTCTTTGGGAGTAAGCTCATTAAATGGTTTTTTGATGTGTTCACCATTCACCTGATTGTTAGGAAAAAATTGTTGTTCTACTGTGTCTCATCTCTACTAGTTAATATATTCAAGAAAAATGTGTATACGATTTTTTCAATATAGTATTTTCTCTTAAATAAGGGTGGTCTATGGGAAAAGGCTCTATCTTTAAGTATGGTTGAATCTTCGAAAAGCATTTTGAGTCATTTATATCTTCTCTTTAGAATTTCTTTTTTTGGTTCCACATTTTGTCTTATACCTTATTAGTATGAGTGAGCTACAAAGGAAGGGTGAATTATGCCTTTCTAAAATCTTATGACAACAAGCTATGTGAATAATCTAGATTGTTATAGTTATAGCTAATAATTCAAAGAATCTTTAAAGTACTTGATTAGTTTTGCAAATCTATTGTGTAATAAATAGAACAAGTAAAAGCAAATGAAGAACATAACTATTTTTCGGTGGTTTAGTCACAATCAAGACCTTCATACATTTGTAGTCAAATGAGTAGGCTTGTACTAATTAATCCACTTCTTTTTGCCCATAGTAGCTAAGAGCAAGCCTTAAAAAGAAAATCCACAAGGGGGTCTATAAAGTGCTTAGAGGAGCCATAGAACACAAACTCACAAGATTCAACAAAAAAATGACTAAAAGATAAGGTAATAATACATCTATAACATAAGTTTACAAAGGTCAAACACTTTTTATCTTTGACTCAAGTGGTAAAACTAATAAATAAAATTGTAAAGATGTTACCAATGTTAATACAATAAGACGATGAGATTTCAGATTGCAAGATGCAACAATAGTTCTCAAGAACACCTTTTCAAGAGAATGTAGCTTTATGTCACAATGTTGAGCTTGGCTTGACCTTCAGAGAAAATATTCCAATGATTTCTTTAACCATTTCTCAAGTGCATATCATGCTTTTTATATTCCCCATTAGGTTAAACAATTATTTTGGGAATCCTTTAATGGATAAAGTCAACTTTCCATTAAGATTAACTGGTTGTTAAAGTTTATGGGTTTCGTTTGTACATGTATGAGTCAGAGATCATATTGAGGTGATACAAAAAAAGAGTTTATCGCCTGGTGAAATGCTTGTATGACATGCTTATTTTGGATGAAGATGAACATTGTCTGTATAATGCATGCAAAATTTACACGAAGTTAGCATGCACTTGAGTCTTCAGAATTCTGTATTGGACGATGAAGATTGTACAAGCATGTCCTTAACATTTATATATGTTCTCTGATACCATAGGATTGTAGACATTTGATAACATTGTATTCGTATGACACAATTCTAACTTAAATAAAATATTCTTGGGTTTTTAGGTTCTTTGTACAAGTATAATAATCATATTGTATTAATACTAAGAGGCTCATGGTTAAGCTTGATATACTGGTCTTAGGTTATATTTAATTTGTATAGGTACGATAGATATATCGTATGTATACAAACTTTTTTAAGCTTTAATGTTATTCTGTACTTAATTGAGTCGTGTACATACACGATAAGATCGTATATGTATGATAATTTTTGGTTTAATGTTCTGTTTTAGTCTAAGTGTTCTGTGAAAGGAGCAAATCATACAAGAGTGGTAAAATGCTTCTTCTTGTACAGTGCGTGTATGTATTTAAAACATTGAACTGAGAGTGGTAGTACAAAGTCGATAATAGATTTTGTTCGATGTCTGATTATTTTATAAATTATCTGCATCTCTGAAAAATAATAATCATATTAGTATGATGGGATTATTGTATATATATGCCATACTAATTAAGTGTATTAATCATAGATCATTCATCAATATGCTGATCGTACTACAAAAAAGGTTATCGTTATGTACGATCAATGTGTAGTTTATATATAGAATTTTATATTCAGTTGATTCTTTTGTATACAAGTTTTTTTTATCAAATCTCATTATAATTTAGATATAAAATAGATAAATTTTGATATTAAATTATTTGTTAAACATAATTTAGACACAGATGAATAATGTAAGATTATGCATATATGAGAAGTTGGATGGATTGATGTATAAAAACCAATGTCTCAAGACATTAAGTGAAGGTTTGACGTTCTAACTATTGAATAAGTATTTAATGAGCTTTAGATGGACAGCCATGTCATTAAGAGGTGATTTTACATGGCTCCAAGATGTGAAAGTTAAGCCATCCTTGAACAATATTATCAATCCTTATACATCATGCTTACATGTGAATTGCTATTAACTTTTTGAATATTTATGAGTCCTTATTAGTGCATCACATCTTACATAACTTATTAATTCATAATTGTTTGGTTTTGTTATCATCAAACCTCTCAAGACATATGATTAACAACCTTTCTCTTTTGATGATGACAAAACTAATGTTAGAATAGAAATATGTGAAAGTAAAAGCTTACCAATTATTCAAGCAATATGCTTCAACTAAAATATAAAATTGAAAATAATTGGAATGAGGAGTATCTTGGAGTGATGTGAAATCAACTGTTGATGGAGTATTGTTTATGTAACTCTCATCAAGTTCTATTTCAATGGTTACAATGTCAAATATTTCATTTAATGTTTTGTAATATATCGATTTGTATACATAAATTTGCATACATTAGTCTTATATTATTCATTCATGAGTCTAAGTTGTGTTTAACAATTACTTTAAGGTTAGATTTTATATTTTTTATAGCTCAATTATAATGAGATTTGATAAGAATCTTGTATAAAAAGGAATCGATTGAATACAAAGTTTTATATACAAACTATACGTTGATTATATAGAAAGATATTTTTTTTGTACTTATATGATTAGCATATCGGCCAATGATCTGTGATCAATGTCTTAATTGGTATGTCGTATATTTATGATGGTATCATCGTACTGGTATGAATGTTATTTGTTAGAGTGATAGATAAGCTATAACGTGATCGTACATTTGTGATATCCATTATTGATTTTGTATGGTATTGCTTTCAGTTCATTGTTTTACATAAATATACGTATCGTGCAAGACAATGTGTTTCACTATTCTTGTATAATCCACAGTACACTTAGTTCGACTTAGGCAAAAAAGTAAACCAAAAGTTGTCGTACAAATACGACCTTATATCATATGTGTATGTTTCATTCAAGTATACTATAATAGTAAGCTGGAAAACCTTTGTAAAAACATGATATATCTACCGTATCTATAAGAAATAACTATAACCTGAGACTAGCATATCAAGCTTAACCCTAAACCTCTTCGTACTCATATAATATAGTTATTGTACTTGTACGAAGAACCTGAAAACTCAATAGTATTTTTGTTAAGTTAGAATTGTGTCGTAAACATACCATGTTATTATTGGACGTCCATAATCTTGTGATAACAAAGAACATATTATTTGTTCAGAACAATGTACTTATACAATATTTATCATCTAGTATAAAATTTTGAAAACTTGAAAGCGTGTTAACCATGTTTGAGTTCTAAATGCACCGTATAGGCAATGTTCATCATTGAACTTATACGATACCTTTTAAGTAAACAAAATAAGCATATCACACAGGTGTTTTGTTAGACGTATGATCTACTTGTGACTATTCATTTCCAACTTGTAAAAGTATTTTGGCATTCATATTCCTGCTTAATTATTTCATTTTTGTGTTGCATATCTTTTTCAGCGAAACAATTTAGTAAATTTAAAGGTGAACCATTTCCAAGGAATAAGTTAATCTTGATTTTGTTATGCTTTGCCAATTGCCTTAGCTTTCTCTTCCAACTGTTGGGTACATTATTTGGTTCAGATTCACATTGTTTATTTGATTCAATCTTGTAAAACATGTAGCTAATTTTGAATAAATTAGTATTTTGTTAACATTTTATAACCATTCAAGTATGAATGTCCATTATTGTTCTCAAATCATCTCTACCCTTCCTCTAGCTATGCTCTCTCTGTCTCCAATGCTTTCTTGAAGAGGCAAATGTGATAATTACACCTTACAAAGAAAGAATTTGCACCACTATTTATATTAACACCACCCCCACCATTTCCCAATCACCGCCTTTTGTTCTCAGAGAAGATGGAAGCATCATGCAAACAATGGCATTAGTTCCTGTAGAACAAGGATTTACGGTTCATGCCAATCCATCATTTATACCTGATTAACTGATTCAATATCTTAGATGTTTGATTTGGGAAAAGAAATTTATTGAGATGATCAAGGAAAAGCACTGAAAAACAAAATTAATTCATAGAGGTTAGGTATCCTAGGGATTTATTTGCCTAAACTTTGGTTAAAAAATTGCCATGTAAAATAATTCCCAATCACAGCAAACGTGCAAAGAAATGCATTATTCTTATCAGTAGATAGCTGGTATCAAATGTTGTAGTCCATAGACATATAAGAATATAAATAATGAAAAAGTCCATTAATGGATATCATTTATAATAGTAGTGCAACTTTTTTGTTGATGGTCTTTAGAAATAACTAACCAAGCAGATGGACAGCATACTAATATATTTCTTATCCTAAATCTTGCTGCAATGCAGAGCACATAGGCACCAAGACTGCCGTACAGATAAGAAGCCATGCACAGAAGTTTTTCTTGAAGGTTCAGGAATTCCTTTTCACTTTATCTTAAAACTTTGTTATTTTACATTTTGGTTTCATTTGATTTGCTTCACCTGCTTCTTGCTTTCTACGGAAATTTTAGCATATTTCTCGAATAGTTTACTGATTTGACATGCTAGAAATGACAGTACTTGGTTTTTTTTTGCATCTATTCAGATATCCACAAATAACTTGTTCTATGCATATTTCTTTTTTTCCTAATAATGTTCAGTGATAGAAGTCAAGCTGTTGTGTGCACATGGGATGCAGGTGTGTAAAAAAACCACAGGTGATTGAGAACAGCCGCAACATGTGCTTTGCAGCATTAATTATACTTGCTTAAATGTTTTTTTTCCTTAATCCCTAAACTTTGATCATGTAATTGTTCTCTATTTATTTGATTTGTTCATATAGATATAAAACACCCTTACAATCAAGGAGAAAACAACATGCATTGATTTTTATTTTAGATAGTTCAAAAGTTGGTTATTTCTTATGAGGGTGTGTTTTATTTGATTTGTACTCTTCTTTGGTTGTGGAATTTTGAAACAGACAAAAATATGAATTAATGATATTTAACTAAAATGACATTGCTAGCAGCCAAGGATGTTGTACAATATCTTCTATCTAAATACGTTGTATTGCGGCATATGAATGCTATCATTTAATAGGGTAGCAAGTAAAGAAGAATATTGTAGTTCTACTAGGATTATAACCTCTAGCGTTAGTGAAAAAAGCTCAAGGTTTTTAGTAATCGAAGTTTATGATAATGCATCAACTACATAAAATAGTAGATTTATATTTCTCACGTATAATAGTTAGATAATTATCAATTGCAATTGCAAAGATGGTAGGTTTTTGGCTTATTATTCAACTCTTGAAATTTAATGAGAGATCCATAAGGGGCCACGACATGGTATTTTCGAGATAGTTCGAGAAGGCATTCCAAAGCCTAGTTTTGATGTAGAGCATTCTAAAGTTCTAATGTATTTTTCAAGATATTTCTTAGCTTCTCCCCAATCTATTTTCTAAGCAATGTAGGGAACGAAGCATTTCTTAAAATTTTCAATAAAATTGTTTCATAGATTTTCCTTTATTGGCTGATATCGAAAACAAATATAATGGCAAGAGTCCCAACACAAAAGGGAAACCCCATTTAACAATAAAAGTGCAAGTAGTACTTTTATGCATTTCGGGTAGTCAAGTCCAAGTATTTTGCCTACCTGCTCAGTCAATTTTACTCAATTGGATTTGTCCCTTCAGCAAAGCGAGGAGGTCACATTTTATTGAATTGTGTTGTCAATTTGCCTGAAACCTTCTCCTAGAGCTCTCTTGGAAACTAGAAGAAGACAATTGCATCCTAGTAATTGGACTTTGTCCCTTTGATCTCTTATTAGTTTTTCTCTTATTAGTTCTTGATTCTGCTCTTTTAGATGCTTATGTAGTTCTTCTATGAAATAGGAAGGCAATAATTTCTTTCCATAACCATAATTCCAATTTATGTGCATGCTATTTTGGTGTCTTCACTCAAAAACACGTTTTAGTTTCTTAATCTTGGTTTTTGATACCACCTTGTCATCCCATGTTCAATAAATTTAATAGAACCCGATAAAATAAATCCAAAACCAGTTTATTAGGTTAAAAACATTGTAAACAATAAAATGTCGAGGTTATTAACTAAAAAGGGTGAGGGTGATGAAGAAAACTGTTAAATTCAATCATTTAGTTTAATATAACCACATGAAAAAAAAATCGCATTCGGTTGTCTTACAATATGAAAAGTTGCACATAAGGCACTGATACAACCATCGACAAAGAAATACATATTGTCCTCATATATGGAAAATTTCTCACTAGATATAACGTAATCTCACACATTATGGCTTTAAGCAAGCAAATACGAAACCTTAGTCTTGTGAGTGTCTGCATTTTGGCTTGAAATATAATTTAGGTATAAACATGATATATTTTTATATGCAATAAAACAATATAAAAGTACAATAATATAGCTGTTTAATAAAATAGAGTAATAAACAATACAATGATAATTATTAAATAAAAACACATTATCGATACATCTTTGTTCGTATGCATGCAATCACTTATAGACATAGTTATCGTATAGTGCTAATATGATATAATATTTATAATATATTATGTTTTGTTTTTTAATTATTTTAACATGTTTGAATTTGCTTTGTTTCTTATTTTTTCTTATTATTTTTTCTTTAGGCTCAGATTTTTTTTTTATGATCATTATCTTCGTTATCAAAATTCTATATCATATCATCATCATAATGTGGGGTCATAACCCCCCTTTGCCAAGATCTTGTGTTAGCGAGAGTGGGGCCTTTGTCTTATCATGCATCTATCTATGGCTACTAACGAACTCATTTATCATAGAGCCACTACCCCTTAATTCCAATATCTTGTGTTTATAAAGACGAGGCTTCTGTTGTATTGTAGTCCCATCTCTGTCTTTCATATCCTTCAGATCGTTGAATGATAGGGTTTTAAAGGAAATATTTTATCTCATTTCTTTCACTTTTGTGATCCATCAAATCACCAAACAATAATTTTCTTTCTTTCTCTTTCTTTTTTTTCATTTATTTCTTATTATATATTCTGATTTTTAGCCTTATAATTATACATATATAAATACATATGTATGTGTTTACACGCACACACACACACACACACACACATATATGTATATATATACATATATACATATATATACATATCAATAATAATAAACTGTTATTATGAAATCAGAATATATACAAATGATGTCATGCTATGTAGATGTTTATATCCTTACGCATTTCATAGAAATGTTTAAGCAATTTAACAACTTATTTACATCATAATTTTTTTAGTTTGTTTGATGGCTTTGACAATTTTCATTTTTGACATTTTTGTTTCCATTTTTTTCACAATTCATATTTTTGTCAATACTAAGTTAATTTTTATTTTTGACTTCTAAGAAAATTTATGCACTTGTTTTTATGTTTTTTATTTCTCTTTATACAAAATTGAACTTTTTATAACAAAAGTATTTACAAAAATTATTCCAAACAATTAATTAATAAAATTGTTCATTTTCACATTTCTAACTTCAAATCTTACAATACGATTTCTGGTACACCCAAGTCAAACCTTATAGTATGATTCCTATCATGCACAAGTCAATCAAGGAATCGGACCAGAAATCTTAGTTTTCTTGAACTCGTCGTACTTGTTCAATAGCCAACTCATGTTTATATGATCCTTAATGATCATTTGTTGGACCAGAGCACAGATGGATGATCACTGATGCACCTTTCTTGAACTTATATTACTTGTCTAATCAACTCATTGTATTTGTACAATCATCAATTATTGACCGATAGTCCCATTTGTATGAGGCCATCAGCCCTTTGCCTGCCCCTGGTTGCACAAATGATACTAAATGCTTTGGCTAATTGTTTTATATGATTGATGTAGCTGAAAAACAGCAATGGGCCATTGGACCTTAGTTTCACCAAATCTATATAAAATTCATCTCCACAGCACACCAAACAGCAAAAATTAAATTCATGAAAAGAAACTCAAGTAAGATCATACCTTAACATGCTATTTCCACAAGATGAGGTTGGAAATCACTTTTTTTCCTTGAGTTTTTCCTTCTTGGTTTCCTTGAATGCTTGCAAAGACTTAAGCTAGATCTATCTGAAACTTTTTTTTTCTCTTTCTTTCTTACCCTCCTTGCCCTCCCTCTACACATATTTTCCAACCTTTGGTCAAATGCACAGGAGAGACCATTAATCTTTTTATTAAATAAGGAGTTTATTTTATTATTATTATTTTTTTTCTCAATGGTGCATGTGCCATTAAGGCATATACTAACACGTTCTCTTGAATCTCCCTCTCAACCTAATGTGAACTCAAGAGGTGCAGGGCCTCTTTAATTAAAATCTTTGATTCTTCTCATTTGAAAGTATGGGTGTTCAACTAATCATATTGTATAATTTATAAACAAAATAAGCATTATTTGTTTTATATATATATATATATATATATATATATATATATATATATATATAGAGAGAGAGAGAGAGAGAGAGAGAGAGAGATTTCTAGATGAGCTATTTTTTGTTGAGCATCCAAAATGCTATTGATCTAGTAACCATGTTAAACAAATTTTCCTTTATAATATGATTTTTTAGGTTGTGGGGGTAGTTTTGGAATCTTAAGAAATCTAAGCTTATGATATCTATTATTTTTCTATGATCCTTGGTGACTCTAAAAGAGTGTTAGCATATTTTGAGAAGATTAGTGCCTTTTAGAGAGGGACGCTTAAGGATTCCCTTGATGTGACAAGAGAGAATGTGGTCATAGGATTGAAGAAGTTACATCTTGGTGGAAGAGAATGAGGATGATCAATGCTTGGCCAATGAAATGAAAATTTTGGAGAAGATTAGTAAGAGCACATGAGGAGAGTGAGTTGGATAAGCAATAAACAAACATGCCCAAACAAAAAGTCAATGAGGAATTTATCACAACATAAAAAACTTATTATTATGGATGCACAACTTTCCCTTGAATAAAGATATTATAGAAGGATTATGGAAGAAACCCATATTCTTAGTACTCCCAATTCTTTGGGATGGGGAATGATGCCCTTAGCATCCTTCAAAGGTTGATATCATCATCGATAGACTTGAAAGAATTGAGAAAGATGATATGATTATTGAAAAGGATATGATGGATGCCAATAGAGGACAAATAAGGATTGATGGTTCTCTTTTAAAACTACATGAAAGATTTGCCTTATGGGTTATGATAAAGGAATATTTGAGCATAAAGGTAAGTTAAGTTAGATGATGGGATTGTAATGATGGAAGAAGGGATAGAGTAATGAGGGATATAGGGTAAAGTTATTGACATAAATAACCATAGAGCTCACTTTGCTATGAAGGATCAATGAGTTGGTTGTTAGTGAGTTCCTAAAGAGACATGAAGTTGAGATGAAAGAAAAACTCCTACAAAAGGCAAAGCAAAGATGAGTGACCTAACTCTTCTTGCTCATGAGTATAAGAGTTCTCAAATGTATGAAGCTTCAACTCTTGTTGACTTGACCCTTCCCTTCCCTTTTTTGGATGATGGAACTTTGAAGATAGAAGTTAAGAGCAATTAGAGTCCCAATTCTGAGGACAATAGACTCTGTTTTTTCTTTTTTTTGTCAATTGGTTTGTCTCCTCCCATTTTCAAGTGTCTAAAGGAGATTATTGTATTCTTTGGACCCTTATTTGTGTAGCATTTGTCGAATTTAATTGTGATGATTGGAATGTTCCACCTATGATGCAGAGTTTGTGAGGGGCATAATAGAGCCTAGAACTCTTTAGAGCCCGTTTCGTAATTGAGTTTGTTGGAGTATATAAGAGAATTATAAGCTTGAAGGAGATTAAGGACAAATTTGTCTTTTCTCAGAAATCAGATTCATACAAAGAATTGGGAATAAGATTTTTTTTGCCCAAAAAAGATATAATAATGTGGTTTCGAGTGAATAAATGCAAGGTGACATGGGAGAATTTTAAGGTTCTATATAAAGGAGCATTGAGCAATAAATTTTAAGATATTAATATTGTTGTATTGATTACGAACGAGGTAGTGTGCCAATCACATACTCATAATGTAGTTATATTATTTACAAATTTGTGTTGTATAACTAACATAGAGTAATACATTTTAAGTATTAAGTTAGAGTAGGTGACACTAATGGAAAGAGTATAGATAAAGTAAAGGGAAAATGAAGATTGAAAAAGTTGTTTCCTTTTTTGTTGATATGATGAAGAAATTCATATGAGGAATTAGAAAAACAAAAACGATCTAAGGCAACAAAAGGAGCCTAGGTTATAAAGTCCCAAAATTGAGAGTTTTGGCCCTAAAATGATGGGATTCTAAATTATAGGTTGCATGGTGTAATGTTTTGGATGAGCTTATTCCAGCTTCAATGATTGGAAGTAGACAAAAAAAGGAAGTTTCCACAATGGGGCCATTAGGTAGAAGTTTGGCTCCAAGAACAAAAATAATATTTGACAATTTCCCTTCGTGATAATTGCCATTGGAGAGGAGTAGGAGGATAACAACAAAGAATGCATGGTGGTTATTCCATGTTTTTTCAATGAATATCTCATAATAACTAATATGTTGATCAATGATCTAATTGTCTACATTAGATGACATCAAGGTACTGGCAAGGATGGGCCTCAAGAATTTGGAACTTTAGAAGTGATTCACTTTTATAATTTAAGAGTAGCTTACAATGTAAAATTGATGATTAAATTAGTGTTGTGAACGTAGTGGTAAATATACTTGTTTTGCAGAATTATAATATGATAGTGGTTGTGAATGAAAACATCAAAACATTGGAGCAAATGTTGAAGTTCAACTATAATGTTTTTGCCAAGTACTAAATTGAAGAGAAACAAATTTAGAGGAATAAGTGAAGATTGAGAAAGGGATGGGTTGGTAAAAAATGAGTTAGTGTAGAAAAAGATTGAGCGTTGGTAAAGAATGAGTTATTGTAGAAAAAGATTGAGCAAGTGACCATAGAATGCTCCATGGATTTTTAAGAAAATAAAATTATAAAAGGAGCATGAACAATTTGTAGTGCCAATTCAACATAAGGCAAGTAGAGCAAATGGTAGGGCTAAATTGGTTGAGTTAAAAGAAAAATGTTTGGCCTCAATTTGGTGATCAAAAGGCTATTATACATATGCTAAACTTTGTTATATCACACATTTTAATTTGTTAATTATGTTTATGAAGCATAAACATGAATGAGGATTGTGTATTTAATACTTATTCCTTTTCTATATTCATCTCATTAGGAGTTATTGATATTGGGAGTCAATTTTAGGTTATATTGTACTAGTTCTTTAATACTTCTTATTTTTAATGTTTCTCAACCTAGTGTTATATATGGTTTAATACTACTTGGCATTGACTCTTATGGTAATTTCTTTGCTTTTCTAATTTATTAGCATTGGTTATTAGCACATGATAGGAAAGCCTTTCCTGAAAACGGAATACAAGTTAGCTAGTAACAATAGGTAATTGTGATTTATTTTAGAGATTATGTTGGTTAATTTGGTGCTTGGGGGCACTTGTACTCATTTATGCTAGGGTTTTAACCATTTTGTGGTGCTAGCTGAACTTGGTTACCCATAGTTTTAGAGGACTTAAATATAAGTGCTAGAGGTCACTTGAAGTTTAGTGCCCTTGGAATAATGCTCTCTTTGAATTTTTTTCAAAATCTATGATATTAAGAGGTTTCTTTATATCTTGTTAATATACATACATACATGTATATATACATACATGCATATATACATACAAATATATATATATATATATATATTCTATTTACAATGTTTTTTTTTTCTCGACAACAATCCATTCGACATTATAAGGTTTGATTGAGGTTGGTTGTATTATCTTCGTTTTAGGCAAGATAAGGATCCCTTGACTAAAGATGTTGACTAGATCATTCTGTTTTTTTATATAAATTTCAATTTGTTTTATAAGGTTATGGGTTAAATGGAGGTATCTTTTTATGCTTTCGTTCTCAATTGTTGTCTCCTTGGTTTGATTGACTTCTCATTGTTAGATTTATGGATATGAGCATGAAATTGACAGTGGTGGTACTCGTAATTGTTGTTCTCTTGATGCAAGAAGCTTACTAGAGGTTGAAGACTCATTTGTGGAAGAGAATTGGGTTTAGTGAGACAATTCTAGGAAGAAACAATTGTATTTTTACGACTACTAAGTCTTGTGGGATGATCCAATACAAGATAGGGTTTATAGAAGTTTAGCTTGAAGCTCTTGTATGGATCATATCTGCTAAGAGGCGAGGTGTATTGGGCAATTATACCTTTTCAAAATATATCATTTAAGTAGAAACCATGGTTTTAATGTGATTTAGTTTGTTAAGGTATTCAGCTATGAGTAAAAGTAAATGTATAAACTAAAAAATACAAGGGTTTTTAAGTGGGTTGGTTCTTACCCAAGTGAGTTTATATTCACCCTCAAACCAGCAAACTTGAGCTTAGCAATTTCTTTTTTACTTTGTTTCAGTTATGGTGAAACCATTGCAGGTGTCTTTTTCCTTGAGTGTTTTCTAAGACTAAAGTTCAACTACTTTTGGTTTTTCACAAAGCTCAACTTTAACATTTTTCTTGATTTTTTTATAAGGCTAAAGTCTAACTTATTTTGACTTTTCAAAGGTTTAAATCTAACATTCTCCGTTGTTTTATAGGCTAAAATCTAATTGAAGTTTTCAAAGGCTGAACTTTGACTTTGTTATTCAAGTGCTCAACTTTAAGTCTTTTATGGGGCTTAAACTCAACCTTTACAAAAATAGTCCCATAAAAGGCAATTTTCAAAATCAAACATAGAATACTTGAAAAAAAAATAAGATAGTGAGTGAATGAAACATTTCCAACAATTTCACCTCAAGATCCTCCAAATGTGGATGAGGCTTATGCAACTAGAGGTTAGCATGTTAATTTCCTCTCGATGAATTGGTGAATGTAATAATAGGAGGAAGAAACTAACTTTAGAATTTGCTAATTCAAAGCTCTCACAAATTTTTTATTTTTGTCAAAATGCCTTTCTTAGATCATTACTACTTTAGGTTTGTTTGTGTAAATTTATAGAGTTTTTATGGAAGTAGATTAACTATTAGAGACTTCCCTAAACATTAATTGAACGTTGTTACAAGTACTTAGTATTTATGTAAACCTTTGGGACAAAATCTGATTAGCCATTGAAGCCCGTTTGTGTATTCTGGTGAAGTAGATGTATCATTCATTAATTAAGATGTATCATATGTTAGTCTCTGTTTTATGCTAAATAGGGTTGCGTTTCATCTGTCTGTCACACATACCACTACTTTTGAGTTAGACGTATAGTATGGGTAAAATCACGTATATATACAAGTCTCAATTGAATCTCCCTAACTAGCTTCTACTTCATATGTCGTATGCTCATTGTGACATATCTCTAAAATATGAATGACATACCATATGTTGGATTTGACATATCGTATGTTTAATGCAAAAGTAAAACTCTTGGCTGAATAACTTGTGTATTCATCTTTAATTAACCTAGTTATGATAAGATTTTGGCTACAATTTGATTAATATACGAATTAGGATTTCAGCAGATTCTTGCAAGAACGTTAACCAAATATATTTAGCATTGAATCTGCTTTCATCTTTAATATATTCTTGGGTAAGGCTCTTGGGTAGCTCTTATATGTTATGCTTAAATGCACTCCTATGAAATAGAAAATGTATACATAAGTATAAGAGTATAGATGCAAGTATAGGTCTTGAACAAACAATTGCAAAACTAAGGTTTAAAAGAAACAATGGTACAAGGATTATTGCAAAATTTGTAAGCTAACAAGCAGATAAAGGAATATGGTTAATAAATATAGGGTTATCACAACAATAGAAAAACTAGAATACTTTATATTAGAATACCATACAAGATCCAAAACCTTACTATACCAAACAAATAGAACAACGATTTTCAAAATCAATGACCAAGTTTAGCATGTTCAATCTTCGTACTATACATAAGTATCCATTGTACTTTGTTTTTTCAATATTGGACATCTTGCTTAGGAGCATGGTTTCCATTGCATCACTATGATTGTAGCTCGTCACTATATGTGGGTGCTTCTCCAGGTATTGTTCATATTGATAGATCATCAGATGAGGATGCCTCCTACTTCGGTTTAGTACATTTATTGGAAGTTACTGTTACTTCAGTATTCCACCGTAATGATACAATGTTGCATAACTTATCATTAGTTATGTTCAAAGTATAACTCTTCAATTTGATACGATTTGGACTTGGCTTTTTGCATTGAACATGTATGTCATCACGAACCACTTTGTACTACCGTATATATGTACGATGCTAAGATGCTGCTTAATCATATTATAAATTGTGCTGTCTTATGGACGATATGTCATGACATCCCTTGATCAATTGTTTCATATGTTTCAAAACGCAATCCTTGTATTTCATGCAATCAATAATTTTTTTTTTATTTATATTAGTTCTTTTGAGCTTTGCCACGTGTTGATTATGAACTTATGTTTTATACCTTAGAGTTCTACATCGTCATTCCACTAGATAAAGAATTAGATCATCACAAAGAGTAGTTTAAATATTTTGTTATCATTAAAATCACACATAGACCCCATGGAACTAATAGCAATATTATTAGCTCTAGGTCCAATTGATTGTGAAAAATGTTATCATTTTGATACTAGCACTAAACAGTTGAAACATCTTTTAACCATTCTATTCCACTAAAGATCAACATGATTGATCCTTACTGCAAAATTGAGTGAGATTCCCAAATTACACAATGAAAAGAGCTATGGTAATTTTGATTTCTAATCATTTTGCAAAGGTATATGAACTTTGAACAAGAGCATCAAAGATATTGATAAAAAAATTGTAAGTTTTGGTTAGGTATGCAATGAAAGGAAAATAGAGGGGATAACAAATCAGAAAAGTGAAAAGGAGAACAGATTTTATTGTGAAAAACATTTTAAAATGAAGAAGAAACATTGTCATTATGCCATAAAAGTTGGAAGGCTGGTTGACATTTATAGGAGTGAAAAAAATACAAGAATTTTGGCAATATTTACTCAATAAAAGGTGAGAGAATGGATTCTTTTATTTGGTCCCCGATTTCCACTTTTTTTAATATGAGAAAGACAACATACTAAATTAAATGAATGAAGGCTTCAGTTATTGGTGACTTCATTATCTTTTTTGGTGAAAATGCATAACGATAAATACTCTGCTCTATTTGCATGCTTATTGAGTAATTCCGTTGATTGCATTTGTTATTTGGTTATATTTAGTTTTTTATAGATTTGGTAATTTTCCCATTGAGCAATGGGATAATAAAAAACTTACCATTTTGATACTTTTTAAAGCTCCTCTTAGGTTCTACCTGCACTTGCGGTCCATTCTGCTGGTTATCCCTTGGAACCTATTTATTTGCCATTGTGGCTCAGGAACCGTAGGCAAATATTTATCTAATTATACTTATTGTTTAGACAATTAGTATAACACCTATCATTTTTTGGACTATCAAATATCACTTGTATGAAGTTGAATTTTATATTTCATTCTATTATTGTCATCTTGTACTTTGACTAGTTATAAGAAGTTATAAGCCTTGGAAAGATTTGATAAGCTTGGTTTGGGAGGGTTGTTGAAAAGCAACTTTTCAACATTCCTAGTTAAAATTTTTTCATCCAATGTGGTGCCTCCAAGTGTTGACAAACAAGGGGAGAGCATGCTGAAAACACATAATCTATGAGACTAAGGATAACTACAAGTCCAAGTGTGCAGATGTCTTTACAAATGTAATGTGTTCAAAAGTGTTTTATTAATTCCATTGCGGTGATAGTTAACTCAATAAAACTAACAACCATTCTTTAAAAATCTCATATACAAAATTCTTTTTATTATCTATTTTTTAAACCACTACAATGATGCAAACAAACTTAGAATGTAGTTGAGATGGAAACTGAATATTTGGCATAATTTACTTGTAGTTGTGTACTGGTTATACTATACCTTTGAAGAATTCCTGTTTTTTCCTTGCGACCCACGAAGATCAATGCTTCTCTGAAATCATTTATGATATGTTGTGCCAATTTTGTTCATTCTTCCTCCTTGATATCATATCCTTATTTGAAACGTGCAGTTGGAAAAAGGGACTGGATGCATACCTCCTGGACATCTTCATAACTTGGAAATTCCTCCCCCAAGGCCAAAGAGAAAACCATACAGTTCAGGTCCTCTAAAAGCTATCTCAGCTTGTCGTAATACAACTGAAGAAGTACAAGAGAATAGCTTATCACAAGCTTTTGTTTTGCCAACCATCGATAAATTGGTAATTGATTATAAAATTAATATATAGAGGATAAACTGCTTCTAGAAATATTATTTCTCCTGCACAAGTTTTGTCTCTTATGATTTATTTTATCAGAAACCAGTGATAAATGCAACAAAACAAAACGGGAAGCAAGCATTTGGAGTAGGCGCTTTACCAGCCTCTGTCTACTTCCAAAACAATCGCTCAGAACTTTCGCGACAAAATATGGCTTTGTTGGATGAGTTGAACGGAAAGAATAGATTAACCAAGGAACTGAAGAAATGTGATTCAGATTTGCATATCTTTGGAATAGAAAGAAATTCAACCAATTCACAAGTGGAGATTACTCCAGAAGAGAATCAAGTCCTTAAGACGATGGAGAAAAACTTTATATCATCCAACAAAAACCAAAGAGATGGTCAAAGCGAAGAGAAAATTGCTGCTAAATTTGGAGGTGCAATTTATTCTGGTGAAGGTATATCAAGGCCAGTCTCTGCTCATCTAGAATCAAATGCAGACCTTAATCTGTCACTTGATTCCACAAGGTCTGCAACACGTAGGCCAAAAAGCTCGGCAATGTCTTCCATCCATCAGTCGGTCCCATCTACCTCACTACATAGCAAATTCCATAATGATGACAATGCATTTGACACACTGATAAGCATAACCAACACTTTTCCAAGTCTACTTGCATCTGCTTTGTCACAGAATCCATCGGTTCATGCAGCCGCAAGCATTGCAGCTGCACTACTCCCACCTATGCATGTGGACATATCCACGAATTCAAATAATCAACAAGTGTTTGAAGCCCCAGAGAAACAAAATAGTGCATCTTCAGGCATAGCAGCTATCGTTACGGCCACAGTTGCTGCAGCATCTGCTTGGTGGAGGGTTCACGGGCTATTGCCTTCGCCCATTCAGCCAAACAATTCTTTCACTCAAACAATGGCGAAGACAACAGAACCGACGCAAGTTAATGAAAACAATGGTAAAACTAGAGAAAATGTTAGTCCTACCAACATGCAGAATTTTCAACATGCTAATTTTCCTGAACAGCATGATAAAAATAGAATGCAACCTTGTTCTTTATTGGAACCTTCCTCATCACCTGATACCTGTGAAAGCGCAGAAGTTAACACGTGTTCGAAGTCTCCCAAGTTCATGCTTACATCAGTTTGTGGAATGTATGACGTAAATCTGGTAGACGGCAAAAAGAAAAATAATCCTTCGTCTTGTGATTCTAACACATCCCCCAGCAGTGAAATCGAAAAAGATGTTGCTTTGAACAAAGAAGCCAGAGGATACAATGAACAAAGAGAACAAGGCCCATCCATTTCTCTTGGGCTCGTGGATGCTGGCAAGTCCTTCAGTGAGGGTCTTAAGCAGGTTGCTATCGACCAATAAAACTAAAATCTTCATGTAATACGTTCCGGCAATGATCTTGTGCTCTATTTTGATAATATTTTCTCTACCGTTGTCAGGGTTCACTTGCCTTTGAAGCTCTTTTTTCTCGAGATTTGCTGCCACAGCGTTTTCCACTGCTGCATTTGGATGGTGATCTGACAGCAAAAGGGGAAGCTCAACGACCGCAGATCGACCTCAATATGAAAGCGTTTACAGCAACTGCTTACAACGTTTCCAGGGAGAAGGCATTGAGTGGCAGCAACAACGGTTCGGGAATTGCAACGTACAACAAGCGCTTGGCTGAAGCCGTTGCGAGGAACAACATTGACCAGGAGGAAAGCAGCAACAAAAGAGCTTGTCTAGAGTAGATTCTTGGAAGTTTTCAGATTCTACTGAAGAGGAATCGGCATGACATGCTCTTCGCAAAAATAGTGAAGTTTTCAGTTCTAATTGGTGGATCCCTGTATCATGGATTCGGATTTGTTCTTAAACTTAGTTACTCCGGTAATGGATAGAGTTGGCCACTATTGATTTCTGCTGCTGTTATTTTGTAGTTAACTTGTGCATTTCTTTTCTATCATTAAACCGCCCTCTTCAAGTGATAAGAGGCAATAAATATGTACAAGTTAAAGGGGATTATGCGAATTGTTTTAAAGACTTCATTTGTTTAGCCCAACTGCACTAAACAATTGGTTGCTGCTGCCGGTTTTGTTACGTAGTTCTGCGGGCTTCTCGGTGGAGCTTTAATTTTGCTGACTCTTTTTTGCTATTTCTAGGTCACAATTTTATTGCAGTTTCTAATAGTATCAATGACGTACGTAGTGATTATGACATGGTTTACATTATTCGATTCGTGCTTTTATCTCATGCACATGCAAAGTACTCTGCAAGCCACCTTGGAAGGTTTTTAATGTTGTACAGCAGAAGATTATGCAAGTTTGAAGTACATGCGAAAGGATTTTAAATGAGAAGTTTGAAAAGATGATACCAAGTCTTTTTTATACAAGAGTCTTTTATATAAATATACACAAACATATATATATATACATACAAAAATATACACAAACAAGTACACATGCATATGAGTGCATCTTAGCACTGCAAATTCTTTTATGATCTTTGGAATAACGTGAGAGACCTCACAAATTGCTAGCAAACTTCTGAAAAAGCAACAACTTGAATTTGTTTCTCTTCTATCTTTTGAAGCATACAAATGTTTCCTACTTTTGTACATATTTAAAATCTTTCTTTTCTTTATGTATCAAAAATCTTTATGCACTTTAATGTATATGTAAAAATTTATATTCCACCACCTCTTAATTCTTTGTCACCTTTTTTCTTTATATCCTATTTTTTTTATTCACTAATCCATATATGTATACATACATATGTATATATGTATACATACATATATATATATATATATGTATACACATACACGTATACATGCATACACACATACATATGTATGTAGATATACATACATATATACATACATATGTATGTATATATATATATATATATATATATGTACACATACACATATACATGCATACACACATACATATAATCTTTATTGTCATTTTTTTTTCATAATCTTTCACATCCTCTATATGTAAATAATTTTCTCATCTTTTTTCACATCAATTATAAGCATTTAATTTATCCTTATGGAACTCATTTTCATCCTCTCATTCCACCACTTTGTACATGGTATAAATTTGTCATCTACTTCAACATTTATGTAGATATGAATTTCATAACCTCCTTTATCTCTGTTGTACTATAAATGTTTTATCCTCTTCTACCTTGTCTTACTCCTCTTCATACTCCTTACATAACTAAATTCATCCTAGCTTTATGAAATTTGAAAAATTTATAGGTGTTATTGTATCTCCGATGAAACTTCATATCCTCTACATAAACATATAACATCATTGATCCTTTGTGACAACTAATTTAGAAACTTATTTAGCAAATGCGAAGAATCTCTGAACACATGCCATCATTATCATGTCTTGTTGTGTCAATTTGTTTAGATCATCTCACATCTTATCTTGAGCTAATGCTATGATATATTAATCTCTAGAGCATTTATAAAAATCATGTCACGAGATCTATAAGTTTTGCTTATTTTAAAATTGTAACATCTTTTGAGCAAACCACCAATTCCTAGTAGCTCTATTTAACATAGCTATTGTTAATGATATTTTTCTATTTTCCAAGAATAATATATTTTAATAATAAAATCCTCTAACTAATTCTCAGTTTGCAGTAGAATTAACAAAATGTGTGGTGTAGCCTATAAATTGTTCATTTAACATATCTAGTTGATATTCTTCTAATTATACCTTCAAAATTGTGCTAAAACATTTACCCTTTTTGATAACAACACAATCTATTTCTTCCAACACCAAATCCCTCTCAGTCAAAGACGGTTTTAAATGAGTTTCCTCTCTATTAATACTAGTAGCTTCCTCACTTTGCCCTTCTCGAGGATCCATCATGTTATAAAACAATTCTTAGTAAAATATTTTTATTACATCTAAATTATATAAAAAGTATACAATAAACAATAAACATCATAACAAAATGTCTTCCTATTATATCTATTATACAACTCATATTGGCCTATAGCAAAATTTAAACCCACTTTGATAACAAATTTGTGACATTTGTCTTATATTTTGTCTGACATAAATTTAATATTATTATTAAATATCTACATACTAAAATTAATACATTTTTAATAATATAATAAAATAATATTTTCTCTTTTTCAAAGTAAAAACATTATAATAAAAATAAAAGAAATAATAAAATATACAAATCACATGCTATCTCAAACCATATATAATTATATTATGTCTCACACTATTTTATTACTCCATTGTTTTATTACATCAAATTATCTATCTGTGAGAAGTCTTGTTCCAAGATCATAATAATGATTTTTAATTCAGAGTTTACACAATGGTTGGAAATGTAGAATATAGTCAAGAAAAACTAGAAAAATATAAAAGAAAAAGGATACCAAACTCAAGTAAATGTTTTATTTCTTTTTTTTCTTCTCCAAGACAAGATTGCTTTTTTTTATATTTTACTCTTCCCTTGAAAGGAGACTCAAAACATTTATTTATAATAAAATAAGAGATATTCTGCTCATTTTACATGCCTTTGACAATTGTTTTTTGCACATGGGATAGTCCAAGATGGGTTGTTGCCTTTACCATGCGTGTCCACACGAAAGATGGTGCATGTCACATGTACCACAAGCGAGTCGACATTACGCCATCACCTGCACAATATGCTCTGCACACAGGGTACGTGGCGCACACTTGAATTGCTTGTTCTAAGTGTGCATAGGTAAGTGGCACGTGCAAATGGTGGCATGGGTCGCTGCTAAACATTCTATGAACTTGTGTTCGTGCTCATGGTTCACAGCATTGGCAATTCGATGCTCGCTTTCCATTGCATACCTAGTTCCACATGCCTTCTCTACTAAAAGCATAATTCCACGTGCCCACTCCATGGTGTGGGTAGTTCCACACACCCGCAGCCTGCTGCATGCACATTGGTAAGATGTGCTTGTGTTGTGTGTGTCGCAGATAGCTCGTGTATTGCATCTTTAGCTTCTCAATGCATGCAATGATTTCTTTTGCTAATTTTCTTTACTTAAAGAGTTTTTTCCCTTGAAGCATCTTTGATGTCAAATGTTTCAATAATTTTTTGGACTTAAAAAAGATTCTCTAATCATAGGCTTTTTTTTTGGAGATTTGAGTTTCATTAATATTCTCTTTTTTCCAAGATACAAAAAGATTCTCCAACTATATTAGTCTTAATTTAGAACAAATCTTCTAATTGTATGTCCCATTTTAGGTAATTTTAGTCCCATCGAATCCTTTCAAAATATAACCAAATATTCATCTATTTTGTTTTTTTCACTCACATCTAGGTATTCAAATTTGTTAGAGACTAAATTAAAGTAGAGATTGACCTTTTTTGAGACTGTAATGTCATAAATGGTTAGTTCCACTTTTAACTTCCACTTTAAATGAACTTCGTTGATTCTTGAGTGTCAAAGGGATGAGACTGATGATGTTCTTGCATTATCATCTTGTACTACTCTTGGATTGATACTCCAATCAAAATTGCTTTGATTGACTACATTACTCTTGTTTTGCAATTTGAACTTCGAATTCACACTAGAAGTGATTAGGACTTCGACATTGTCCTTATTAATACGTTAATCTGTTGTGTCAATAGAGCTACTTGAGCCACAAGGTTTGACAATTGAATTGTTGGTGCAGTTATCTCGACTGATATCGCCCTAATCTCCCGCTTTCCTTTCTCAATGTGTTTTTCACTCTCTTCTTCTTAGTTGTTGCCCTCAATATCAAAACAAGAACTCAAATACTAAAATATGTTGGCTCAAGTGTACTCGACCAATGACTTTGACACAAAAATATGATATGCCTACCAAGTGTGATGTTCTAAGTCATCAATAATGACTTTGTTTATTAAAAATCAAAATAAATGACCAAAAAAAAAAAAAAACTATGAAATAGAGAGAAAATTCAAAACTTATGAATGTAACTTAATTTTTTGTTTTTCTTTTTTCTTTTCTCCAAGACAAGCTTATTTTTTAGTTTTTTTTTGCTCACATATTGGTATGAGACTCAAACACCTTATAATTACACGAGGTATTTTTATCATTTTACAAGTTCATTATAATTTTTCTGCACATGAACTACTCTAAGGTAGATTGATGCACTTATTGTGTGCTTTCTATACATGGACTATTCCAAGGCAGGTTGATGCACATACTACATCTACTGTATGCTTGATTCACGTGTGGTCAAATATGTGGCATGCGTTGCACCTACCAGATATGGGTAGTTGTGTGATTTGCTGAATACTCAGTTCCAAGTGCGGCATTTGTGGTGCACGTTGACATTGCTTGTTCTATGTGTGTGCAAGTGGTGAGCATCGCTGCTATGCATTTTTCCCACTCCTGCCCATGCAATTTTGTGCATGCTGTCCACTACATTGACGATTCCACATGCACATTGGTCAGCTGCACTTGTGCTGCACACATTTGTTATTTCTTAATGCACACAATGATTCATTTTGTCAATTAAACAATTTCCGAATAATAATAACATGAGATTTTACCCATTGAAGAAGTAGAAAAATTAAAAAAAAGGAGACTTATCGCACTTCGTTGGGTTCACCAGGAAAAGTCCCGCATGCCGAAATAAAGGGGAAGCAAGAATCTGACATGGTTTTGGCATCATTCGCTAAGCACCGCAATAAAGATCCCCTTCTTGTTGGCCACAAGGGGGAGGAAGAAAAAAGCTTCTCCAAAGAACCCTATGGGGTGACCAAAGTTCTTTGCCCTCGTTGTCGGAGATCGTTCGCCAGTCAAGCCATCTTCGATTAGGGTTTGGAATCTTCATATCCATGGTCTTAAATTCACCAAAAGCCCTAGCAGATTTCTCTCCTCTGCTGCTGGAAGCAATCCCTCATCTTCACCGCTTTTCAAGCCTTCGAATCCCTTCACCTTGAGTGCAACTTTTCAAAAGCTCCCGCACTGCTCGAGAACCCAGAAGCTGACTAGACCTTCGACCCGAGTCAACCCGACATGCTTCAACAAGTGTTGACCCACTCCTACTGGTTCCGCCTTTACGTTGTGATACAAGCCGACCCACACCAATCTGCTCCAACCTGCATCAACTGGTGTCCGTGCTCACACGTGCCCAATCAGGTTTGATTGAGCCACCATCGTGCCTAGCTGTGCCAGGCCACCTGTCTCAATGCCGACCATTTCTCCTTCATTTCTAACATCATCGGACATTCTAAATAGAGATTGACTACCCCAATAGCACCATGCACCTCAAAACAACTTAAAATTGAAGCATCCAAACTGAAATATTGCCATATTATACCAATCCGCCCTAGAGGGTGCTCCAATTCTTCGTCCAGATGTATTTGAAAAATTCACCTGATTAAGCCTCCTTAATCTTGTCTTTTAAGTTTTTATTTAATTTTTCTGAATCCCCTTATTCACATCAACACTCATCTAAAATGATCTTATTATTACAAAGCAAAACTAGTTGACATATTAAGTTAATATTTTTGTTGTATCCTATATAAAAACTAAAATAGCATATAGGATTTTAGAATTTGGTTTACGTAATCATTCTATGCTTTCTAATGAACCCTAGGTCGTCCTATTTATCACATTTTCTCTAGCGTTTTTTCTTTGCAGCTTCTTTGCGCAATTTTCTTATGCAGATTTTTGCCCTCTTTTAAATCAAGTTATTTGTAGCTCTTACTTTATTTAAGATAAATGAGTAAAATTAACTTAGAAATCATATATTAATCTCTTTTTCATCGCTACCATTATACTAAAGTTAAGGCAATTTTTTTTGTCCAATTTTTACTCTAAATTAGACAATCTCTATAAACATCTCAAAAAGACCACATTTGAATATCTTATTTATTCCTCTCTCTACATCAATCATAATTGTACTCAAAATATATTTTTTAAGAAAGTGTTTTCAAATATAAAATCATAGGTTCAAGTAAACTTCATGATAGTGTTATAATCATGTTTCATCCATTAATGTAAAAAAAAGTGTCATAAGATGAAGCCTAAGCAAGATTTCATATCTGGACGTTCACTTCTATGATAAACATAAATAAAACACAATATATAATTGTTAAATGAAAAATCTAAATAAGATATGATTCTGGAAGGCGGTAACCTAATGTTGTATATTTTAATATTTCTTGGATGGTATCACTAAAAATACATTGATATGTATTCACCTTTTGAAAACACACAGATTACTCAAGTCGTCTTTTTTCGTTCTATTGACAGATTGCTCAAATTATGGTTGCATACTATTCTTACTTGCCATAGATTTTGCTATAGGTATGGCATATTACACAGGTGATGTTCTAGATGATCCCATTCTAAATGCTCAATTATGTACATTGTAGATGTGGAAGCAAATATCCAATAAAATATTTTTGAAGTACAAAAAACAAGTTAAATGATGACTAATTGCTCATCTTAATCACTATTTGTATTAAGGTTGCAAAGATGTGTTATCATTTGATTATCAAATGCTATCATTTTTCCAGGAGGTACATGAAAAAGGGATTGAGACTCACATTGATTTAAAAGGTAGCTATAGTTTTGTTACTACAGAACTTAGAGCTTGATGAGCCACAACAAGAATAAAGGGAGGATACGGTTGAGGTTAGAGAGGCGGTGTACTGGGAATAAGATGGATAAAGACTTTTGGTCAATTTAGTCCTCCACAACACTTATGGCATGGTGTTCATTTTTAGGACAAGAGAGAGGATGGAAATAGTTTAACAATAGATTCTCAATAAACACTTGTGAAGAGGCATGATTTTTTCTTATTCTTATTATTCTCACATTCTCCTTATTCTTTTTATTATTTTTCTTATTCTTGTTCTTCAACTTCTTTTTTTGTACTTTTTTTGGTTTTTTTCTTCTATTTTGCATCTTTTCTTTTTCTTATTCTTTTTCTTGTTCTCTTTATTTTTCATATTCCTCTTCTTCTTCCAACCTGAATGAACATTATCAATTCCTGAGCTTTAAAGGCGTGAAACTGATGATGTTTTTTGAGTTGTCGTCTTCTACTACTCTTGGATTAATATTTCAACTAAAATTCCCTTAATTGGCAACATTACTTCTATTTTGTAAGATTTACTTCGGATTTATTGCCAAATGGGATCAGAACTTCAACACTGTTTTTATTAACATTTTAATTTGTTGTCAATAGAGCCACTTAAGTCTTAAGGTTTCATGACTAGATTGTTGGTGCACTCACCTTGATTGATATCTCTCCAATCTCTTATTTTCCTTTCTCGATTTGCTAATCACTCTCTTCTTGTTTGATGCTATCAATGTCAAAACAAAAAAACTAGAATACCAAAATATGTTGGTAAAGTGCTATTGATCGATGACTTGGACACAAAAATATCACATATCTATAAGATGTCGTGTTCTAAAACCTTAATAGTATTTTTGCTTCAAAGTTACATCTATGAAAAAAGAGAGAATGTAAAACTCAAGAATGAAACTCAAAGAAATGTTTTACTTTCTTTTTTTTTTTTTTCTTAATTTTTTTGTTCCCTCAATGATAAGAGACTCAAAACACATTTATAGTAGTACAAGCGATAGTTTTGTCATTTTTCATATCTTTGACCACTTTTCTACACATGAACTGCTCAAACATAGGTTGATACTACTTGCAATAAATGGCATATACCACATCTACTAAGAACGTGACTCACATTTGATTGGTAAGTGGCATGTGCCACACCTACCACGTGTAGGTAGATGCATGCCTCATCTATTGCACACTCAGTTCTGCACGCAACTCAGGTGGTGAACGTGCACACTGCTCATTAAGCTTATGTACATGTAGTTGGATGCATCACTGTTGCATGTTTTACACACTCTTACACATGCATGGCCCCTACTCCCATGCAATTTCGTGCATTCAACCCATTGCAAGTGCGGTTCTAGTGCACAACAGTCTGCCGCACTAAGGTTGTGTAGGTGTGATGCTTCTTAATGCATACAATGATTCATTTTGTTAATTTCTTGCACTAACAAATATTTTCCTCCTCTATGCTTATTTAATACTGAATGGTTTAATGATTTATTGCTTCTAAAATAGATCCTTTATTGATGCATTTTTTCAATTAAATCATTTGTCAGTGACAAATAAAATGAGAATTTGTTCATCTAACAAGATCTTGTTATTGTAAAGCATACACTAGTTGACACACTAGGTTAAAATTTTTTTATTGTATTCTACGATACAATTAAAATAAAAGTAATAAGATTTTAAGAATTTGGTGTATCTAATCATTCTATGCTTTTAGAAAACCCTAGATCTATATAAATATCACATTTTCTCTTAACATTTTTTTTAGTCGATTTTTACCCAATTTTCTTATGTAGATTTTTAACCTCTTCTAAATTAAGTTTTTTTGTAGCTCTTATTTTATTTAGACTAAACTAATAAAATTGACTTAGAGATCATATAACGATTTCTTTGTCACCACCTTTATTATGCTAAAGTCAAGACAAGTTTTCTGTCCATTCTTAAATTTAAATCATTCATTCTCTTAAATAGTACTAAATTAATCCAACATACATGCATCACAAAAAGAGCACATTTGAAGCTCTTATTTATTCCTCCCTCTCCAAATTGGTCATAATTGTACTTAACATATATACCTTTTATATTTTCATAATTGTACTTCAACATAGTTTTGCAATTGTGTTTCAAGCATCAATGTCAATAAGCAATTATGGGATGGAGCCTAGGCAAGATCTCATATCCATATGTTCACTCTTACTATGAATATAAGAATATAAATGAAACACAGCATAACTATTAAATGAAGAATCTCAATAAAACATGATCCTAGAAAGTGGTGTCCTATTGTTGTACATTTCAGCATTTCTTCAATGTCATCACTAAAAAAAAATTGGTGTGTACTCACCTTTTGAAAACACATGGATTCCTCAATTCTCGTGTTTCTTTTGTTCGATTGACAAATTACTCAACTTATGGTTGCATAATATTCCTATTTGCCTTAGATTTTGCTATAGGTACAACATGTTATGCTTGTGATGTTCTAGACGATTCCATTCTAAATGCTTGATTCTGTATAGATGTGGAAGCAATAAAATGTCCAGTAAAACATTTCGTAAGGACAGAAAACAAGCAAAATGGTGACTAATTGCCCATTTCAACATAGTTAATGTTAACAAATAAATCCCTTTAGAGAAACATAGGTTGTCATAAGAAAAATTGTAAAGTTACAATTTGTATAAAGGTTGGGAAGTTGTGCTATCATTTGATCATAAAATGTCGTCATTTTTCCAGGAGGTATAAAAGGGACCGAGACTCATGGTGATTTAAGAGGAAGATAGCTGACGGTAGCCAATTTTCGTACGTACAGAACTTGGAGCACGAAGAGCCATAGTAGGAATAAAGGGAGGATGCAGTCGGGGTTAGAAAGGCGGTGTACAATGGGAATAGGAGGGGTAAAGGCTTTTTAGTTAATTTGGCCTCCACGGCACCTGGGGCATGACAAGTATTTTCAAAATAAGAGTAAGGACGAAGATAGATTAACAATAGATTCTCAACAAAAATACGTGAAGAGGCATGATTTTGTCAGTTAATTCATAATTTAAAGAACAAAAAAATATAAACCAATTAAGAATGCCATTTGAATGTACAAAATTGTGCACCTAATTTTCAAGATCTCTACAATATTCTTATTCATAGTTCGCAAACATTTAGAAATACAAGGCGTTTCAAGGTTCAACATACCATAGAGCCCATGTTTCACTTTTCCGGCAATCTCATTTGATCTCCCACAGGTGGTGGCCTCAAAGAACACACCAACTCTCTCGTCTTCCCAAAATAAACCTAGTATTAAAAGCCATATCTGATCAGAACAAAGGGGGTGGCCTTGGAAGGAGTCCACTCCAGGGAATGATTACCTGATCCAGAGAATTCCTGAGTTTTCCCTCCAACTCCTCGATCATCTTTCCCATGTTACATAGGTGGCCATCAGCCATCGCAAGGTCATGGCTCATCTGAAAAGAGAAATCTCTTAGAAACTAGAACAACAATTCAAAAGCAAAGAATGGTAGCTATTAATAAGCTTCGACATATCAATGCTTCAAAATGGAAATGGAGTACATGAATTCAGCTAAATCTACTATAATCAAACTTCCATCATTACGCACTAAAGAGAGATTAACATAGGAAATCTAGGAGACTATTAAAGGATAGAGTTTAATAGTAAGATCTCCAATCCACTAATAGCTTTCTGAGTTAGCTTTAGATGCTTCAACCTTTGCCTAGTTCAGAACTCACCAAAAAAATAGAAGAAGAAAAATTCAAGGTTACGAAGTTTGCTATTGTGCAAACCCTAGCGCACGAGATGATTGGAAGATTCAATTTACATGAAACTACGTATTTAATATCACCAAATGTTCATATACCTGTCTCCTGATTGATCCTGACAAGTTAAAAGTTCCAGATGGCTCGTCTTCAATAGTCATGGAAAGCATGACAGTACTTGTTAAGCGGTAATGCGCTTTTCCATTTTCCTCGGGCCCCACCTAATCATTCAATTTATGTTTTGAAGAAAAAGAAAGTCCAGAAACGCCAAGAGATATAAAACAGAAACATGACCTACCTCAATGAGATGGATTGCTTCCCAAGAGCCCTCGTGCAGATAGCCTCTTCTTCCATGACCATGCTTAGATCCATCTGCTCAAAGTGGCACCACAGAAAGATGAGCGCAACCAAACTAAAATTATGCCAGTGCAGCAAAATAGCATCAGTAAACAAGTTATACTAGAAAAAAAATCAGAAATGGCTTCGGAGGTTAAACGGAATTGAAGCCTCCTAAAGAAATCTCTCAAAAGCTGTACAACAGATAAAAGCCATGAAAACCAGCTTTTATCATGTTGAGTCCATTGCAAAACCTATTCTTTGCTGTAAAAAATATAAAGCCTGGAACACTGTTTGAAAAAATCAGCAAAGATTAAAAAAGATGAAAAAAAGAACTAGGGAAAGTATTATGAGAAAATCTTCTAAAATTGGGAAAACCACATCGTAGATGCACCTCCAAACTTCCACTATTCATGCGGAAGGTGACACGATGTAAATTCTCTGCTTCTTTCCTATCCTATAAAATCTTTAAAACATCTAATCTCTTTTTTTGAGCTGAATCTCTCCTTTTGTAAACAAAAACTAGCGCAACTCTTCAGAAAAGAACACCTTGCTCTTTGCCTCAACGACTGGCCAGATAGCAAGGGAGAGAAATCTTGTATCCTGAACTCCGATTGAGTGGCATTTGGTCAACGTACAAACCAAGGCAAGTCTTCAATGATCTTTAATAGGAGAATGTGAACCATGAATGTGACCTGATTGGCTATATAGCTGATTTTGCTCAGGTGCAGGTGTGGTGACCTAATCTAATTAGATAAGTTTTGTAATTTTTTTTAAAAAATAATGCTAATTTTTGTAAAGGGACAAAATAGCTCCAATAAATGTTCGTATTTCCCTGTACGTTTATATAAATTCACACTATATACCACTCACAATATTCTATAAAAAATATTAGTAACATCTCATGCAATTTTTTTAAGAAGTTACTGCTATTAAAAATGTATAATTCATAAGAATTGGTCTATAATCAAGACAATAAATGTCTAATTAATTCTTGATTAGTAAATTGACTAGCATAAAACCTGCAAAAACAAATCATAAAAACTTGCATCATAAAACAAAATTATATAGATAGCATAGATGATGGAAAACAAAAAACAACTATATGTTGCTAAACCACCATTTTAATTATTCAGTTATTTATAGGGACAGCATACTATCAATTTTTTTTTGTTTGACATTTTACTTTATACTCACACTCTTCCTTCTATTGCAACTCACCAAAAAAGCAGTTAATAACATAGGTTTGAGTTAAAAAGTAGTCACACTCTTCCTTTATGCCATGCAATATACTGATTACCTTTTCTCAATGTACTCTCTTTTCTTTTATTATCTTTCATTTTTAATTTCATAAGACTCAATTCCACAATTTGTTGCATATTATATCATCCATCACCTTAGTTGGAAGTTCAGTTTATAGACAATGCAGGAGTCAGCCTACTTCCCAAAGTTAGTGGGAGTCAACCCAGGATCAATGTAGGAGTTGGCCTATGATCAATGTAGGATTCAGCCTATGGTCAATGCAGAAGCTAACTAAATTTCATAAATGATCAATAGCTTTGCTAAGAATATATCCCAAACTAAGAACTCATTTTATATTATGTCATCTTTTCCTGTTTCACTTGACGTTTTCATTTCATATTTTCTTCATTCTCTCTTTTTTTTTTATCTTTTAGAGCCTAGTTCTAGCTTTTTGCACATTATAAACCTTAATTGCCTTAGATGCAAGTCAACTTATGGTTAATGTGTGAATCAACTCACTTCTTAGATCTACAATCAATGTAGGAGTCAACTTATGATCTGTGTAGGAGTTAGCCAATTGTCATAAATAATTAGTAGCTTTGTTGATGAATACAAAACATAATAGGAACTCATTTCATATCATATCATACAATATTATCTCATTGCATTCATATGTCATCTCTTTGTTTATATATTTTCACCTAATTTTTTGCAAATTAACCATTTTATATAATATCAATGCCTACATCATGATAAATGTTCTCCCCTTTTTATAAATTCTTAATGTCCAAAGCGTGTTATCCCTTTCATTCGACATACTTTCAAAAATACATGTTCACCTTCTTGAACCCCTTTTCTTTGTTTAAAGTTAAAATACTTCTTATAACAACCTTAAGTTATTTGCATTCTTTTATTAATTGTTAGAAACTTTTTAATCACTTCAATGATTACACTAACAAAGCGGGGTTTGATATTTTCTTCCATGGATGACTTCACATGATGCCATTATAATCCTCCTCCAAAAGTGAGTACACATATTCTTAATAAATTCTCCAAAATCTTGATAATTATTTTGTTTACTCCCTAATCCCTAATACTGAATTTTAATTTTTTTTCAAATGTATTAAACATTTATTTGAAAAAGTGAGAAATAAACTTTGAACCTTGATTTGATATTATTAATTTTAGATTTTCATGCAACTTAACAATTTGTTTCATATATATTTGTACCAATCTTTTAGCTAAATATAACATTTTAATAGACAATGAATGGGCAAATTTGGTCAATTTGTCAACTATGACCTACATAGCATCATGTGTTTGCAATGACTTCAACAATTCCACAATAAAATTCATTTAAATTTCTTCCTACTTCCATTTAAGAATAGGAAGTAGCTATAGTAATTTACTTGATCGTTGATGTTCACATTTTACTTGTTGCCATGTTAGACATTTACTAAAAACATTTTGCAATATCCCATTTTAATATTAGTTACCAAACTTTCATCTTTATATCCTGATACATTTGATTTCCCCATGGATGCATTGTATAGTCAAAGTAATGAGCTTCTTCCATCAACATTTGGATGCTCTTAAATCACAAAATTCCATATTTTCCCATTTGAAAGTTTGTTTCTTGGCACTTTATTAGTTTACAAATTATCTATTATAGCTATATCCCCTTTATGTTCTTTTAACTCTTTTAACCAATCAACAGTTATTGATAAATACAAGAAATTCTATATGCTTTTAGCTCATATAACATTTAAAATGATATAATCTATCTGAACTTTTAACTAAGCATTCTTTAACCTTGTGATCGAGCCATTCCAACTATTCCTTTGGTTCAACACATTTGTTATAATATCAACTTTTCCAAAGTGATAATAAATTTCCAAAACATAATCTTTTCTAATTATCTTCTTGTTATAAATTTAATTCTTTTGTAAAAATATATACTTTAAGCCCTGGTAGTTAGTAAATATAAATAATGTTATCAGATTTTCAATACAAATATAATAATAGCTAACTCTAAATCATGAATAAAATAATTCTTTACTGTGTTAATGCATGTATAATTACCTTTCCACCTTACATTAAAACACAAACTAATGTTCAAAAAGATACATCATTATAGACTAAAACTCCTCATCTTTTATAGATAATACAAGTATTAATACAATTACCAACTTGTCTTAAGTGTTTGAAAAATCTCCTCATAGATATCATTCTGTTCAAAATTTACAAACTTTTAAATCAATCTAGTCAAAAGCATTTTTATTTATGAGAATCCTTTAGCAAACTTTTATAATAGCTAAGTAGACATAAAAAGAATACATATCTTTTATGTTTGCAAATCTTTGTTAGTCAATTATTATCGAAATCTTTTATGAATCCATGCTACTACTGCCTTTATCACATAGCTTAAAAAGCTACGCCCTTGAGCAAAAAACTATACTTGAAAAGGTTCACATAAAGTTAATGCTCACTTAATGTGACAACTCTAATGTTTTGGTACTTCTTTCCCACCAAAGCTCGTCACTTTTTACCTGTTAACCTTTTGTTATCATTGAATATAAAAAATATTAAATAATCAATTTTATTTTGATAATAAGATAAAGAATTTGCAATAATACATCAACATATATATTTCTATAATCTTACATATCACTCAAATCCTTAGGGTCTAGGAGTGTCTTCAATAAATGTACTTGAAAAATATTAATCGTAAAAAAAATGAGTCTAATGCAAACTCAATAACTATATCAACGATAATAATGCTAGGCAAAAAATCATACTATTGAAGCTTTAGTTCATTTTTTCTTAGCATAAATTATGTAAATATAAGTTTTAGCACATTCATATTAATATAATATACAAAGAAGCATGTTATAGTTGAAACATAAAAAACATTTGAATAATAAAAGTAGTATATGCATATGTTATTCGATGCAATGATTAATATTATTTCTTTTTTTATGCTTCTTTGATTATCTTTCCACTTTATTTGTGCTCAGATGTCGAGATATTATCCTGCTTCGGTCACCCAGATCTCACCACTAAAATGACATATCAATGCTATTTCTATGTGCAACTATCTAGCCTGTTTTGATAATTGTTTGTATTCATAAGACCTAATTTGATAGATTTTATATATTTTAAAAAATATATTTTTCAGTTCTCAATTGAATAGTCTCCCCTATAATTATTCATATTTTCTTTAACATTCATACAATATTCACAATAGATACTACTTACAATATTCCATACACAATATTAACAATAATAAAACTAGATAAATACTAAGCAATTATCACTACTAAAAGTCTACAATTCTTAAGAATCAATAATAGTGAAAAAAGATTTCAATATATTCTAAACAAGTAAATTAATAGATATAAAAATATATATGAAAATGAATAAAAAAAACTTCAATCATAAACCAAAAGTCGTTAGGTAACCTCAATAGCGAAACACCAAAAATGCGATAAGCCTCTAAAACAACCACGGCTATTCAGTACTTTACAAAGCCAACATTTTATCAAATTTTTTTATCATGATTCACTCTCTACTCTCATCTATAAATCCCATTCACCTGAAAAAAAAATTAAAAACATAGGTTAGAACAAACTAATGGCTTAATAAGCAATATTTATCATGTTATAAGCTAAAAAATGTAATAATAGATATAGATATCTAAGATGCATATATTATGCAATGTAGTGATTACTTATTTTCAATAACTTTTCTTTGCCTTTATTATCTTTCTTTCATTTCATAAGGTATAGTTCTAAAGTTTGTTGCACATTGCCATTTATCACCTCAAGTGAGAGTCCAACCCATTAGCAATGCAGAAAGCCTGCCTCCCAAAGCTAGTGAGAATTAGCTTCCTAATAATTTAAGAGTCAATCTATGGCTGATGCAAGACTCAATTGTGAATGATTAATAACTCTACTAAGAAATATGCCCAAACTAGACATTAATCTCATATCAAATCATCTCATCTCTTTTCACTTGTATGCCATTTTGTTTTAGATTTTCTATATTATCCCTTTTTTATTTTATAGAACTTTATTTCAAGCTCATTGCACACTATAACGATCCATCATCTTAGGTGGCAATCAGCCCATGATTCATGCAAAAATCTATGAATGTCCCAGAGGTATGATTAATGTAGGAGGCAACCTACGATCCGCACTAGAGTCAACCCACGGTCATAAATGATCAATAACTCCATTGAGGGATGCCAACAAACTAAAAGCTCATTTCATATCATGTCATCTCATGTAATTTAGTTTACATGTCATTTCCCTTTTCACATTTTCATCTTACTCATTGTGTATTAACAATTTTCATATATTCTTAATGTTTATATCATGATATAATAAGTAAGCTAATTATCACATATGAAAAGAGTATACAATATGAAAAAATATGATAAAATAGTACTAATAACATCATTAGTTATTAGCATCATGTGAAATTACAACAAGAATAAAAACTCACTAAAGCACATCGATAAGTGATAGCATAGCAAATTACACAAATAGATACATTCAACTACAAATATATAGTTTCACCTAATTAAAGTTACCGCCCACTATTTCACTTGTTCTCTTTTATTTTTATCTCCTTCACATTTCCTTTTTTTTTATCTTTTTCTTCCTTTCTCTATTAAGGAGATTGAACTCCCTTATGCTAACCGCTTTTCCCAAATATCCCCTCCATGATCGCTAGAGCTAGTCCCAACAATGACAATTGTGCCCCCCCACCAAAAGGAAAATCCCTCTTGTACTGCGCTTGCAAACAACCTTTCCTCCCAAGCTTACTCTCCTAAATCTTCTTGTCACCTTTCGTTGATGATCTCTCCTAAAGCACTCTTGCAAATTTCCCTCTGTAGTCAACTATCTTCTCATGAAAACCTTAAAAGCTCTCCCCCACTAATGATGTTTGCTTTTTACCAAAACCTACTTATAACACCAAACAAGGGTAAAGAGAGAACATGCACGAGCGAGAGTGTGGCTTTTATAAACATACTTCTAAGGGCACAAGAATGAATTAATTCATATTAGCTAATATGAGAGAGATCCTAGTATGTATATGAGATACACTAGTCTTAAAATGTCAAGATGCCTTTTAGGAGCTTAGTTGGATCCCATAAGAACTTCATAATTAAATATTATATGGTGAGAATGATAATGAGATGAGTGACTAAGCAAAGAAGGAGCTATGAGAAGAAAAAAAACTGTTTGAGTCAAAATTGGAGGAACAAAGGAAATAATACTTCGACATAATGAGACTAAGATATCACACTATTCATGTTGATTCTCTAATGGTTGACAGCTTTAAGGTGTGGTGCAGGGAAGGCTATTTCATCAAAAGGCTGATTCTCTTAGGGAGCAAGGATATCTTGGCCAAAACTTTTTGGAATATCAACTCCAAACTGATTAAACTGCTCTCAAGGATGATTGGATCGATTCTGTACCTCTTTGTCAACGACAGATTCATTAGCATGGAGGATTTCTTGCAGGGGTTTGCCGAGATGCTAGATGGAGAGGGCCAATGAGAAGAGCAATGAATTAGGATGTCCTTTGGTCATAAATAGCTAACAAGATCTTAGTAAGGATGTATTGGTTTGGAGCCATATTGAAGACACACATGAGCCAAAGGGTGGCCTTATATATGAATAGGTGTGCTTAGTGATGAGCACTCTCTTTTCATTGCCTTCATCTAGAAGATATGTCGTAAGACCATACCCACATGACATTAAGCAACTCAAAGTACCCAACCTATAGATTTATATCCTTAGGCTACCCAAAGCTACAGACCCTGAACCATGTACCCATCTTTTATGCAATTGTTTGCTGGTTCCTTGCTTTACAACTTGTTTTGTTGCTGGCCAATTGCAAGTTTTTCTTATTTTATGTGACTTGTCTGCTCTTCTTCATGATTGTTGAAGATCAAAGAAGAAATTTTTTGAAAATTTTTGCAACCAACGTTTAACACCCACATATGATAGGCTCACAATATCATGTTCAAAAGAAGTCAATTCCTTGCTCACTATAATCATTAACACTATTCTTGCCACATCTCATTCGATTTATTACACTCCACCAGGGCTAGCTATTAATAGTGATCCACTTTGATGGGAAGCATAAGAAGAAACTTATAAGCCTCAAGAAGGTTCAAAGAAGATAAAAATACATTGAAAGGTTATTCTTGAAACCCCATTTCAATAGCTTCGAAGTGGATGAAGCTAGTTAGAAAAATGGATCCAAGCAATGAAGGACCTCATGCAGTGAAGGAAAAATCTCAAGAGGGTTGGCTCAATAGAAATTTTACATTCGTGGGGCAATTAGGACTAGAGGTACTAGGATGGATTTGACATGAGTTTTTGGTGAATCAAAATTCTTGAGAGCTTGTTATATGCTTCAGGAAGAAAAAAGTAGCCCAAGGATGACTCGAGGAAAATGCAAACTATTTAAGGGGTTCTCAAGGAAGAACGAGACAAGTAAAAGCTGAACCAAAACAGGACATAAATTTTGGACAACTTTCATACTCAATGAAGATGAATTTTGGCTTTTAGTGAACTAGAAAGTTGAAGAGGATGATATCGTCTTTCCAAATTCAGATTTATGGGAAAACCTACACCTAATTTATTGTAGTTAGGTTTCTTAATATACACAAATTTGAGATTTAAATGCATAAAACTAAGATTTGATTGTAATATGAATTTAAATAGTGATGATTCTAAGTATATCAGCCAATCTATTTGAAATTAGATTTTGAATTTAGCTCATTTTCTTATTATTTTGAAGACTTGTATACTATAAAAAAAAAATCATTCGAAGAGATATTGGGAATATGTTCATCTATCAAGGAGATCATCTACAATGGATGGAATTTTTTGGGTTTTGGAGAGTTTGGCAAATGTGTTTTGAGAGTTTAGTTGTAGCACATATTTTTGAGGTTAATCTCTAATTGAATATTGGAGTTTTCTATATAATTCAATTATGTTTTTGCATTGTTTATTTCATTCTCTAAACTTCCTATGCAATTGCATTGTAGCTACTTTGAATGACTCATCTCAAGTGGAGTAGATTACAATATATAAGAATCAAAGCATTAAATCTCATTTGGGTATAGATCTTGACCAGTGGAGTATGAAATTTTGTATGATCTAATTAAGAAGTAATAGAGTTGTCAAGAATCGAAGCTATGTTGAGAGATGTCTAAATAAAAACTGTCATTAGAATAATGTATGGTTTTTCTAACCTATAAAGTGCAGTTTCTCATGGAGATGTAGTAGAGAGAGATCCAACACTTAACACTATGAACTACCAATCAATAGAAACGAGTTGACTATAATGACAAGATAAACTAACAATAAGAGCTGAGTAGACCCTTAAGAGATGGTACTTATGACCTACGTGTTGCTACGAAGCTAAGCGGCAAAGGTGTGTTGAAGACTTTAAGATAGAGACAAGGGCATATATTCTAACTTATTAAGGAGAGGTTGATATCAAGAAGTTTGACACATGACTACTAGAACATTTGGAGACAAATTTCTCCATCAATAAGCCAACTAGTTTGATGTTACATAACATGCAAAGTGGACATGATTTAGATGCCACGAATGCAAATAAACTTTTAAACCAAGTTCATGTATACATAAGCATTCAATTGAAAGACTAAATCAAAACCTAAGATGGACAAAAGAGAGCTTGATCATTCGAAACCCCATAAAAAATTGGATCATAAACATTATTGAGAAACATGTAAGGACTAGGAAAAAAATCTCCCTTTCTAGGAAAACAATCTCCTTTCAAACTGATGACAAAATCATTCCGTGCACGGCTTGGCGTTGCACCAAGTGTTTACTCGAAGTGGCTGAGGTTATCTAGTTTGCCCTGTTGAGCAGTGGTGTTTGTTTGTGAGACAAAACAAATGGGACTATTCAAATGCCAAAGTAGTGAATGCAATTTAACAGCCATGACCATTGGCACAACTATGACAAAATTGGTCACATAAAGCAAACGTCAAGTTGATGGTGTATGGCTGCAGGTAAACTCATCACATGTGGCTAATGTAGGAGTCTACATCAAGAGGTTGTCATTTTGCTAAACCTATGATGCAAAAAGTATAGTTTGACCACCTATTATGGACTAATTTGCAAACCAACTACTATAGTCTTATATAAGTTTTTTTCTTAGTATAGTAACATTTCTAATATTCATTGAGTTGTAATAAGTTATATTTTTTACTTTAATAGAGTTTTATTTATTTTTATATTTTTTTTTTAATTTTTGTATCATTTTATTAGACATGATTATTTTTGTTACAAAGAAAGAAAGAAAAAACTTTTGTTGGCTGTCATATTAAAAAATGGGTTTTTTTACTATACATGTGTGTTCAACCCTAAGTTATGATTCGGGTTCTAGGTTACAATTAAGAATTTTTCCCTACATCCTAATTGTTGTTTGGATTTATCCCTCCATGATTGACATCTTGCTCTTCCCTAACTACAATCAGTGATTACTTTCCCATTCATGATTTTTACCACTTTAGTGACCCTCTGATCTGTCTGCAATGTTTTCTTGTCTCGAGCTCTCGTTAAAAACCTTCTTTTCAGAGTAATAGCAGAAGAAATTGAAATGTTAAAATGACTAGGAGTAAAGGAAGTAGAAAGAGAAACAGGTTTTTGTCATAAAAGAGTTTGAATTCTCCAATAACATTTCTTTTAAGGGGTTCTTAATTTTACAAAGTTTTTATTCCCAAACCTACATGAATTTTTCTAAATTCACTCCCTACCTTTTAATTACATCCTTCCACCTCTTTATACAAATGTTAGAATACAATATTTAATTATAAAAAGATGAATTTTCCCTTTGACCAAAATTCATAAATTTTGCAAATTTTTAGCCATCTGAACCTTTGCCTGTGCATAGAAGGCCAGCTTGCACTGGCTTCTGTGCACCAATTCATAATAAGTAGCACCTACTGTGTGCATGATGCTTCATGCACACAGTGCCAAGCTGTAGTGCGCACCTACGCATGCAGGGGTCAGTGCACTTATCAGTCACACACAACACACATGATTAAGTCAACACCTCGTGTGCACATGGTGCTTGAATTAGGGCTCACACAAGCGCATGCCTGCATGCATGCACAATGTTTTGCTATTCATTTTCTCTCTTTTTCTTTTTTAGCATTACTTCCTTTTGGTCTAGATCTCTCGAAGGCATGTCCATGCCTCTGCACGTGACATTGGACCTGCAGCGAATCTTCGCATGCAATCCAATTCACGACCTCACTGCTTTGCGCCACGCATTGATTTTCGTCGTTTTGTCTCTCTCTTGATTTCTTTTTATCTATTCTAGATCCAATAACCTTGGAAGTGATCTCTTAATCATAAAAAAATAATATGATCAGTCCACGACGTGTTCTTGCCTAGAGTCCTCACCAACAAAAATTCTTTTCAGAGTAATAGCAACAAAAGTGGAAGTGTGATAATGGCTAAGAGCAAAAGAAGAAGAAGAAGAACATTTTTGCCACAAAGAATTAAATTCTTCAAAAATATTCCCTTCAGAGGGTTTTTGAATTTTATAAAGTTTTGATTCTCAAAACTCTTATAATTATTTCATACATCATTCTCATTAATTTATATAAAGGTTGTGACAATATTTAATTATCAAAAAAAAAAATGGAACAAAATTTGAAAATTTCGTAAAATTTGAATATACTAGCCCATTGCCTGCACGTGGAAGTCCTGCTTGCAAGCAACTTTTGCATGCACTTTCAGCGACTTGTTGAGCACATGATGCACATGGTCACTGAACCCTAGCGTGTGCATGGGCATGCAGGTGTAGATGCAGCTACCAAGCACATGCAGTACACGTGAACTAGGGATCATTGCCGCCCACAAGCACACCATGCTTGAAGTCAAATGCATGTGGATGAGCCATCCTATACCTATGCGCACATGCTACAGTTTTTTTTGTTTCTTTTTTTTTCTCTTATTTTTCAGCATTTCTTCCTTTGAGTTTAAATCTCCTGACAATGTGTCCATGCCTCCACATGTAACACATGATGGTGCGCACTCTGGTACATCTGCAGTGAATCTCCCACACGCAATCCAGCTCAAGGTCCTGTTGCTTTGTGCTACGCATCGATTTGCGCCATTTTGTCTCATCCATTGATTTCTTTTCATCCATTCAAGATTCAGTGACCTTAAAAATAGTCTTCTAATCATAAGTCCATTCTCTTTGAGATTCGAGTCTTATTAAATCTTTTTTGAAAAACTGTTATTCAGTTTTCTTTGGAAGGATAAGACTTCCATTGGTCCTATCAAGTGGTTTCTTAGATTTTGTTAACAGCAAATATCTTTGGCTAGTATTTGCTATTCTCTTCAATTGTTTAGGACCAGCAATATCTTTTGTTAATGTTTTTGTCTCGTTTTAGAAGAAAGTGTTCATCCTTCATGAACTTATATCATTGTGCTTGTCGATAGTAGACAACATCTCAATCTCACAACCAACAATTCCACAATAAAATCTAGCAGACGTCTAAAGGTAACACAAATAACTTCATCGATGTAGCCTTTGATGATGACGAACTTTACCTTATACAATTTTTTAGCTCTCGTCCTGGAGTTTTTATGAATCCACCCCAAAGAATAAGATCTTGAATGTGTAGTTTCCACTTTAGTCTTTCCATAAGACTTGTAGATAATAAGTTCTTTAAGTGTCCACGATAGCAATGATAAGCTTTCTTCACTTGTATGAAGAGTTCTCTTTGTTTCATTTCATGCAATATCTCCTTTAGGGTTACCAAAAGAGATAAAGTTTCAACTTTTAAAAAAGTTCGAAGTACATTTTGTCTCCATAGTAATAAGTATTGTCTTTCTTGAACTTTTCTAGAAAAGGTTCAGGATGTAATTTCCAACATTTTTCTCATGTGTCATGTCTTCTTGCAATAATCATAATACTTCTAATTTTACTATTTGTTGTAACCATAATAAACTTTGATGGAAAACATTCTTCTTTTTGTCTCTATTTTTCAAACTTATATGCAGACTTCCTAGTATTTTGTTATTTTGGTTTTGTCCCTTTACATTCATTCTTCTTTTCAATAGTCATGGCAAATGTATCGGCTTACTTCAAAAATTAAATAAGGAAAAAAGATAATTCAATAACAATGAAATAATATAGACCAACAACATATTTTGACAATATCTACATTTCTTCGAAAGATATTCCCATAGTCATAGCTTGTCGGAATTCTACGGTACATTCTTGCATCGTTTGTCCTTGTCAATGACGTAGATTATACTACTTTCTCTAACTTTCCTCCATGTAATCTATAAGATAAAATTCTTCTCGAATTAATTGTTTAAAGTGGCTCGATGTGATTTCTAAAACTGTCATTTTTTTAACTGAATTTTCCACCAAGCTAATGCATGACTTGTCATTTTCAATTGAGCTTTGATACCAAAAAAATATGATCTATTTACGAGGTGTTCTCGCGCCGAGTTCTCGTCAGCAAATCTTCTTTTCAGTATAGTAGCAGTGGAAGTAGAAGCATGAAAATAGTTAGGAACAAAAAAGAAAGAAATGTTTTTGCCACAAAGAAAGATTGAATTTCTTAAAAAGAATTCCTACAAGAGGTTCTTGAATTTCACGAAACTTTGATTACTAAAACTCTCTGAATTTTTCTGAATACTCCCTACCTATCAATTATATCATTCTTACTCCTTTATATAGAGATTGAGATATAATATTTAATTCAGAAAAAGACACATTTTTCATTTGACCAAAATTTAAAAATTTCATAAAATTTGAGTCAACATGCCCATTACTCGCGTGTGGAAGGCCTGCTACCGAGCGGCTTCCACAAGCCATCTGCCCCACGAAAGCGCAGATTTTGCGTGTGCTGCTTTCATATGGTGGATGGCACCTATCGCCTGCGTGATGCATGCGCTCCCCACCCCCAAATTACTTTTCCTTTCATGGTTTTTACCACTTTATTGACCCTCACCATTATGGCATCCTATGGACACCATTGCAACTTGTGTATGGCCACAACCATCAACTGGCACTTTCGTAGTTGCGTTACTGGAAACATCCACCCAAACTTGAATTGAGTCCAACTCAAATTTATCTTCATTGTTGCATGTTGGCACCACCACTGTTACTACCTATGATACCTAACTCTAAAACCATCCTAATGCAATATGCCTAAATCAATATCCAAACTGTCTTATTTACCTTGTCATGCAAATAGGCACCACCACTTAACAAGACAAATTAGCTAACCTTAGCCAATGTGAATAGGTGCTTGGTGCAACATCGAACAAGCTGATGTGAGCCAAATTGGCCCAGCTTAAACCAAAATGAACTAATCTATAGGTCATTCTAAAGTAGGAATTGCTTTCCAAATAACTTTTCAAGGATTTCATCTAATTCAAAATCAAATCCAGATCAAGTGTACAATTTTAATCCTACCCAAGAAGCTATAATATGTTTATAGGTAAATATTAGAGATAATGTGACGAGATATCATACAAAGATGAAATAAAATATGATTAGAAATATGAGATAATAATCATATGAAAAAACTTAGGATTAATAATAGTAAATAAGAAAGAAAAAAATAAATAAGAATATACAATATATATATATATATATGAAAAACTTAAAATATATGTATGAACATACTTATGTTATTGAGTTTGTTGTTTATTGTTATTGGTGATTCATTTGTTCTATGAGTATTTTGGAAATTAGATGTTCATATTCATGTTTATGCTCATTTTTGTTATCCATTATATTATATTATATTAATTGTTATTTATAAAATTTCCCTAATAAATTTTGTGTAATTTGCTTCCCTACTTACATTATAAGGCATATCATAGATTTACAAAGAATAGTTGCTTAAAGTGATGTCATTTAGTTCTAAGTATAATATTCTAAACATTATGGTCTTATGCATAACATAGTATCACTATGTTTTGGGTGAAACATGTATGCATGTATTACATTATGTTATAATTTGTTTTAATAGAAATAGTTTGGATATAGTTTAAAATCAGTTTTTTCGTCACCCTAGTATATTTTAACATTGATGCCTTCGGTGGTGCTGATATACTCTAATTGTTATTGGATTGTCAGTATATACATATAATAAGTGTAAGAGAGGCATGACATACAACATGGATCATCCATGGTAGTACTGAGTCCTGCTAATAATCATTTAACTCATAAGAAGTAAAGAATTAGTGGTGACCAAAAATTTGAGTTTAATAATTTACTCCGTAATTGATGATGCATAATCAATTGGTTTAAGCCATTATTAACACCAATACCAAGTGAATGCCACTATTACACTCTACTTAAACCAACACCAGGTGAAGAGTGACATTATTTAGACTCTACACAAACTCCCCAAATAGCCTCAACCAATTGCTCCATCTTGCTTAGGATCATCCAAAAGTGTTTTTTGCTTGTGGTTGGAGTTCCACATTGAGAGGTTAATGTCATAGTGGTTATACTTAACATAATTTAAAAGAAAAAAAAAAGTAAAATATTTCTCAACAAGTGCATAAAAGAGTTAACACAAAAAAGTTATAGTCTAGATACCATAAAAAAATAAAAAAAATAAAGATAATATACATTGAAAAAATAAAATTCATAATAAAAGTGTCTCATGAAATCAAGAAAAATAATAATAGGAATGCACCAAACTTGACTATAATGGAAAGAAGTTATAGGAAAAAATAGAAATTCTCTCCTCTCTAATGAAGTATAATCTCTCTAGGAATCAATGCCCCTTCTTTGGATGAACTAACCTAATACACAATAATACACAACAACTAAGCTTAGTGAGAACAAAGATCCTAACAAGCCGAAGTATCATCATTATGTGAGCCAATATGAATCCACTGTTGTCACCATCTTGCACACATGATAACAAAAGGATTTGGATTTCAAATATTTGGCCAACTTCCTTGCAGCCTTTTATATTCAATTTTTATAGAATATTGCTATAAACCATATAGCTTTTACAACAAAGTAAGCCAAAACTTTGTTATGGCTCCAAATCCATAACCTAAGCTAAATGTCATGTCTTATGCAGAAACTAGCTGCTAGATCATACTATGTTTGCATAAGAGCTGATCACTTAAGATCTATGATAAGCAATTCTCCAAATGTTATTTAATACTTATAGACTATTAGTATCGCACCTGCCATTTTTTAGGATTCACTATTCATCATTTTCTGAGATGTTTATCATACACAAGCATTTTATCATGCACATGTACACAAGGGTGCGGTGCAAAAATAGCCAAAGAAATGACCTGAAACTGAGCTGAATCAACAAATTCAGCCTAATTATCACTGGTTATGGTTATGAAATATGCAAAAACTTACTATGTTGGGTCAATCTCGATTGATACAGCTACAAAGCTACAAACAACGCCATCTCAAATCCCTTTGGCATTGTTTGGTGTGGTGGGGTTAGCACATCCAAATAAAATACCAAGGGGGAATTGTTATGATTTCTTTACTTATTTTCATTTAATTTTCATTAACCTGATCTAAGTCAAATTGAAACAAAAAATTTCAGATCAGACCTCAATTCAACAGATGTGAGAACCAATTCAGAATGATTCCAAATTTGGCTTGGAATTGTCCCAACTAACCTGAGTTACACACCTATACATATATTGATAATTAATAACAAAGGTTGAAGGATTCTGTACATGGTAAACAAACCTTTTTTAATCAAGAAACAAGCAATGAATACTTCTGTATCATCTTCCCACAGGTATACAGAGGACACACCCCCTTCATAGTACCTAATGGCAAATATTTAATCAAGAACAATTTAATTACTTGAGAAACAAGTTACGCAAATATAAGGTTCAAGCAAGAAACCAAAAGAAAAGGGTGCAAAAACACACTTTCTCTTTCAAAAGATATAAATCAAAAGAAAAAACAATCATATTTAGAGATTGATGGGAAAATAAGGATAAAATAATGGAATTTACTGGTCACGATAAACAGCAAAAACATCATTTGCTTCAATCTCAAGTTTCCTCAGCTCAGTAGATGGGAGGGAACCATCTTCTAAAGTTGGGTAGTACTTATTCGACCAAGGTGACCTGTAACGAAAAGTAGGAAAAGTTGATGCTTCATACATTTTTTCTTGGTTATCTAGTGGAAAGTGAAACTATAGCCTATCAGATCCCTAGGAGGTTTGGAAACTAACCTACCTATATGAATCAGCATCTCTATTATATTCGCAAAGTATAAATTCTTTTGCACACTCAACATCTGTGAATACCTGCAACATTGGAAAAAAAATTAGGCTAGAACAAAAAAAATGAAGTAATTCTTAAATAAAATAAGATATATGAATTAAGTCAAATAATAAAACGAAAGAATTTAATACAAGATATGACAAGAGACTAATTAATGCACTTTGTGTAATCCTGTCTCAAGAGATTTGACCTCGAAGAAGTTGCCTCAAGGTACACCTAACAAGCTTTTAGGTGGCCAACTACAATGATGAGTAATTCCGCAATGACAAGGGAATAACTCCTAAGATTAATATATGAGACATTGGTCTTAAGATATTCATAATTCTTTTAAAGATAAAACCTATTTTGGTCAATATAGGACAATCAAAAGAACAATACTTCGAATAGTGATACAGGATTCTGACAATTTTGTATTAGAGCAGTACTCGATACAATTCGATTGGTTCGAAGACAAACCAAGCAAAAGTTGTTCTTGTAATGCCTAGAATCAAAAAGGACGAGGAGTCTAGTCTCAAGAGATTGGACTTCGAAGAAGTGACTTCAAGAGTCTTTTGACAGACATCTAAGTAAAAGGGTACAAAAATGAATACTTTCAAATCAACTATAAAAGAAATGTTTTGAGGGTTTGAATGAAAGACCTTATTGTTAAATATTGAGATGTCTTTTAAAAGAATTTTAATAGACTTTTAGGAGAAGAAAATTATTCTGGTTTATATGGTAGGACCTTATTTTTAAGATGTTAAGACATCTTTCAAGGACAAAATCTATTGATATAATGAGAATAGATAGTGCCAAAAATGGAGCAAGCATCGGGAGAAGTCCTAAAGCTGAAATCAATAAACAAAGAGTGCTCTTACCAGGTTCTAAGTGGAGGGCACAAGGCTAAACACTTATAAAACCCAAAAGATCGAAGAAGGCGGGCAATCTAACCTCAAGAGATTTGGTCTTGAATAAGTAACTTTAATGGATTCCTGACAAATTTTTAGATAGAGGACTACAAGGATGAATAACCTCACAATAGCTAATGAGAAAATGTTTATAAGTCTCACAAGAAAATTTATCTTAAAATGTTGAGACCTACTTTAGTCAGTATAAGACGACCAAAAAGAAAAATACATTGACATGATGAGATCGAATAGTGACGCTTCGCTATCAAAATGTTAACAAAAAAGTAATAACATGCTCCTAATAAGTTGAGATAATTCCCCTTAATTGATGCAAGGCAATTAGTTGCCTTTGTATTACATAGCTGTCAAGCTAACATTTCAAATATGGCTAATGACTAAAAGCTATGTTTCTACTTATTTTAAGTCACTTCAGTGTGTTTTGAGTGACCATATACTCAGGTGACATTGCAAATGTAAGGTTTGGTTTATCTGGATAATACAAGTCATGTAAATCAAATAAGTTGTGTCAATATGAGTCATAATATTTAAGATTTCAAAGGTGTTTTGAAGACTTCGAGAATTTTGTAAAAATGCTACTGAAAACAAACTTCAAAGGTGCTGCTAGCATAGAGGATGTCGAACACATTTAAGTTTTCTTCCATTTTACTTTTTACTCCATATTTTCCATATTTAATCATTTTCCTCATTTAATTTTATTCCTAATTATTCTTTTTTAGAGTTTCTTGCTTTCTCTTCTACATTTGTGTTCACCTACATTAAATTCAATAGCATTTTCAAATGACCCAAATTTGATCCTAAACCATGAGATCCTTTGTTTTCATGTTACAGCACCTTGGTAACAAAGTATGGCATTTCTTTATTTTTTTATCCAAAAATGTTTCATAATTCATGCTTTTCTTACCATAAATTGCTTTCTTTAATTTTCCTTTCCTTGGAGTGATTTTAAGAGTTTTTGAAAAAAAGAAAAAAGATAAAAAATAGTGTTCAAAAAGCGAATAAAAAATCCTTCATCATTTTCTTTGACAAGACCAATGGCCATATCATCCTATCATCCAAACATCTTATCACATCAACAACTCTAAATCATCTACCATCCTTCCAAAACAAGCAAAACAAAAAACTTTAACCTAACAACCATAGAACCCTCCCTATCAACTGTCTCTCTACCACCAACAAATTACCATCATAGACTGAATTGTCAATGTCCAAAAAATCCCCATTCCCTCCCCACCACTTGAACCATATCGCAGTCTTCCTTTCCATTAGGCCATAAAATGCTACCCACTCTTTTGGTCACCTTGTTATTGGCAGATTTCATCTATTCACTAAGTCTTGCACTACAATTTTCCTTCCATCATCCACTAAAGAGATCTTTTTCTCCCTTTATGCATTGAACTCTACCACTAGCTTTCGATCAATAATAGTTGCCTTTCAACCACCCATAAATTGGCCACATCATACACAACTAGCATAGTATTGCCTTAAGCCTCCTCCAACACCCTCTCCCTCAAAATGGAACTTCAACAACTATACTCCATTGACCACCCATCAACCAACTTGTCGTTGGCTTCCCACAACTTCAATGGTACCACAACATTTGACATCTATTCCATTTTGTTACTCCAACACCCTAGTTGCCATTCATTCCCTTTGTAGTTCTTTCAAAATACCACCTCATCCCCTTTGGGTAGGCCAAGTCCAAGTGCACCATTCTTATGATCATCTTCATTATCATCAACATCATTGGACAAGCAACAATGTAAAATTAGAATTCAAGAAATACACGTTTGGTTGATCTTTTCCTCCATTTGCCCAATTAATATATAGGTCCTTAATATTGATTGGTTTATTAGGCTCATATCAATTTTATTTCCAAGTATCCTTATGTCCCATGGTTTCATTCCATACTTATTTGACTATAAAATAAATCATAACCTTCTAGGATATTTGTCTAAACATAATTGTCAATGAATTCTAGAACAACATATTGATCCCAACAAAAGTTGCGACATGTTAGTGTATATTGAACCTAAATGCATTAATATAAACATGGCATTGGTGTTTCAATTTACTCTTATGGTATCATAAATCTTATTTCTTTAAAATATGCTAAGTTGTTAAAACTTTTACTTCAAACCCATCTAAAGACTTATAAAATTATACATTTACACAAGATGTATACAAAAGACCTTATGAGATGTATCATACCTATTGCCTTACAATATTATTATAAGATTGTTAGTATAATGTTATTCCTCTATCATGTTTAGGTATTGCGTTAAGTCAAACCCGGATCTACAATACTAGTGCCTATATTCATGTTTACAATAACACTATTGAGATTCCATGTTATTACAACTAGCCTGTCATTTTATACCTATCAAACTTGATTCCAAATAAGTTCAAATCTATAATAGTTATGTTAGGACCCTCCACACAAAAAGCCTATTTTTAACTAAAATATGGGTTAATATATGACTTTTGATAATATTTACACTTTTTACTTTTATTTATATTTTTATTATTATTATTTAAAAAATAATATTTATGACTCATATGATAGAATAAATAAAAATTATGTAAAGTAAACCACCAGATGATATAAGGGTTTACAAATCTCATACATAACTATTTATAATCTGTTATAAAAGAAAAATACAAATAAACCTTAATACATTAATATATTATAATTGGCATATAATAATGTATAAATTTTTATACTTCCTATCAATCCTAATGCAAAGATTACAAAATACCTAAAAAGTAAATAAACAAGTATGAACCAATTACTGGCTCAATAAGTAAATCTATAGCAATTTATTATTAAACATAAAACTTAGATAAACATATTGAATAAGATATATTAGTAAAATAAGCTCATTATTTTAAATGAATAATTCTTTATTCTTTGGCTATCTTTAAAGCCTAGTTCTCTATCAAACCATCTATTACCCCTTATGAGAATTATTACCCCTTGGTTCGTGCTTTGGTGAATATGAATTGACACCATTGTGTTAATCACAATAGGCATCTCAACACATCATAAGAATAATTGAAATTATCATCACTGTTGGTCTTTGCCAAAAAAATGGGTAGCTAAAACTATCACTAAAAGCTATAGTGCCAAATATCATAACAAAACTCAACCTTGTGATGGCATATTGTACAAAGAACATATCTTTCCATTTCCATCTTATATAAGCATGAATCATCGTTTATAATATGTTCAACTTTGCACATAATTCCTATCACAATTTTGTATATATTCAGCTTTGCATATTATTCAATTCTCAATTCACTTACAAGCTTCTTAACAATTGAGTAAATATATATATATATATATATATATATATATGTTTTATTTTAATAAAATTACCAACTTCACAAACATGCTTTTCAATCAATGGCAATATCATAACTATTTCAATGCTTATTCTCTAACAAGATATAGAGATCACATAGCATCATGCATAATATCAAAAAAATATTAAATTAACATAAATCTATCTATCTCAATTATGTTAAACATTGTACATTAACCATTGCATAAATTTTAATCCAATTCATTTAAAAATAATAACATTTTCATTAAATATTGTTAAGTTTATAATTTTTTTAAAAAATAGATATAAATAACTAAGCACAAATGGTTTGATCTAAGCAATGCCAAATAGTTGCATAGCAACGATGGTTGGTTGAGTTGACAAAATGGAAAAAAGACCAATGACAACAAGGTGAGAGTGGTAGCTATAGCAAAAGAAGACGGAGTTGAGACTGCAATGACAACAATTTCCAACAAGATTGGATGAACATAATAGAAAGAGTTAAATCTAGATTGCAATCAAATTAAAGAGACGGCTTGTCTATGCCTTCTTTTCAAAAACCTCCAATAGTTATTACTAATAAGTTTCATGTTAGATTTTACTCACAAGCTATAATATGATTTTAAATAGAGACCTAATGAGCACCACAATTATATTATATTGATTTGTAATCTAATATATTAATCTTTAAGTAGAGAAATTTCTATTAAAAGAAAAAAATAAATTTTAAAAATTTTAAAGTTGCCTTCCTTATGGGCTTACAAACTTCTAGATCCTTCGTATTTCTCACTTAGCATTCGAAAAAAATCTCATTTAACAACTTTGAAGATCTTGAAAATAACCTCAAAATTTTGACTCTAATTTTAAAAATGTGATAATATAAACAAATCCAACTTTGATACCAACTAATGACTGAGATGTACAAAAGAAAATTCAACTCTAATACTAAAACGCTAGCAAAGTGTTATGGGAAAAAAAAATTTGTGCCTATTGGTGCTCAACCACGTGAAGGGTGGGTGACGACAAGAGAACATGGTAAACTGTGTCAATGACAAGAGAACGCTCAACAACACTCTGGAGGACCCGATTGCTAGGATCGCATTCTAATGGTATCGGGCTAAGGTTAAAGATGGATGTAAAATGTGGTGAGGTGTGGGTCAAGCAATGGTATGCATGGATTAGAAAAACAAAAGGAAGGCAATACTTGCGAAGGACGATCGGGGCTACATCCAAGTAATAGCAACTTCAACCATTGAATTCATGTCAAATGGTACTTTTCAAAGAAATGCTTACTTGAAAATTTTGAAAAACCTTTTTTATTAATAGATTTCGACATACAATCTAGAAATGTATTAAAATGACTAAGAAATATATTAATTTTTTTTGTATTATTAATCATAATCACACATAATTTGAGAGTTATGTATTCATAGCAAAAGTAAAAGGAATCATCCTTATCCCCTCTTAGCCTATAAGAAATGACTAAAGAACATGGATTCCATCATACGCTATAAAACTTCAACCCAATTTGTGATTATAATCAAATAGAAGCACCCTTATATCACTTGGGGAATATGAAAATCTGAAATTACAATTTATAACAATTATTTGAGTTATATATCTCTAATCTATAAATCAAACATTCTATAATATTAAGGATATCAAATCTAGTATTTTTATTGACAATATTATTCAAAGATAATTAATGAGACTATCATCATTAACTAATAATTATGGAGTCGATTATTCATTCAAATACATCTAAGTATAATAATAATATTGTATCTCCTAATCTATGAATAAAGAATATATTGACTTATTCTATTATGATTGTCCCCACAAATTTGTTGCTTTCACTTACTATTTATTATAAAATATCAAGACTTTCTTCTTTTGTAATAAAAGTTGTTTTTCCATTGTTCCACTGCTCACTTACAGATGCTCAGTTACAAATTCATGAAATACTATCATTGATGAGACTATGCTCTTCTAGACCTCGTGGTCAGACGATGTCACTGGTTGCATAGTTTTTTTGAATTTGTTTAATCACATCATTCACCAAAGATAATTGCAAATATTGATAAGATATTGATGAGTACCTGAAAAAGATACATTAGCTACTAGAACTCAAGAAAAATTTCTTCAAAGAGGGAGAGTTTCACATAACCAACCACCATTACATCAAATTATTACAAAACTAACACTCCAAATATGGTTAATAACTAATAACTATTTTTTTCAAATTTTAGCTATGACACCACATATTTAGTATTCATGTATTTGGCATCGGTATTTGTTATGCATAGAATTAATTCTTTAACAAAAATGATGAGTTTAAACATATCTTGAAATATATGTCATGAGATCAACAGTCAAAATGATGCTTTGAGCATATCATTAAGAAAAACTCGTTATGAAGAATTTGTCAATATTCTAATTATTATTTTTTAAAGTCATAAAATTATTGTAAATTTCCAAGACAAAAGAACTTCTAGATTATTTTTAGAAGTTCTTAAAAAAAGATTTGCTTGATTTGTAGTTGTGGCAAGCAGATTTCAATCTATGAAAGAGGAAAACTTATGAAAGAGTTCAGATCTTGATTTGCATAGAAAAAACAAAGGTATTTTTTATTAAAGATTTTCCTTTTATGACATGCTTATAGGTTGTATTTTAACTACTCAATGTTGATTTGTGATTTTGGGTGGAATCGATTAGGATTTAGAGAAGTTGTAGCTTGTTGTCCATCTTTTATGTATCACACATAAAGGACTAATGTACCATATATTAGACCCTAATGTCCCGTACATCGAACGACACGAACAACAACACTAGGTATAGAAATGGAACATGCCTTTTTTCGAGAAAAGTGAACAAAACATTAATTTTTCATAGTAACGTATGCTAAGCTAATGTACCAAACGCAAGATCCTTCGGAAAATATGTTTAGGATGAGGACTAAGAGCAACACAAGTATCTTGGTTTCCCAAGAAAAACAGACAATATGTTAATACTAAACATACCATATGTTTAGTTGAAGATAAATGAGTGATGGACAACTCGTTTGGATAGGCGTGCGATGTATTATGAATAGCATACCAAACACTAAGGCCAATATGCCATATATTAAGCTCATGTATGAGAACAAAATAGGTTATAGGCTGTTCATCCCAACATCTATATAATGAACATCACAAATGACATAAAGTATGTTAAAATGAGCTTACAATCAGTTAAGAACAAAAAATGACAGCTTTGAAAGGAAATATCATGAGGTTTTGCATAATTGTTTGAGAAAGATTGCTATTATGTTAAGCATGCAAAATTGATGAGTTTTGAAAGAAAAGAAAGCTTTAAAGAATTATAAAAGATAGTTGTTAATAAATGTGATAATTTCCTACAGGTAATAAAAAGAAAAATAAAAAAATTATAATAAAATAGGAATCTATTAGATAGAAAAATTGAATAATTATGATTTAAGTAAGTTATATGTTAATTACCTTAAAATACTATTATGAAATATAATACAATATCATAAAAACATATCACATGACATTGATTCATCTACATATATTTTAATTTATAAGATAACCTACTATTATTTAATATATATATATAAATATATATACTAACAGTATCAGAACATAAAATAAGAAAAATAATAAAAAAATAAAAAGAGAATAATTAATCGAAAAAACTTGATGTTTATAAGACCACAAGAAAGATAAAAATAAGATTTTCTCTATGACCTATCTCGCGACTACCAATATGATGAGATAACCCTTACTATTGTGAACACTTCAATGCTAGACAACAAAAAGCACAAACCCCACTATTATTAGTACTCTATACAACACAATGTAAAGTAGTGGTTTCGTGATAAAGATAACACTAACCCCATTCTTACTATCGTGAGTACTATGGTGCAAGGCAACAAAAGAGCAAAGATCCATTTTTGTTAGTACCTTAGTACAAGTCCATGCTAATAGGAAAGATGATTATAATGGCTTGGCTAGCTGTTCATAGAGGTCTTGAGTTATAGTTAATATCACAAAAATATGATATGATATAGAATTCTATAGAGTGATGATAACAATCATATGAGAAAATTATGTTCTTAAAAGAAAGAAAAGAAAATGATAAAAAATTATAAAAAAGAAAGAAAAAAAAAGAGATGATAAAAGAATTATATGATATAAGTATTATACATTAATTATAAGCATACAAGAAAATGAGACATAAGCATATATGTAATATTTATAATTCATTGATAAACTTTGCATATGACTTATATTCTTATTTATTTCTTCAACGTTATTACATGTTACATACTATAATTTCATGTTATCTTATCTATTTATGCTAATAGTTTGTTTGTTGAGCATATTATGTTCATTATCTATTTACATTACAGATCAAGATACTAATATTTATAGGACTAGTGATTTCTAGATAATAGCATGGAACCCTTTGTGAGAAAGTACATTTTATTTCTTTTTATGAGCTTTGTCAGAGACTTTGTATAAGAAAAACTTATGTTGTATTTATATAATAGATGTTATATACGAATATTTTTATAAATTTTATTATTATATGACAACTTTGAGACTTGTGTGTTACTATTTTATCCATTTGTGATTTCTATGTTGATATATGGTGTTTTCAAATGCTTTCATCATCTTTATTTGATTTTGGATTATATTCTCAAGATTTTGCTGCAAGTTTTAAGTTTACCCAATATTTTGATATTTTCTAAGTATTTATCAATTTTTTTATAGTCTGATAAGAGGGGCATGACATGGTGATATTAAAACCCCAAGATGAGAACCTAAGAGGGGCTGTCAAAGTGAGGGCACTGAAATAATATGCACGTGACTTGATTACTTATAATAAATGTTGTCTTTCTATTGAAAAATTGGATATTTGATTATTGAAGGAACTATCATAATTTTGAATCAAGAAAGATGTTGGAAGGAGATCTGAGTAAGATACTCCAACTAAAATGCAATCTTCTGCTCCAAAACCAAAGCGAAGCTACAAAGAAGGCTTCTATGCTAATAAGCTATCTAATTCATTTTACATAATGCAATCTCCTTGCTTTTCAAAAGGATTTAATCCTTAAGTGACAAAGAGTTTACTGAATTAGATAAGCAAAACCTTTGATGGCATACCCAAAGGATAGGAAAGTATCGCTTGCCTTATTAGTGCTTGATGGGTTTGTTATATTATTAGGAGAATCTCGACACTACATGAGGTTCAAAGATTGCCCAACTAGATAAATTTCTTGAGAAAATTTTGCTAATTACTTTGAAAAACTATATGTGCTCTCATCCACAAGGATAATAAGGAGAGAAAAACCAACAATGTTGGAGTAGGGACATATAACAATGATTAATTACAAAGGAAGAAAAACTAACACGCCTGCAGGAAACAAAAGAAAAGATAAAAATTACTAGAGATAAAACTATTCAAGATCAACAAAAGGTATACTTCAATATAAAGCATAAATAATTTCAAGTAAGCATGTCTTCCTCAAAAAGAATACACCATAATAAGTGGTTAGATTAAGCAAAGTAGGAAAACCAAGGCTCAAGCATATTGGACCCTTGCAGATATTAGAAATAATTAGACTTGTTGCTTATAAAGTGGCTTTGTTTCCTCAAATGGCAAGAGTACAAAATATTTTCCATGTTTCTTCTTTGAAAATATATGTTTCTAATTCATCCCATGTTATTCGATACAATTTTGAAAAATTGAAATACAACCCAATATATCATATTAGGAACAACTAGTAAAAATTTTAACTAAGCAAAAAGATGCTAAGAAACAAAGTTATTCACGTGATTAAAGTACTTTAAAAATAATTAGACTTAAAGAAAAATAATTTGGAAAGTTAAAGCTGATATAATGTTTCAATATCCATAGTTGTTTTAAATTTTAGAACAAAAATACTATAATGTGTAAAATTTATGATAATTTGAATATTTAATTATAAAATACTTACATATTAATGTATTTGGCATTGGTGTTTACCATGTACAAAATTAGTTCAAAGAAATTGATGAATTTTAATATCTCTTGAAATGCATGCCAAAAGATCAATATTTAAAATAAAACTTTAAGTATACCATTAAGAAAAACTCATAGCGAGTAATTTATCAGTATGTTGATTAAATTTTCTGATGTCATATGAAATTATTGTAATTTTTCTAAGAGAAAAAAGACATTATTTCTATTTATTTAAAAGGATATGTATATATATATACCCTTATCCTTTCCCTCATCAACTGCCATGAGATGCATGCGAGTTAGAGCTTAGAATATTTGAAGGAGAAAGGGAAGGAGAGCTTGGAAGATGGAGAGAAGTCCTTAAAACAAGATTTGCTTGAGTTGCAATTATGGCAAGGAGATTTCAAGTTATGGAAGATGAAGAACTAAGGAAAGAGCTCGAACCTTGATTCGAATAGAAAAAATTATGAAATGTATGTTTCATTGAGGATTTTTCTTGGCATTCTTGTAGGTTATACTTTAGCTACTCCAAGTTGATTTTTTATTTGGGGTGGAATTGGTCAAGATTTGGAGAAGTTGCAATTTGATGTCCATCTTTCCTATACTGTACATAAAAAGCTAATGTACTATATATTGAACCCTAACGTACCATACATTGAATGACATGAATGATACAATCAGCATAGAAATGAGACCAACCTTTTTCTGAACAAAAGTGAACAGTACATTAATATTTTAATGAACCATATGCTAGGCAAATGTCTCATACGTATAGTCCTTCAGAGGATACATTTAGGTTGAGGATTAAGAACAGCTGAACCTACCCTGGCATCTCGAAGAAAAAGATAATGAATTAATATCATACATTTAGTTGAAGATTATTAAGTGGCAAAAAATTCATCAAAATTGGCATACATTATGTTGTTAATAAAATATCATACACTAAAGCCCAACATATACATTAAGCTCAATTATGCGAACGAACCAGGCTATGAACAGTTCATCTAGGTGCACATATAATGAATATTGTGAATAATGTACCATTATGAAAGGGAGTTATGGTGGATTTTGTATGATTGTTTGAAAAAAATTTCTATTATGTTAAGCATGCAAAATTGAAGAGTTTTGAAGAAAAAAAGTTTCAAACAATTATAAAAACATTGTGTGTAGAAAAAAAGATAATTGTTGATAAATGCAATAATATCCTTAATCCTTAATGCAATGTGAAGTAAGCATATTAAATGATATATTCATCTATATATGTTTTGACCTATAAGATAGTATACTATAATATTATATTTATATATATATATATAAGTATCAAAATATAAAATAAGAAAAAGAATAAAAAAAATGAAAAGAGAAGAATGAAATAGAATGATTAGTTGAATAAGCTTGAAATTTATAAAATCATAAGAAAAATAAAAATGAGATTTCAATCATATTTTTCACATCTAATTATTTTTCTCATTTAAATTTTGTTCTTTTTTCCACATGTTTCTTGTTTTTTATTGTGCATTTCACTTGTGCATTTGTGTTCTTCTACACCAAATTCTATAACATTTTTGACGGACTCATATCTTGATCATAAATCCTAAGAATGTTTCTCTACATCATTAACCCTAGCCAATGATCATAAGATTTGAAGGCTATAATTACAAATGAGCTATTGAACTTGAGCATCAAGTAAACAGAATATTCCATATGCATTTTGGTTAAAATTCACAAGATTGTCAAGAAATTGGCACAAATAACACAAAACCATCCAAAATCCAATTAAGATCAACCTTACATTATTGATTCCAAAATCAAACCCTTATGAGGAAAGGGTTCACCAAAACCAACACAAAACTATGATAGAAATACAATATGTTCTACCATTCTCATAAACTTATCCCTCAATCTCAAAGAGGAGATTAGCCACTCCAACTCTTATTGATGGTAAGCCCAACTATTTTACACAAAAGTGAAGTTCCATCGCACATTATCAAGATCACAGATAAGGTAATTATTCTTCTCCTTAGCAACTCAAAAATCTCCCTCTTATTCTAAAGACCTACTAACTCGACAAGGAAAAGAGAACTAAAAGAGAATTCCAATCGGTATGCACAAGATACAGGCTAATTTGACATATTCAAATTAAAAAAAAATAAGTCTTCTTTTCAAATACCAGAGTTCCCAATTAATTTTTATGATAAGGTTATTAAATTAACTCAAAGATTGAAACTTGCTCAAAAATCGAATTGAATTTTGGCTCAAATCGAACTTGAATCGAAGTGAAACAAGCTAATTATGAACTAAACTCGGCTTGAACTAGCATATTATACGTCATTTATAGCCAAGCACAGATTAAATTGAATTAGATCAAAATTATATCTAAATAATAATATATCTATGAACATATCTATATATTAATCAATTTAAGCATATTAAAGCATATAAAAATTAATTTATAAAACTATAATAACATTTCTTAGTACAATTAAAACAATTGCACGATTAACCTTATTTATAACAAAACTTTTGATTAAAAATTTTAAAATAAGTCAAAACTCACATCAACTTTACCTAGGGTCGAAGTTAAATCAATAGATTAGATCGAATGTTTCTTGTCCAAAGCATGATTAGATCAAGATTAAATCAAAACACTTCCATTCTTTCTAGATCCTATGTCGGATTGGCTTGAAATCAAATAGTTAACTCCTTTAGTTCATGGGAAGATACAATGAAAAGCTAACCTTTATGATAAAGAGAGAAGCTTCTCTCTTGTAAATCCTTATTTGGCTACAATAAAGACTAGGCTTCCTTTGTTTCAACATCATTAACAGAAACACATTGAAATTTAAACACGAACGTAAAGGCAATTGGTAAATTGCATTTATAATGTTATATTGAAAATAAAGTAAATGTATAGAGGAAAAATTGTCCCTTAACATTTTCAGAAAGATAAAATAAAAGTATAAAAATTGTAGTTATCAAATTGTGATTTATATTTTTTTTTAAAACTTGGTCGCAAACCTTACATGGTTAGAACGTAATTCCCTAACCAAAACTTCATCCAAGCGCAAGTTAGTGACTTCCAATCATAATAGTTTGAACTTTTAAGGGTGAGGATTCTCAATGAGTAAAGATCCATTCAAGGTTGACATGTCTTATGATTTTGTTTTTAAAGGCATCTCAAGATGATAACGATAGATCTTAAACATTAAAATCATAAAAAATTTCCTTTTTTTTGATGTGGGACTATTCTATATTATTTCACCCACAAAAACCTATCAAAAGTCTTCTTTATCATAAAAATAATGGAACACTTCTTATTCTCATTGTTCAAATTAATTAGCGTACTTTGGATTGGGATAAGATAAGATAGAGGAAGTCTTACCGCAGCTTATCCTATCTCTCTCCTAGAGATAAGACTTAATTTAATATGGTGAGTTTTATAACAAAAAAAAAGAAAAAATCGAGATAGGTCAGGACAATTTTGTATTAGACATAAAATGTAGTTTGTGGCATAACTATGATAACTTAGTTATCCGAGCTTAACCCTATAGCTGCATTCAACTCTGAGATTAACCAACTTATAATGTGCTTCAGACCTTACAGGCTTTTGGCACAGTTTTGCTTCATTAATGCGTACAAAGCGTAAAAATAAAACAAGATAGTAATTTACGGGAAGGAACTATTTTCCAGTGGAGTTTAGACAGTCTTTTGCTTCAAGTAGAAGATGAAAAAGCGTTCCCCATTTCAACTAGATTTCGATGGCTTGATGCATCCAGCGCAATCTTACCGTTGCTCTGGAAGCATCCAATAGTTTTCCAGCAGAGCCAGTAACTAAATAATTGCATGGCATAAAACAGTCAACACCCTCCTGAACCACTAAAAATCCAAACGAAAGTACCCCAATTTGAAAACAAAACAAATAATATACTCGAAATTGTAAATGAAAAAACAATGCATGATGATTTTGAGTACATAATGGGGAACGAAGAAGGAGAATCTTCCGCAAAACTTGAACAACCCTATTCAAGAAGATAAGACCATTGCGAAAAAGGTAGCGGCCGGAAAAAAAGACCTAAAGCAAAAAGGCCAGACTTAAATTTTGGACCAAAATAACAGCATTGAAGGAAAAATACCCTTGGCCGGGAAGGAAATTGAAAAAGGTACAGAACTGACCTGAAGGGGCTGATCGACCTGGGAGAGGAGATCTGATGAATGGTGGGGAAGAAGGGTTAGGAGGGCTGAGAGAGCCGTTTCGCTTTGGTTTGGGGATATTCTCCTCATCAAATCCATCGCCGCTTCCATGGCTCTCGCCAAACCAATCTTTGCTCCTCGTTAGATCTCAAAAAAAAAAAGGAGGAAACGGCCAGTGGGAAACCATCACAAGGATTTTGAATTTCGATGTTAATTTTGGCTTCTTTTTTTTTTTTTTTTTTCTCTTTTCCTTCGGAGGTGAACAAAATGTTTTTTTTTTTTTAAGAGGGAACAAAATGTTGAAGACCTCGAATTACCTCCCTTGAACCGCTTTTTTCCTCTCAAAATAATGTTTTTTCACTCAGTTGACTTCAAGGTAGTGTAATTGTTACGGTTAATATACAAAAGTTTTACTAAAGTTCATAAGTATAGTAGATTGATTTTTATTTGATAATAAGCACAAAAATGTAGTATTAGAAACAAATTACTTGTAAAAAAAATTAAAAATATATATGATTTTGATGATTTAACATGTTTATACGTTACAAGGTCCCTTTTATAAATAAATTGCAAATGAATCAGTTTCTAAATCTTATTTTTATTTAATTAATCTTTTATAAATTATTTTTCATTTTTTTAATTTTTCAAATCACAAGACACTACTCCAAATAATTTACTTTATAACCCTCACTAAGAAAGATTTCCTAAAATAGTTTGATAATGTTTTATCATATTCGTTCATAATGTATTAAGTGAAATTTGAATAGAAATAAAAAACCACACTTCTTAATCTTTAATTTTTAATCCATAATATTATACTTATAAAATTATAAAAAAAAATATCATTATTATTATTCTTTTATTTGAGATTACAATGTTAATATTCTCTATTTTGTTAATATACAAGATCGCTTAACATTATTATTATTATTTAAATTACTTTTTATATTTATATAATAATTAAAATTATTTCTATTATTACATAATTATTATTATTTTTAATCTTAATTAATTAATTAATAGAATGAGCTCTCACACACAATGTTTGTTAAAATTATTTATTTTATGATCAATACAAAATACCAAAATCAAAATCAATACATTATTATGACTAGTAAATTTCCTTTCATCAATTAGTACAATTCAATACCATTGATAAGATTAATTCAAAATATAACATCTTTTAAGTAAAATTTAACTTGTGAAGAGTTTTCAAATCTCAAAGGAGAAGTTCACCAAAGCATTTGTCCTAGCATTATATTAAAAAGAGATTAAGTTTTAAGTTTATATTAATACGTCTTTACAATAACTTGAGTCTGTATAAATATAAAATAATAAAATAATAATATATGCAAACATTTTTGTTTGGAAGATTTGGAGATAATACCAAAATCTTTTTATATGGAAAAAACTATATCTATTAAACATCTCTTATAATGATTTTAATTATTTTGATATCACTTATGACAATTATTATTTGCTTTTCTTGGGTTTGAGGCCTTGTCTTTTTATTTTATTTTTTCTTTAGTTTTAAAAATATTTTCTTTTATAAATAAAATTGTATCAAATAAACTTCAAAACCATGGAAAGCAATCTTGAAATTTGAAAACCATTTTAAAACCATAATAGATGTATTAATTTTTAGCTTTTTAAAATCAAAATAGAAATAAATTTAAATAATTTATTAATTTATTTAAAACATTTAGTCATATAATTATAATGAATTACTAATCATGCTCATGTTTAACCAAGTACATTAAGGATATTAAACATGACCATTTTAAAACAGGTGTATACTGAGCTAACAAAATAACTTACACAATGGCATAATAAAATAAATAACAAATAAGCAAATATCTCATGAGCTATTTTTATTGTTTCTTAGTAGTCTTATGTTATATCTCATATTTCTTTATTTTTATCTTATTTTTCTTTTACTTTTAGTTGTTCTAGAGCAAAGCATTTTTCATGAAATAAATGAGGTTTATTTTTCTAAAACACATCATTCTAAGTAAAATAACATCGATATTTGCCAAATTAGCTAATCTATGAAACTAATCATAGCAGAATGGCAATCTTCACTTTAGATAACCAAAGATTATTTTAATTTTATGATCATACATTCCATTTATCAACATTTGTTTGTCTTATTCTTGCCATTTTTCTCTTTATGATTATATTAGAAATAAGAGATTTGGAAATCTATTCTTAGTTCATCTAAATTTTGAACAATATAATTTTGAGAATGTCTCTTAGAAAAAATGACATTTATGTCAAGAAAATTAATAAAAAGAATCATTAATATCAAAAAGTAACAAACACAACACTATATCCATTAACATTTTCATTTATCAAATTCAAACTACTTGAGCATATTGGGAATAGCTGAGCATGATATCCATATGAGAATAATGAATTATATAAATAAAAAATTTAATTAAATTCAATCTAATTTCAATCACAAGATATAGATTAAGATAGCAATATACTTTTACGAAATCAAACATTTTATAACAAAATATTTAAGAAAGAATTTGTTTATTTTAATTGCTTTTAATGGATAATATAAACCAAATTTTAAAAAAGTTATTTATTTTTATAAATTGTCGTGTGAAAATCTAAGAAAAGTGAAGTATACAAGTAATTTTTAAATTGTTTACTCCAAATCTAAATTAACATCCACCTTCAACCAAATAACTAAATTTGTATTAATCTACTCTAATTTTGTCACGATAAAGTGGGTAAACAATTGTAGAGTCAACCTATACGAAATCCATTCCTTTTTATTAGAACTAGGTAGGGGTTGACCTAAACAATGGGCTCAATGACTTAGCAATCAAAAGATCAAGCAAAGAGTAAATAGAAGTTCCAATAATGATCCAAATGAACCAGATATAAAACTCAGTGCAAAGAGTCTTATGACCTAAATACAAATTATCCAAGAGGTGCACTAAAGAGTGATAAAAATAATGTAGAGGATATATTCACTTTTAGTGAAGATAAGACTAACAATACAATTTTGAATAACATTCTCATCTAAGAAATAGCTTGAGGTGATATGCAACATAGCTCAAAAATGTCAAGAATGACCATGAAGAATAATCCAAGTTAGAAGCGATGGTCTTGTTTTTCCCTTTTCTTATGTAATGAAGATTTTTCAATGATGTTCCTCCACAAAGGTGTGTAAATAAATATTTGTCTTAACACCATATTTGAATGCCTTTATATAATCTTTGGGATATTCACAATGACTTCAAACCATGTTCCAATGGCTATAATTAGTTTATTAGCAAAAAAAACAATCAAACTAATAATTACTTATATTCATAAACTAATCATATTATCCGATTTAATTGATCGTGCAAGTACGATGTAACTCAAATAACATCATCCAATCTATCACAATTGTCCAACTAGTTCATTTGCTTAGCTCAAAATGTGGCATATTGATACGATTGTGACATGTCATAACAGTAACACAAGCAAGGATTGTACTTATCCTCAAAATTATTGAATTCAATTTATATACCTTAATATGTTCACTAAACAACAAAGAACATTACAATGAATATGTACATAAACGCTACAAAGTTTTTCTTCCTTTTTCTTTCCTTTAAATCTTACCTTGGTCATACATGAAATTCTTTTCAATTTCCTCTTGCTTGATTGCTCTTTCCTTGACTTTTCTATTCTCTTTTCTCTCTCATTGAGCTTAAATATTATCTTAAGAAATTTGAGTTTCCAAATTTCTCACTCTTATCCTCTTCATGGCTTATTCTCTTCCTTAACCAACCAATCTCCTTTATGATTTTCTTAGATGTCTCATTTTCGTGCCTTTTGGATTTCACTAGTTTTTAGTCAATTGGGCTCTTGCTGCATAAGTCCTTAACATTTATTTTGGGTTTAGGATTTCATGAAATTTAGAAATTAAATTAAAATATAATTAAAATTTATGCATCTTTTTACCAATTTGATTTCTAAAAATTTGTCGATTAATTTCTTATGAATCTTCTTAATCAATTCTACTCGTCATTTAATTTCACAGTTTTTGTCATTTTCTATTTTAATCATTTTCCTAACATAAAAATATTTTTAAAAATAAGTTTTTTTAATTTTCTAAAATCAACTTTGGCTTTAAATTTTGTATCATGTGTGCCTTTTGTGTTAAAAGAATTGTTAAGTTAATTTTTAATAATTTTTAAGACTATTTTTAAACTTGTAAATTAGTTTTATAATCCTTTGATTTCCTATTTTATTATTTGAAAACTTCTAATTTCTACCAAATTGATATCATTGAATTTAAAATAGTTTGTACATTTTTTTTTAGCTTAACTTTCTTTCGAGGTTCGTATGTTTCTTTAGCATAATACATTTTTTTAGGAAAATGAAGTAATTTGTAAAATTTGCATAGATTTCAAAAATTTGGTTAATTAAAATTATAATAAAATTATATTTTATATAAGTTGTGATGCTATACTAAGCTTGTGGATATTCATGGTTAGAAGGAAAAGAAACGTGTTGCAAGCAACAAGCAAGTGAATCCAACTTGGGCTTAAGAGAATCAAATTTCTAGTTAAAGTATGGATTGGCATGTGGATCTTTAGCACGATAAGAATATGTGTTTATAATTAATCATTCTTGGTAATGGTGTTATAGTTTAGCCTTTGTTATTGGATTACATAGAAAAGGAAGGGAAGAGCGAATGGCCTTTTCTCCTTGAAATTTCTATTTTCAATAATTTCTTTGTCTTTATAGTAAATTTTGAGAAGCTCCTTGGTATGGTTGATAGGGTTGGCTTGAAGTTTCCTTCTATCTTGTAGATTGGGGCATGTGTAGGTAGGAAGTAGGCAAGTGTGTGTGTGTGTGTGTGTGTGTAGTAGTAGTAAATTAAATTAGGATGGAACACTGAACTTTTCCCATTGTCGCTTCAAAGGTGTAGAATTAAGCACTTGCAGATCTGACAATTCTCTATCCCAATGAATTTTAGAGTTTATTCCTTTTGGGTTGTGCTTCTATAGTTATTTGTTTCTTTTATTGTTAATAGCCTTTTGCATTGGTTTCAACAAGAGCCTTAGTTGTCACAAATCAAAACGACTCATATCAATCTATCAGATGGAAACAACCTTTAGACCAATCCTTATGTCCTCAATAACTATCATTTTTATAATATTCGTTGTCCTTTTAGCAAATGATGAGAAGCTCTCTATTAAGGTCAAAGATATAGGCTTAAAAGTTTCTTTTATTCTGCAAATTGGTAGGTGTGAAAAGACCATTGATGATCATTGAGACTCTTAGTTCATCTAATAAGTGAAAGTTATTATGTAAGTGCAACCCAAATGAAAGAAGATGAAATCTTTAATGACCACTGAGATAGAGAATTATAGAATTTGTACTTTAAACCTCTAAAGTATTAACGAGAAGAATTACATGCTAAGTTCAAATGTACCCCTTTGTCCTCTCTCCAAGACTTATATTGACTTTTATCACATTGGTTCAAATGGCTCTGCCTTTCATGAAGTTCTCAATTTCATTGTTCTATTAAGTGTTGGGCTTCAAACAAGTTTTAAAAATAAATGAAAATGTCAAAATGCTGTATGACTGGTGGACATGCATGAGACGGATAATTTAGAAGCTTGGAGGTAATGCAATGTTTAGATTATGGTAATAATGTACACAATTATTCTGATGGATGTTCTTAGTCTTGCTACTCATTATGGCTCTTAAAAATCCAAACTTGTTTATTAAATGCAAGTTAACCTGTACTCCTTTTCCTAGGTGTGTCAATCATGCATTATACCTGCTATACTTTACCTATGGTCCATCGCACCCCAACACAGTAGAAAACAATAACGTTTATGTAGGTGCAACCAGAGGTTACTTGGGTCAGATCACATTCAGATATCTTTCTGGTTTCCCACTGCTCATTGACCTTTTTACCACAATTTTCTTAAGCTTTGCAACTGTAAAACAGACTGCTGCCAGTTATCATGCTATTGAGATTACTTTGTCGTTGATGGAACCTCACTAAGTGTACAGCATGAACAAACAACACATGGAATACCTAAACCAAAGCTTGGAGCCCAAGATCTTCGTACACAGGTAGCCGTTCTTGGCCATCCATGTTATGCTGTTTCGCGTTACTATGCCAATAATAAGTGCCTGAATTACTGCGGGATGCTGCAGCTTGGCTCGAGTACTTAGAGTGGGCAACGGATGTGATTTAACAGTGGCAAACAAATAGAAGTTCATAAGAAAGTTTCTCCTGGAGAAAGTGATATTGATATGAGGCAATCATCTATAATAATAAAACAACTGGGTTTTGCTGCTTTGTAGAATATGAGACATTTGATACTACATCTAAATCAAGCATGGCTGCACCCGAAACTGATGTCTCCAAAACTACAGGAAGCAGTTTGGTAGCTTCAGAGGCAAGTCACATGGAATCAGCAGTGAGTGCGGTAAGTAGTTTAATGATAGAAATGAGTGATTATCAGTATTTATTTAGGCATCTTTCTCACAACAATATGTTTGACCCCCAAGGGGCCTGACAGTTAGACGAAGGCTAAATGATGACAAGTGATATAGTTGTGAGCTGCGAGAATCAAAGTTTCAGTCCAAGCTAGTTGACCCGAGCTAGACGACGGAGGAGTATTGTTATTAATCTATAACTGAATTTAAGACCATTGTAATTGGGAATTGTGTAGTTAATTAATTATTCATTAAAGAATAATTAGAAGATTATGAAATTTATTTTAAAAAATATCAATTTATTATGATAATGTTAAGTCTTATGTCTATTCAAGAATTCAATTTAGTATTTTTAAATAAAATATAGATGTAAGATATCATGTAAAGATTGTATGTTTGAAATATATTTTTACAAGTATAAAGCTAGTAAACATTTTTATTAAATTGCTATTGCAATAAATATTAATTAGGATTATGATGTATGATATTCAAAAGATAGAGGTGAATTATGTAAATTAAAATTTAATTTGAATCTAATAATTCAAATGTTTTTATTACAAATTTTTTACTCTTTAATTGATCATGAAATAAAATTTAGAAAATATTTTTTTGTTTTGCAAAAACTTTTGTGATAGTGTTGATTGTTGTGAAATAATAAAATAAGTAAAATAAGTAATATAAGTAAAGCAAATGAAAAAGAGCACATGAGATTTGTAAGAGGTTTAATTACAACATATACCTAAATCCACAATTAGTTTAACTTGATTAAGCTTTTATTAAAGCCATTTTCTTTTCTCATAACAGGTAGGGATAAATCTTACATTTTCTTTTTCATCATAACTGAATAGGGGTTGATCTTACTCAAATATACACCTTTTTTTTGCTGTAATTAAGGATCAATTCTATTCAATTGAATACAAAGTAGCTATACAAAATTTATAGCCCTTAAATAAAGTAATATATATAAGTCATATATCATTTACTTAAAAAAATTAATATGGTACAAATATGAATATTATCAAAGGATTTTACTAAGAAAATGAACATCTTTGATGCAATGGATGAAAAAATAATGTAGATAATGCTTTAAATGTAGTATCCAAATATTATTGAAACATTTTAGTCCAATCTTTTGACATTCTCCTTGGTGGAATTTACTTGGCATTTTAGAGTTTTTTTATTCATTCTGTGAGGATCGAGGCCTAGTCTTCTTAGATTTATTACCTCCTTGTGAATAAAAAATTTTCTTATATTTATTGCTCTTCTAATTTCTATTGTAATTAAATCTTATTTTATTCTTCTGATTGTCTCAACTAATTTTTGGTAATATTCAAACTCTATTGGAGCATGTATCAGTTACCATAATTTTATGATAATTTAAATTGTATTTTGTTACATGTTTTAGTGTTGAATTTCTCATTTCTAAAACCATTTGCTTCAATTTTTTCAAATCATTCTTTGTAGGAAAATAACTTCATTTTATAGTAAGTTTTCTTTAAATTTTTATGATAATGATTTGGAATTAAATAGAAAATAAAACATCAGTGCTAAATAGTGTGATTTACTTGTCCATGGCTTCAAACTACTTATAATTACAATTTTATTTTATTTTTTTAATTATTTTTTGCAATTTAATTTTTATAATTTTACCTTCAATTCTTTAGTTGCAATTTATTTACCATAATTTTAATTCAATACTTCTTTTTTTGTGTTTATTTTTTTGTGCTTTTGATTTCAACAATTTTAATGTCTTTCTTGAAATTTACTTCATTTTTTTTTCTTATTTAAATTCTATAATTTAATATTGATATTTTATTGCTCTGTTTATTAACCAAGATGATATATTTTTTTGTTACCTTTAGTCACATTAAACAAAGGTTGCCAAATTAAATTTTAAATTTTTTTGTTTTGATTTTCTTTCTTTTCTTTTTCTCATTAGTTTTTTTTTGTGAATTCTATTTTACAAATTTAATAACATAGTTATATGGTTATAAAGGACATAAATATACACAAGTATATATGTATATATATACGTACACTTGTGATCATTTCTGCATGTATTTGTGCATGCGTGTATGCATATAATTTATATGCACTCACATGCACATGTACATACACAAATGCACACATGCATTTGTACATACATATATACTTGTGTATATTTATACACAATTATATAGAAATTTTAATAAGCATATTTGATTTTACAAAAACATGCTCTTATAATTTTTTCTTTATTCAAGGCACTTTGCTAACACTTCACATGATAGTATTGGTTTTGACACACATCTAATTTGACACTAGTTGTTTTTTCAGTTTGTGCATTGTTTTGTAAATGTAGTTATGTGAGATGCACGATCTTTTGGGGAATGGCATAGACTCTATGATAACATTGTTATTAGCATGTGAAATTGGATTGTTTGTCTTATCACTAGAACATTTGTTAGAAATCACTTGTTTGCCCACATGGAATAATGCAAAAATACCATACGGACTCCACTTAGCAAAACATGGTGCTTATGTTGCAACAAATAAATGAGCTTAGGTTGTAATTACATATTATTGATGCACATTTAACAAGATTTTAATGGTGAATTTGTTGGGTAATTCAAGGAAAGCATATGCATTTCTCTTAGATTTTTGTAATGATTTTGCTAAGGAGGGAAATAAAGCATTAGTGCTCATATATTTGATGGTAATTTAGACCCAAACGTATTCTTCACTACAAAGTGTGGATTAACCATTATTTTCACTTGCATCTCTTGAGCAACCATTGACATTATTTATCTGTTAAAACTAGGTTAACCTTATGCATATGACTTTTTTGTGCACAACCTAGGAAATTAACAAGTTGCAAAAGGGTTGGGCATAGCATGTTGTGTGAGGGAGTTGAAATCTAAGTTGAGCGATAAATATTTAAGTTCATCTTATATAGGACAAATGTTTGGCTAGTGGCAGCACTTATCACAATGAAGCAAAACTGTTGGTGATCATCTTGTTTCAAGGAATATCTTCTATGTTGTGCTTTACAAGAGCCACTAGGAGTATTGTTTTGGAATATGAGTACGTTAGTGGAAGTTATAAAATAGTAATGAGAAAGAGTGGTTATTCTCTACTAAAATTGGAAGACTAATCGCATGTTACAATATTTTTCCTTTGTTAAGAGCACTACCTCATGAATCAATTGATCCATTAGTAAAATTACAAGTGCATTGTCACCATCTCTTATGAAGGTTGCTACCTTATACCATCTCAAGCTTTTATGAACTCTTAAGTAGTTTGCTTACTCAAAGTAGCAGAAGTGTGAGAACATGGCTGCCTTGTTACCTTTAAAGTGCTAATAGTACAGGCTTATTTAGAGGAGGAGAAAGTTGTTGACATGAGGTCGAGGAAGTTGTGACATTTCTTGAGGATGGTATGGAGGTAGAGCCCTTGTGGGAATTTTTATGCCTCAAGACATCACCCATGTTTCACAACAATACATCATTTAGAGTTGTTTGATGCATACTCACCTTATTGTAAGAATTTGAAAGGTGGAGACACATCTTCATCTTCTTCACTTGATACTTGCATTTGTGACAAGTCTTGCAAAGTAGTGATGGCGATAGTTGCATCACTACTATAGCCATCGAGACTATCAATCATGTAGAACTTAATATCTTAGATCACCCAAGACCTTACGTTGTATCTTGGGTAGCAAAATGTGTATTAGCATAAAAAAGAGGTGTCAAGTATGACTTAAGATTAGCCAATATTATGATGATATATGATACTATATCATGAACTAATCTCTTATCTCTTATACTTTTTCTTTATCCTTTGAATTCATGGTACTGTTTATGTGATCCTCTATTAACTATAATACAATTTATTAAAAAAATGAACAATATCAATCATCACCATAAAAGTTGTTGTGGTCAAAGAAATGAGTAATATTTTCAAATTTAAAAAAGTTATTTAAACAAATCAAGCTTCAAAGAAATGTCATAAACTTAATATCCTTTGTAGAAGATTCACATCATGATTGTGAGATCAAATTCTAATTGTATAGATGCAAGGCCAAGAAACTTAAATGTTTTTTTAAAATAGTTGGGGAGTGGAAGATAAAAAAAGAGTGGTCACATAGTTGTTGTATATAGACAAGTATTTTTTTCTTTACTCTATTTGCAAATTCTTTTTCTCTTGGAATGGGTATTTCAATTATATTTAGTAAAGCTGATTTAAAGTTATATTTTAGATTAAAGAAGACAGTTTCAACTTTTGAGATTGGGGAAAAAGGCCATGATAGTTAACTATATTAGAATTGTTTTGAGGGTCCCATTATATGTGAAGGAAAATCAAAGCAAAGAAGATCGCCTTTTTTTGTGAAATCTTCATAAGGAAGATGATTAGTTCTAAACAAGGGTGTGTGCTCAAATTAGTAGACAAAGAAGAAAAGTCATCCTTTATTTCTTTTTCCTATGTTTCATTGCCTTGCAAATAAGTTTTGCTATTGGGAAGGTACTTGTAAAAAGTTTATACATTGTGCTTCGCACTAAAATAGAAATTATCAGATCCAAGGAAAAAATAAAAGAGGAAGAAAAGGAGAAAAATCATCTTGGTGGTGTTGTGATCCTCTTGATTGTAATTGCAATGATAGTAGAGTATGTAAGGGATGGTTAGAAGAGTAGAGATAGAGGACGGTGTTATTTTTTCTGATATGAAAAAAATGAGAGTGGGATGACCAAGAAAGGGAAGCATCAAAGATTATTTAACTTCTTTTTGATGATAATGAATGTGGAGCTTCAAGGAATTGGTTTTTTTTTACTTTAAAGGTTGATAAGCGGTGAATTATAAGTCCAACTTTCAAGGAGCCAAAAGAATTAAGAACAAAAGATAAAAAGCTTTGTACAAATAGATATGATAGAAAAAGTTAAGCACACAGGATGAATAATAAGGAATATAAATGAAAATATTAATAAAATTATTAAAAAATTAATAGTTAAGTGTTACTATTAATAAATGAATGGTCAAAAGTTGTCATAAAATTGTGAAATTATTCTAAGTGTGAGAAGAGTAAAGGATATGGTTTAGGTTGTACTTTAAATAATGTATGGCAAAAGTCAAATAGAAGTAAAAACAATTGCAAAATAGGATCATGTAATATAATAGTATATATAAAAAACGCTTTTGTTAGATAAATGTCAAATTATTTGTATTTTATGACTGTTGAAAAATTATGGAGTGAGCCTTTTTTTATGTTTGTCATAAGAGAGTAATTGTATGATTATGTAATAATGGCATTAGAAAATGAAATGTAAACTTGTAATAGAAGAAAAGGGAGAAACAAAAAGTATTTGGTAAACTTGTAATTGTCACTTGCAATTATGGGAGAAGGTTATACTTCCTTTGTAGATATATATAAATAGTCATAAGGCTTGAAAAGATGAGTAAGGGAGGAATAGAGTATATCCGGTTGAGACGAGAAATACCCCTGTTTCTTTGACTTGCACAAGTGCAGTTGAAAGTTATGCCTACCCCTCTCCCATGAATTTTAAATGTAAAAGTATTTAGTTTCAAATTCATAACAAAACTCTTGAACAAATTAAGATACTTGCACAACTACTTTATCCCCCAAGTTCTCTTAATAGATTGGTTCTTTTCGAGTATATTTATAAAATAAGGTGATTGTTAGTTATGCTCACGATCATGGTGATCAATTTGCGCTATGTTCTTTTGGAATCACAAAATGTTTTATGTGTAATGATGTGAGGCCTGTCACGTACGTAACATCACAAGAGAATTGTGTAGATTTGACATGCATTTGGATTCAAGACAATGCAACAATCTTTTTTTTTTTTTGAGAAGGATATAATATTATTATATCAGAAAAGCCCCAGTACAAAAGCACCCATACGATCCTCAAGGGGGATCGAAGGTGAAAAAAATGAGGGATGCAACAATCTGCATAATACTATAGACCATATTTTGATTTCATATCAACTTTGCAAGAGAAAATTGGAATTTTAATTTCAGAAAATCATATCGTGCATTTTTTGCATGCTTTGTACGACACCATTATGATAATTCGTTGGTGATGAGGGATGTCAGGCCTAGAATCCTCTTCGTCTGCAAAGTTCCATGGTTGAGTCCTGTTTGGTAAGGTGGCATTGTTTTACATAACCACTGTAGACTCCACTTCCCCATTCCACTTCATAGAGATTTGTCTCGATTGTTATTAGTATTGTAGTGTAGGTATTGTTTGGGGGATGGAGGGAAGGGTATGGAGAGTTTGGAGCGAGGGATGGGAATGGAGGTGAGTCGAGGAGAAGGAGGCAGGAAGATTGAATTTCTAATTATTAGGGTAGAGTTAATTGACAGTATTGGCACTTTTGGTCTTGTCATCGTGATGAGTTTAGGTATTTGCGAGACTAGGTTAACTTCAATAGTCAAAGTCGTGCTTGAGTTTGAGGCATTTGCATATTTTCTCATTGTCTAGTCAATGATTGGTTGCAGATGCACCAAGGTTTTATCTCTACATGGGAATTTTTTATACTTGGATCAAATCTCCTATTTTGATACATGGTTACTATCTATTCTTTTGGACTTTCGTTTATGTTCTTGTGAAACTTTGTTTATTTTCTTTTTTTGCAAATAGGTTGCTTCTTCAGTCTTTTTGTGTAGTATGTGTGTATTTTATTTGAACCAGTTGTCTTGGACCTACTGGTTTGTAGGTAGTGAAGCTATCTTTGCTTCATTTGGCAAATCAAATTTTTCGAACAAAAGAAAATGTATTTATAGGCTCTATACTTTTTAGTGCTCTTTTTTTTTAATTTTTATATGTTGTAAAGGCTTATGCAACAATATTGCATTTGTAGATTGATAAGTCTTTACAAAGCATGGAAGCAGAGGCTGAGCATCTATTCGAAGAAGAGCGGAGTTTACTTTTTGAAGATGACGCTGCTTCCAAAAGGGATTCAATGTTAGTTCCTATAGATATACTTTTTGAGATTGTTTAGACATAAGCTTCATACCTATTTTATTTTTCCTTGAACTGTTTTGTATATTTTATGAATGTCGATCCTACTACTAAAGGAATCCCAGGTTTGAGAAGGCAGAGTTTATTGAAAGTGAACTGGAGCGGATGACTGAGCAAATTAAATCTATTATTCAAACATTTAATGCCAAGCAGGTATGTTTCCAAATTATTACGCTAATATCCTTATAGTTCTGCCTCACGTGATTGTTTTATGCAGGGTGTTGACATGGATTTAACCGATATCATGACTCCCATTGATGCTGCTGCCCGCATATTGAATAGCCGGCTCAGTTCCCTGATGTGGATTGATGAAAAGGTAAGCAGATAACATATTAGGGAATAACCTGTTCTTACGTCTTCCTATCTTTAGTGCCACACTAGACTAGTTCCTTCATCGTTGGAATAACCTGTTCTTACGTCTTCCTATCTTTAGTGCCTCTAATCTTTTATTTTGGCCTTCTTGGCTTTTCTAGTGATTCTTTTGGGTAAAGAATATTTCAATCAAGCAATATGATTGTGTCGAAACTTTTTGTGCAGTCTATTCTATGTTTATTGCTTTAATTTCGTTTCTTTGATACTTCGTTATTATTCTTTATTGTCGTATCCTACATGTCAAAATGTTTTTTTATATAGTTGTTCTATCCTGTGTCATTTCATCATGTCATCTTATTATAATTCGAAATTAAAACTTCTTTGTTCATATGTTATGATTGTGCAATTTGGAATATAACGAATGTAATCATAGGGTCGCCCTTGTTAATATGTATTTCTTCTCCAATAAGATGCCCTAGAAATTGATTGATTTTCTGGTTGTTTTTTGTTAACCATGCAGTTATCTCTATTATTGACTTTTTAAATTGTTTTCACCTTTAATGAAGTTAACAGACTTCCAAGTGACTTGTGATGAACATAAGGGTTTCTCGGGCACTGTTAATATGTGATGTTATTTAGAGCTTTTTTGTTAACATGAAGCATTTTTGTGTTTTGTTGCTATATGATTTTAGCTTATGTATCCTACATCATTAGCTTGTGGGCTTTACCCTTTCGGGCAAACAAATTTTTCGCTCAAATTCAAAAGTTGGGTAAGCATGGTTCTTTAGTTGGCGATTCCTTAAGTTCAAATTTTTGGTTGACTTGAAGTCTGATTCAGAGATAATTATATATTTTTTCACCCATGTTGAAAGAGATAAATGCAAGTTTGAGGCAACTATGAAGGTCAAAAGATGTCATATCTTTGTCTTTGTTCATAGAGACATTATTAATCATGGACCTGCAAGTTGATTTCTCATTGACATCCTATTGACTTAAAGCAAAGTCTGTCTTTCTATAATGCTTATGTCATAATCTATTCTACTACATCTTATTTTTGTTTTGTGGTAAGTTTCAGTTCAATTATTTGCAATTGTGAAATTGACTTACTCTTTCAAGTTTCAACCTAAATTGCGTAGTTGTTTGACTAGTTCTACACTCAATAAAATAGAAAGAATTTGTATGCATTTCAGAATATGTACTTATAAACTTATTCAGTATTTTGTTTCTTTTACAACTTTTTCTTTCATTGCAAGCATTAAATCCCTATTTTGAGGATTGGTCTTCAATGAGGTGCATTGGTTTTGCTAGCCCATAATTGAAGAGAGTTTCACTTGTAGGTTGTAGGAGTAAAAGTAAGACACTACTTGATGTTTTTTATCTATTAGAAGGTGAAACTTTTTAAAGTGTCATCTAGTTGTTTAGGAAGTGAAAGTTGGATATCATGAGTGATTGATAGTTTTGGTGTACTTGGCAATGATGATGGAAACAATTGATAGCAGTCTAAAAGAGGTTTGGCAGTGTTTTGTTAGTTAAGTGACAACTCTTTGCTGATAGAACAAAGATGATGGTTCGACAATGACATAACACAACTGACAAAAACATAAATGATGGTTCATGAATATTAATGGTTGTTTGGGTGCCTGATGGTGTGGCACAAGGTGTGAGTTCATCAATTTTTAAAATCAAAGTTGATGGTGTGCCTAATATCAAGAATTTTTTTGATTTTTTGTTTGAAAGCTTGACCTTGTGGATGATGAAGAATATGAAGTTCAAAGAAATATTTGTTTTACTTTGAAGATAAAGAAGTGATGAATTATAAAAGCAATTTCAATAAGGCGAAATAACTAAGAGTAGAAGATGAAAAACAAGGCATCCAAATATATAAAAGAGAAAAAATTACAGCAATAAAGATGAAAATATGGAATATGAAAGAACAAGATTATTAGATTGAATAGGAAAATAAAGTCTTATGTATTATTATTGATAAATTGACTATTAGAATTTATAATAAGACAATTAATTTGATTTAATAGAAAGAAGAAGGAAAAATTGATTCTTGTTATTAAATAATTAATTAATGGATGATAAAAGTCAATCAAAATAAGTAAAAATTTTTACAAAATATGTCATTTCATATTTGTAATAGATTAATAAAAATTTGTCAATGAATAAATTCAATGTTCTATATTATTTTATTTGATGAATGATTGTGATTTTGATTAATAGATAATATATTTTTTAAAATCATATTAATAATTTTAAAAGTTTTTAAATGTTGTAATTTTTAATTTATTAATGGCTTTTTAATGTTGTTAAAAATGAAGAATAATTATATGCTTTGGTTATTTATGAATTTTGTAAATATTTAATGTGTTAATTAAGTATAGGATATAATATGCAATGTGATTGCAAGTAATATGCATTTTTAACCATTTTATGATTTATGTTTTTGAGACTTTTATAATTTGCAAACCAACTAATCGTTAAACACTATGAACCTTTCTTTGTGCTAACATAAGGAACCAATCAAAACCATACTAACTTGTTATTCTAGCACAATGCTCAAAAGATAAGTGTTATAAGAGTCTTTCATTCTTTCTCTCTCTCTCTCTCTCTCTTTCTTCATTTGATGAAGAAATGATGGAGTGGGTTTTCTAAGTTGATTTGTGTTTTTAAGTGTTTAAACAATCTTTGACAAATTGATTTAGTGTGATGGCTAAGCAATGGTTGCATTCCAACAAGCAGAAGAATGGGGAAACCTTTGCACCTATAACCAAATAATCTTGGGTTTAGCTCTACATGGGAGATGGAAAGAAAATCTTATACTTTTTCATGAGTTGATAATATAATTTCTTAACCTATTTTGCAAACCCCTCCAAATTATTTTAGCTGTTGTACTTATTGCAGCTCTACTTGATGATTGGAATTTTGAATTCTAGGGATGAGGAGGTGGTGACTTGTGTTTTGGGAAATTGTATCTAGATTTTTTGTAGCAATTGATCGCTATTTTCAAAGGTGGGATGGGGAAACCTTGAATGATATAATTTTTACCTTTTTCTCAATCAACCTATGATGTGGGCTTGTTTGTGTTAGGTTTCGGCAAGTTCTTAGGATCAAGGCTTTGTAGGATTAATTGTGATTCTCAAAATTGAAGAGGCTGACTAGTCCTTGAGGGGGAAAATTGAAGTTGTCATGCTTGAGGTGGAAAGAGCAAACCAGTCTAAGCTGGAACTGGTGGCAAAAACAGAGGTAGCTGAGGCTGATCTGCAAACCAGAAAAAAGTTCCTGGATGTGGCCCTGAACCATGTCGAGGCCGCAAACAGAGGGAAGCTGGCTGTCGAAGAGGCTTTACGGAGATGGAGAGTGAAGAATGCTCAGAAGAGACGCTGCATTGATGACAATACCAAATTTAAGAACTCGTACCCGGGTCTTCAAAGACGAGACCCCATCATGCTTGAACTGAACGGGTTGAATTTGTTGATTGATGATACATGTGGACTAAAGCAGTCCTTATCCAATGGGGAAATACTTAGCAGCAAACTAGGGTCCTGAAGATTATCATTATGATGCAGCAAGAAACGAGTTTTCTAATGCAAAGGTCAAGGTTTCACTTGGTCAAATTCTAAATAGAAGGCCTGGAGCATTGCCCACTAAGCATGGATGTGAAGCTCGTAGCCCGCATTCCTCACAGAGGAAGAAGTTTGGTTTTTTGGGTTTCTCACTTTTGAAAAATGGAAGAATGAGGCAGAAGAAGAAGCACATTGCTTTACCAAGGTGACCGTGGATTGATGAAAGTCTAGGGGGCTTTAGCTTTTCTCCCTTTCTTCTTGTAGTTTAATGAGTCTTGGATGTTAGCCTAAATTACAATGCACATTATGGTAGCTGGAAACGTTTTTGAGTCTGTAGTCATATTTACTCCAATTCTATGAGAAAATTGTATGTAAATGATTTTGTAATATTACTGAAGATTGAACCAAAAGAAACTCGTATGTGTGCTAGTTAAATATCAATGGGCGCAGCAAGAGAGTTTGGTAAGGTATATCCTAGGTTATTGTAAGTTAACACCATTAACGTTGATCAAGCATATGAGGTTTTTTTTTTCTTTTTGCAATCATTGAGAAGGCTAATGATCAGTAGAAAAAGGTGAAAGCTGTCAATTCTGTTTCTAGGCTTCTACGTTGATTTACAGGGTTTTAGTTTAAATGGTAAGAAATAATTGGTTCTATATTAAAAGGAAAGATTCTTCAATTATATATGTAAATTTTAATTTTGAATTGTTAAGATACTATTTAAAGGTACAATAGTGTAATAATTTATTCAATTTAAACAAAACCTTTGAGTTAGGTAAGCATTTGTTGTGTCTAATAATGTTTTATGAATTTATCAAACAAAAGCATATTTATCTTAATAATCATCATATTTTTATATCCTTTGGTTTTCCTTTCCAACCTTTGATTTTCAATTTACTTTGCTCATGAAAGTAACTAGTTTAGTTTCATCTTTATCTTTGTTGTGTAAACCAAAATTGTTTATAATTCTTTGATATTTTATAAATAAATATTATAATATTAAATTATGGAGTAGTTGTATAATAATAGTTTATACTTTTTATATTTCATTCACAGAATTTCGTATATTATGTATTCTAATTTATCTATTTTATTATAGATTACTTTATATCATATGATTGCTAATGAGAATGGTCTTAGATGTACATGCCTGTAACAAAAAATTATATTTCATCATAGATATTTGTATTAAAAATGCTTACTTTTTTTTACATATTATTTCACTTTCTCAACTACATGGTTCAATTTATCTAGTTTTTCACTTGATGCTTTCACTTTTTTTTTCCCTTAAAGCTCAATCTACTTATTTTTCTCTTTATTCCCTTTATAGAAAATTAACTTTTTTATCTAAAATTTGTAGGATGATGTATTTGATGTTTTATGTTTGATTTTTAGTTATTTGAGAAACAAATACTATATGTATTTCTAGTATTACCAACGAAGTTTGTGTAACTTTTTACAAACTATATACATTATTATTTAAAGGAAAAAATATTAGATAAGCACCATTAATAATACAAATTATATAAACAATTCTGTTATAAAAATGCTTTTATTCAGCAAATGGCTTTTATATGAGAACATGTATGGATTTATTGTTAATTTTTTTTGACAACAAGCTTTCTTTTGTTATTTTTGTTTATGATGGAATTATGCCTATTCACTTAAGTTTTAATCTTGTGATAATGCTAATTTTTAAAAATTTATTTTGTGGTTTGTTAATTATATTGTGTTACTCTATGTTTTCATTTATATAATCATTTTATGAATAATGATTTTCATATTACTTAGAAATAATTTTTTTTCTCATACCTATCAAGCAAAATATGAAAACAAGTACGTTGACATATTTGCATCTTCTATTAAGTACAATCTCTTGAATGATAACATATATTTAATAATTTGAATTGCAATATATTCTATTATTTTGGAAAATGTATTATATCATTTTGTATATATGTTTTTATATTATTGATTCTTAGTTTCATGGAAATTATTGATAGAAATAATTGATTTTTTGACTTTTTAATATGCTATTTTGTTAGTTAATTTGCCTTTTTTGGCATCATGTTACAAACAAGGATTTGTTTTTTGCTTTTTGCTTTTTGCTGTATTTTATGTTTATGGCATTGGCCTTATTTTTTAACTTCATTTTACGAAGCACAATAGTCACTGGATTCTTGGCATCAACCTCATTTAATAAGATTAATGTTAATTTTTGTTGTTGTTTATGTAAGTTAGATTTAGTTACATGAGTTTGCATGATCTCTTTAATTATTTGATTTAATAAGTGTTCAAATTTAATTTTAATGATGCATAAAGTCATGGCTGTGATATAGTTTTTGAAATAAGAAATTAATTATGATTATGTCTAGCATTATTATCTAAAAGACTTCAATTTTGTATTTGGTTTTTCCAAGTGAGCATGTAAGTTATTCCAATTAAGCTTCTTATTATTGATATTTTGCTAACCCTAAGGGCAATATATGAGCTACTAGATGTATTAATTTATTTTGTTTAGTAGTTATACAATTATTTTAGTTGAGATTGTAATATATTTTAGATAAAATATATCTACTAATAATTCTAAATCATATATATTAGTTTTACTATCTTTTTTGATATCGGATGATTTCTCTCTTTGTTTGAACTATGAAAACGTCAAGATGAAAATATTTTTGTACCCTTATATAGCATGAATTTCAAAGTTAAAGGACAACCATAATTATTTGCACTTATCTAAGTATAAAGCATTTGTTTCATATGGTTGAGAAAAGTGTAAATCTATGAGAAGCTTAAGAAGTTAAAAAATATTTTTGAAACAGAAAATGGAATTCGAGAATTTGAGTTGTTTTAATGAGAACAAGAGAATGATTGTAAGAAGAAAAACTCGTTTAGTCGATAGGGAATATAGAGAGGACATTTTATAGAAGAAGTAAACATGAAAAAGAAAAAGAAAGATCTTTATTTGAGAGAAGAAAATAAAAATCAATAGAGTGAGAAAAAAAGCTTTGATTTAAACTGACTCATTGAAGTGAACTTGTTTAAGCAACCCTATTGAAATCTTAGCCCTTGAAGGTTATTTATGAGTCAATAATTTGTAAAATCTGTTAAAATATTTGATGTACTTTCTCTAATGTGTAGTTTTATAATAATAATTAGTTTTAATGAGACAAAGTCATATATAGAGTAGTATTTTCTTGAATAAAAATTTTTTATTGGTGTTTAAACCTCAATATGCAAATCAACATCCATCACACATTCATCATAATAAATATTTGTTGCTTTTACAAAATTGCCAAGTGAGTTGCTTTCATAAGGATGAGCTACAAATTAAGTAGTTTCCAACATATTTGTAAAATTATTTCTTCTTTTATTCTTTATTTTACCTTTACTCTTCTACTTTTAATCATGACCACAAATTTTTTCATTGTATAACATTTCCAATTTTTCATATGTTACAAAGCAACATTTTAGTGTAACTTTTGTTTATGTAAATCTAAAAAGACCAGAAAAAAGAATACTTGAACCTTTGGAATTTAAATAAACAAATCTTTGAAATCTATGTTTGAGAGAGATTTCAAGGGAACAACATGTAGCAACTCAATTAGTTTCCATAATTATAAAGCAATGCTTTGAAATAACCATTATATTATATTGTTCCATGATGAGAAGTTGTTCCTTTGAATAAGGGAGTGATAAACGTCTATTGAGTATTTCAAGTTGATGAAATGTTTTTCTTGTGCAATGAACTATGTTAGGAAGGATCTCTTGTATTTATCTTAATCATTAGAAACCCACTTTGATAGGAAGTGTTGAGTTGTGTGATACACAAGGATGGGAAAATTGTTGAGTTATTAATGCAAGAGTGAATCGCATCAGTAATAAAGTACGAAAAAATAAATACTTGATCAATTTTTAAGTAGTTTGATAAATATTATACCTAAGACTAGTCCCAAGCAAATTATTGGGCTTTCTTTTTATATTTGTTTATAAAAATAGGTGAACAAATCCTTAATATAGTGGATCAATATAACTTTATCTAAGTACCTTATATAGGGTAAACTTTAGCCTAAAAGAGTTTAAACAATACCAAACTCAAAAAGGATTTATATTAACACTCCAAAAGAGGTCATAACACTTGGAAAGAGTTCCATAGAAATTGCTCACAAAAACTATACTTTTTTATGCAAAAAGCACAATAAAAAATAAATTACAAAAAATATGAATAATTCATTTACTAGAAGATGTTTTAGAATACCTTCCTTTTATATCAACTAGAGGCAAAGACACGGTCTTTATCTTGTGGTCTCAATAGAGGTTGAGGGGCTCCATCGATTGATTGAAGAATAAGCTAAAGAAATATCCGCAACAACCAATTGTAACAAAGAAGCTTGTATTATTATTTGATACCCTTGTAAATATTGATGAATTTTGGACTTTTCATCAAACAAGATGTTAGACTTTGTTTGTTAGAGGATCAATGGGAGAATATAATTGGAAAGGATAGCTCAAGCATTATGGTGAAAAGCAATTTTACTATATCTGTCTCCAGAGGTATGCTTTTGATTGAGAGTCAAAAGCAAGTGAAAAGTAGAAGAGAATTTAAGAAAGTTTTCTTATGCTATTACAAAGAACAAGATGATTTTTTTGTTTGAGAATCACTATGCCATGGAGATTAGAATGAAAGCCTAAGTACCTTCTTTGAGAGAATGAAGAGAATTACTCTAAGAGGAGAGAAGGATACGAAGTAGAATAAGGTTTTTAAACAATGGACAATTCTTCCATCTTTGTCTAGAAGATTGAGAAAGAAAGTTGGGAGGGTCTTGATCTAGATGACCTTTAATAAAGAGCTCAAGGATATGTCCTTGGGACAATACTTGTTAAGGCTTTTTGTCACGAATCTAGTTATTTCTCATGGTTGGTCATGTATGACCTTGAAAGATCTTGAATTGGTTGGCAAGGTGATCCACTTGGCATCCGTTCATGCCTCAAAGAAGTTGTTTTAGAAACTAAAGATATCAACAATTTTTTGTAGTTTTATAGACTAAAGGTCATCTTGAGGTGGCACCCTTAATGGGTCAAAATTTTTTGCACAAGATTTTCTTGTAATAAGATGTAAAATAATCCTCCTTAATCCCAAAAAACTTTGCATATTAATTTATGAATTTCTATGTTTTTATTGTATCTAAAAATAATAATAATTATTTTGTAAGTGAAGAGAATGTTTGAGCACAAAAGTAGGGTGGCATATCAAATAAATAACGTCAAATACCAGGTCTCAAACCCCAGAGAAATAGTGCCTTAGGAGTTGACAATAACAAAGAAAATAAATAGTATTATTCACACATTGGTGGATTACCATTAAAAGTCAAAAAGAAAAAAGTAAGAGTTGGATGTCTACAAGTTTAGTCATTCTAAAATATAAAGGCATTCTTTTTAATTTTTTTATCCAGACAATGCTAGCCTTTATGGTGATGAGAGGATTGAAGAGCATTATAGTGTTGACATAGGCTTATCTATTATGTCAGGACATTGTGCAAGTTGCTCCTCGCATTATTCTTACTAGCATGCAAGGTCTTGATTCATTGTGATAATTCGAGTTGTTTTTATTTCGTCTTATACTAGTTAATAGACTTCTTGATATACATATTTGATTAAATGCAAACCATTGGTGGCATCTTACAACTTAGTGTCTAACTTTGCATGACTAAGCATGATGTTGAACATGCTTAGGTTGAGATGAAGGAGGTGAGTTATTGTCACCTAGGCTAAGATGATAAACAACAATAGGAATGTGGATGTGATGGAGAATCATGTCATCTCTTAAAAGCCATATCTCAATGGAGAATCATGTCATAACCCTGTCTATCTTATTCAAGAGGTGTTGAGGTTGAAATCTGAGTGGCATGCTCTAAGTCAAGGCCTATAGAAAGAAATTAAAGAAAGAATATTGTATTTCAAACTTCTCTTGTTTACTAATTTAAGTGTTAAGTGGTTAACACTAATTTGATTTATGCTCAAGAAAAAGAGTTCGAGAATGCGGGGAAGAAAATTAAAAAAAAATTTAAGGGCATTCTTAAAATGAACCAAATCATTGGAGACCTTAAATCCAAGTTGAATGATGCAAACCTTGGAGGTTATCGTTGATGGATTTAAGAAATCTCATATTTACGGCAAGTGATAAATAAGGCTTTAAAAGATCCTTGGTTATTAAGACAATGGTTTAGGACGGTGTAGTGAGCAAGGGAGAGTTGCAACTTGTCTATTGGAGATAATTTGACATTATATTCTCAAACCAAAACAAAAGAGCCAAAGCTCATAATACTAGGGGAGGTCTTAAAAAAAATTTTAAATGAATGATGATGTAATAATTTTTGGTGTTTTCATTAAATGATGATGTATTCTTCCAATAATAAATTGATGTCCATTCTATTCTGTGCCACATGATTATTTTATAAACATAGACTTAAGAAAAATTGTTATTATTAGTCCATAGGTGCAAGTGTATGCTTTAAGTAAATGATGGGATTGGCCCTGAAGTGTGAATCATATGGTTGTTGAGGAAAGAATAAGCATAGGTTTGGACTTAACTTGAATCAATATCAAGATGATTTTGGTAAACTCTTGATGCTTTCTGTTTATTCATTACTCTAGAAGAGATGGTTTAAAAAATTTGAAATAAAAAAAGTTTTCAACTTCATGCAATGGAACAATAATTAGAGATTTGCAAAACTTTTTTTGGTTATCTTTAATCAAATATTTTAAAGCTCCACATTTAGAAGCAGTATGTTCTTAATATTTCTAAAATTTGTAGAATTTAGATTTGTGTTGATCATTTACTAAAAAAGGTCTAGGTTTTTCTTATAGGCTCTCTTTTTTATTACAACAAGAGCTTCTTCATGAGAGTCATTTAAGGGAGTTTCATGTTTAGAAGCATAAGGTTCCTGAGGAGGGTGGTTTCATTGGTTACCTTAATGTAGAAAGCCATGAAAGAGCTTTTGACACTTTATAACCAGGCAAGGGTTATACTTGTGCTTTGAAAGAGAAGGAACCTTTCTTTTTGACCTGCTAGTTAAGATGGTCGAGAAGTCTTTCTAGTTTATATAGGAGAAGAATTGTCAAAGATTTTTTGCAAAGATTTGAAGGGTATTGAATAAGTGACTTTTAAGTCTTTAGGACATAATGACCTAATAATTGTTTAAGTCTAGCAAGAATCTCATGATCAATCTCTTTGAGAGCATCTCTAAAGTATTGGATAAAAAAAGTGAAGGGGCTAACTTTTAAGTTGCCTTAAGAGATTCAAAGACTTTCTTGAGTTTGATGCAATTTGTGAAAGTTGAAATAGGTAACTTTTGAATGGTCAAAAGATGAAATAGATTTGGACAATTTCCAAAGCCATTTTCAATTGGTTAAAAGTGGAAAAGTTTTTATATTTGAGATGTTGACTAATGACATGTAGATTAGTTATGGTTTCAAATTCTTGAAGTCAAATATACTAGTTAAAACATTCATAAAAGAAAGTGAAAGAATTTCATCAGAGATTAGAGAAATTTTCTTTATGGTATGTGGGTTTTACTCATGATTATAGGAAATGAGTTTGTTTATTTTAGTGATAAGAATGTTTTATTATATTACATAAGATGGAATATAAGTAGGATGGTCAAATGAATGTGGTGGTGGAATTATTAGAGTTTTAAAGCTTTCTTAGATAAAGAGCCTTATAGAGGTTGGATTGGAATTGAAGGGTAAGGAGCAATAAAGAGTTTAAGGTGTGCATGTTGGTGGAAGTTGGGGAAGGATAGATGAAGCTTGTATTTTAGAAGAGTTGACAAGGGAGTAAAGCTTAAGGATTGTTAGAGTAGGCACTTAGGCTTCAAGGATAGAAATAGAAAGAGGATGGGTTATCATTAGGGGGCTTAAAGTGAGGCAATTCAACTTGGTTTGTTTCACAAACAAAAATGGTGAACTAGAGTGAGTTTGCATGAAGCACTCTATTTGTTGTTAGAACAGGTGGAAGAGAGGATCTAGAGATGAAGTGGATGGTTCAAAAACTTGTAGTGGTAGACTTCAAGCTTCTGTTGCTTTTCTCTTGATCATGAGGATCTAGAGATTCTTTTGAGATCAATGACTTGGTTATTTTATTTCTTATTTTTAGTTTTTTTTGTTAATTTTTATAAATGGTTTTGAAAAAACGTGGATATGAATTATGAATTCATTATTATATAACTAGAAAGTTTTTGAGATATTAGGAGCTTAAAAAACAAGTGGAGAGAGAGCTTATGGTTTTTGTACCCAAGAGATTAAAGAAGATGAGATACAACCCCTATTAAGATGTACAATGGAGAGAAGGAAAAGAAAGAGTTCTCCACGTGAGAAGAATTTGATTAGGGTGGATTAAATTTGATTAGCCAATTTTGGATTTGGAGGGATGTTGCAAATTGAGCCCTTTGAGGTTTATTTTTATTTAAAGTTAATGACATAAGCTGAGCTCATTATCACATTTGGGGGATTATGGCTGTGATTCCATTATAATGGTCTAACCATCTAGGTGTTTGCTTACATGACAGAGTTAGTTATAGTTGTCAAGCAAGATTTGTAACCACTAAGATATGGTGCTTGATATATGGTTGAAGTAGTTATAACCATTTAGACATGGAGTTCGACTGTTGATGACGTTGTTGAATTGGTCATAACCATCAAAATTGCCATACTTGAAGTGATGAATTTTAATTTCATTGGTTTAGTGTCTATATGATGAAGCTAAACCCATATTGATTGAGGGTATCGACTTGATGAGCTTGTTTCAAGGTCTATCGACTTGAACTTGTTTCAAGGTCTATCCCCTTAGGTTCATATGTCATGAGTGGGTTTTGCTATCAAAAGAGTCTCGACATCTTATGTTTATATAAACACTAGTAATTTTCTCTTAATTGCTAATGTAGGATTATTTATCTTTATATCCCTCCACCTAGAAGCTTGTTTGGAGCTGTTTCCTTGTCTAGTGATTCCTTTTTTAGGATATCACTCCACGTCTACTCAACCTTTTCTATCTTGTGCGTCACAAGTCCATCAGCTTTTGTTTGGTTTGTCTTTTAATTATATCAGAGTAAGAAAGGTTGTCTTTAATACCCATCTTTATAAGTAAGAAATGAGTATGACATGTTTAATAGGCAAACTATTGGCTAGAAATAATAAAATATTATGAATAATAATGTAGTTGATAAAAAAATACAACAATAAATAAAGTTATGCATTATAATTTGAAAATAGAAATACAATATCAATGCATTTATACTCATATATATGTAAATCATGTATATACGTTATCATCATATGATATCAATATCATATAATATGTATTATATATATCATATTTTCTTGTTTTTTTAATATACAATTTCATTTAGCATTTTCTTTGTTATTTTTCTTCTTTTTCATATTCATGATTTCATTAGGCTCAAATTCTTTTTATGACCTCTATTTCCACTCCTATGAGATCTTATATGATAATTCTATCAATTGGCCTCAACCTCTGATGTCATTTCACTGTTGAGTATTATGACATCAGAGGATGAAGTATCTCATTATCACGTAATGGTCAATCTTTATTACCAACATTTTTTGTTGACAGTGAACAAAGCCGTTGACATGTCAAAGCCTTATTTCTAAGTGCTCATGACACTAGAGGGTGAAGTATGTTACCATCGCATGGTCGAGGCTTCTAACATATCAGGTCCTATCTTTGAGTGCCTTGACACCAATAATTTTCCTTTCGTTATTGATGTGGCACAATTCATTCTTGTACCTTTTCATCTAGAAGCTTCTCTAGGAACCGCTTTTTGAAAATTATTTTTTTAAAATAAATAAAAGTCAAGTTATATGCTTACAATTTTAAAGCCAATTTTAAACCACAAATTCCTTCAAGACTATCACAATGACTTTTTAGAAATTATGTTCATACATCGCATTGGTGAAGTATAACTAATTGTAGTGCTTTATCAAACAATATGATAATATACTTAAAATCTAGGTATTATCTAGCTTATACTTATGTTGTATTCCTATGTTGTGTCTTGTTTTGACCTAAAATATTATGTTATAAAATAATTGAGATAATTTTCATTGGCTCAGTAGCAAAAAATAATGTAATATATATTTATAATAAACATATTAAGGTTTTGTTGTATGTAGAGTTAATGTCATTATAAAACATGTGAACAATATATGATAAATATATGAATAAAAATGCTATTTTTCATTTTTTAAATATCAAGTCTTCTATTTCAAGAAATTGTATAAATTTTGTTTATTTTTCTTTATTTTTTGTATTTTTTCTTTTTTTGTTGGTCATTAGGCAAGGCTTTTCATATTTTTAGATTTTTAGAAATTAACTTGCAAAATATATTGTTTTTAATAATGATAAAATATATGATGGCTTGTTTGGCACTCTCATAGCATGTTTTATTGGTTTGTCTCGTTTATAGAAAATTTTATTTTGAGTAGAGTTAAGCCATTACTGAAAATCATAATTTATATATTTTAAAATCATGTTAAATTCTTTTTTAATCAACTTTTATTTTAGTTTTCCTTCCCATTGCCTCATGATGAACAAATTGGATTTTAACATTTTTTTATATTTGATTTCTATTTGTTTTCAACATAATATTTCAACATGATTTTATATAGTAAATTTTAAAGAAATAACTAACAATATGATATTATACTTGATCGAAAAGTATCAATTAATAGTAACACAAGGATTACACTCATCCTTAAAATTGTTGAATTCAATTTTATATCCTAACATGTTCACTAAACAACAAACAATAGTACAATGAACATGTTCATGGATGGTATAAATTTTTTCTTTCCTTTTCTTTATCACATTGGTAATCTTAGAAATTCTCCTCAATTTCCTCGTTCTACGATTCTCCTCAAAGATTTCTATTGGATGTCTCCCTTCTCTATGCCTTTTGGATTTTGCTAGTTTCCGATCATTTGGGCTTATTGTTGTATTGGCTTTCCCTATCGTTTGTTTTAGGTTTAGGATTTTAGAAAATTTAGAAATTAAATTAAAATTTATGCATTTTTCAGCTAATTTGATCTCTAAAAATTTGTTGGCCAATTCATTGTGAATCATCTCGATAAATTCTATTTGCGGCCAATTTAATTTTTTTTGTCATTTTATATTTTAATCATTTTTCTAACATAAAAATACTTTCAAAAATAATTTTTTATTTTTCTTAAATTAACTTTGGCTTTAAATTATTTATTCTTCACACCTTTTGCTTCAAAAAAGTTATTAAGTTAATTTTTATTAATTTTCAAGCTCGTAAATTAATTTTATAATTATTTGATTTTCTATTTTATCTTTTGAAAACTTTTGATTGCTATTGAATTGGTGTCATTGGAATTAAAATAATTTGTTCACATTTTTTTGCTCATCTTCCTCTTTAGAGATTCATACATCCCTTTAATGTAATACATTTTTTAAAGAAAAATAAATTCATGAAATTTACATAAATTCCAAAAAATCAATTAATTGAAAATTATAATAAAATTACATTTTATTATAATTTGGGATGTTAGAGTAGGCTTGTGGATATTTGTGAGTAGAAGGAAAAAGAAGCATATTACTGACAACAAACAATTGAATCCAACTTGGGCTAAATAGAAACATACTTCTAGTTAAAACATGCATTGGCATATAGATCTTTTAGCATGATATGAAAAGGTGCTTACAACTGATCATTTACAATATTATGTTGTAGCCTTTTTTTTTGGGCATAAATAAGGGAGGGAAGAGTGAAAATGGCTTTTTATCCTCCAAATTTGTTATTTTCAATAACTTTTATCTTTGTAGTAAATTTTGAACAGCTCTTCATTATGGTTGATAGAGTTTGTTTGAAGGTTCCTTCTATTTTGTAGATTGGGAAATGCACGCATGTAGCTAGGTGTGTGTGTGTGTGCTGTAGATGAAATTAGGATGGAACATGGGGCTTTCTCTTTGTCACGTGTGTGTGTGTGCAGTAGATGAAATTAGGATGGAACATTGGGGCTTTTCTCTTTGTCACTTGGAAGGTATGGAGTTAAGTACTTGCAGATCTTGCAATTCTCAATTCCAATAAATTTTGAAGTCTTGTTCATTCCTTTTGGGTTGTGTTTCTATAATTAATTGTTTCTTTTACTATTAGTAGTCTTTTATATAGGTTTCAATAAGAGCCCTAGTTGTCATAAATCATAATGACTCTAATCAATATGTTAGATGTGAACAACCTTTAGACTAATCCTTATGTCTTAATAAACTATTATTTCCATTATTTTCTTGGTTCTTATAGCAAATGATGAGAAGCTCGCCATTAAAGCCAAAGAAGTAGCCCCTTATAACAAATGACGAGAAGCTTCTCATTAAGGCCAAAATAGTAGGCCTGAAAGTTATTATGCTAATTGGTATGTGTGAAAGACCATTGCAATATGTGGTCATTGGGTCTCCCAGTTTATATAAGTGGAAGTTGTGGGAGGGGTTGTTTTTAATGGAATCAAGTTATTGTACAAGTGCAACCCAAATGAAAGATGGAATCTCTAATGCTCATTGGGATAGGGAATTATAGAACTTATACTTTAAACCTTTGAAGTGCCAACGAGAGGAGTTATACGTTCTATCCTAAGCTCAAATGTACCCATTTCTCCTCTCTCCAACACACAAAAAGCAGCAATGTTTGGTTTTACATTGACTTTTACCACATTGGTTCAAATGGCTGTCTTCGATGAAATTCTCAATTTCATTGTTCTTTTGAGTGTTGGGCTACAAACAAGTTGAGTTATAAAAATAAATAAAAATGTCGAAATATTGTATGATCCTTGGATATGTATGAGATGGATAATTTAGAAGCTTGCAGGTAATACAATGTTTAGATTGTGGTAATGATGTACACATTATTTTGATGGATGCTCTTTGTCTTGCTACTCAGCATAGCTCTTAAAAAACCAAGCTTTGTTTATTAAATGCAAGTTGACCTGAACTCATTTTCCTAGGTATGTTAATCATGCATTGTTTTATCTGTGGTCCATCGCACCCCAACACAGCAGCTAACTATAACGTTCGTGTAAGTCCAACCAGAGGTTACTTGGGTTTAATCACATACAGGTATCTTTCTGGTTTCCCACTGCTCATTTAACTTTTTACCTCAATTTTCTTAAGCTTTGCAACTGTAAAACAGACTGCTGCCAGTTATCATGCTATTGCAATTACTTTGTCGTTGATGGAAGCTCACTAAGTGTACAGCATGAACAAACAACACTTGGAATACCTAAACCAAAGCTTGGAGCCCAATATCTTCGTACACAGGTAGCCGTTCTTGGCCATCCATGTTTTGCTGTTTCGCTTTGCTATGCCAATAATAAGTGCCTGAATTACTGCGGGATGCTGCAGCTGGCTCGAGTACTTAAGAGTGGGCAACGAATGTGGTTCAACAGTGGCAAACAAATAGAAGTTCGTAAGAAAGTTTCTCCTGGAGAATGTAATATTGATGTGAGGCAATCATCTATAACAATAAAACAACCTGGTTTTGCTGCTTTGTAGAATATGAGACATTTGATTGTTCATCTAAATCAAGCATGGCTGCACCCGAAACTGATGTGTCCAAAACTACAAACAGTTTGGTAGCTTCAGAGGCAAATCACATGGAATCAGCAGTGAGTGCGGTAAGTAGTTTAATGATATAGAAAATGAGTGATTATCAGTATTTGTTTAGGCATCTTCCTCACAACAATATGTTTGACCCAAGGGGCCTGACAGTCAAACGAAGGCTAAATGATGACAAGCGATGCAGCTATGAGTTGTTAGAATCAGAGCTGCAGGCCGAGCATGACCCGAGCTAGACTATGGAGGATTATTGTTATTAATCTGTAACTGAATTTAAGACCGCTGTAATTGGGAGTTGTGTAGTTAATCTATTATTCATTAAAGAATAATTAGAAGATTATGAAATTTATTTAAAAATATTAATTTATTATGGTAATGTCATATGTTATATGTTTAATCAAGAATTTAATTTAGTATTGATAAATAAAATATAGATGTAAGATATCATGTAAAGATTGTATGTTTTGAAATTTGTTTTTATAAGTATAAAGTTGGCTGATTTTTTTATTAATTGTTATTTTCAAAAATATTTATAAGAGTTATGATGATATTAATGCTGAGAAATTGGAGCATAATATTCATAAGATAGAAGTGTGAATTTTGTAAATTAAAATCTAAATTTAATCAAATAATTCAAATATTTTTATTACAAAATTTTTTTACTCTTAATTGATCTTAAAATAAAAATTTTAAGAAAATAATTTTTTGCTTTACAAGAAGTTTTGTAATAGTGTTGATTGTTGTGAAATAATAGAAGTAAAATAGTACAAGTAAATCAAATAATTTTTATTATGGTTAAAACTTATTTAGTTCTTCTGATTGTCTCAATTAATTTTTGATAATATTTAAACTTCATTTGAGTTATTATATTTTTTATAGTAGCTCTTAATTCTTTCTTAAAAAGGCAGCATCTCTTTTTCTCTATTAATCCTCGATCATCATTAAAATAGTTGTATATTTTTTAGTTTTTGATTATGTTACGTTTTTTTTATTATGTTTTATGATACCGTTGCTAAATCAATGTCACTCCAGATTGCTAGTTTTTGAAAAAATCTGTTATTGTTAAGTCGCGATTTTTTACTTTTTTTAGCATCAGTATAATTTGTTTTATCATAATTAAAGAATTTGTTATGGTGTAGGATCAATAAAAATATGTTTTTTTTGTTTTTTTTCAATTACTAAAAAAGAATGAGAATAATTTTAAATTTATGCCAATGTTATTTGTAGTAAATTTTAAAATAAATTTATAAAATAAATATAAATTATTATATATAAATTAATTGGTTCATAGGATAAAATTAAAAAAAAAATTCAATCATTAAAATTTTTTTCATCTCCTTGTGTTTCAAGTATATTTTTATTATAACAAACAATTGAGATTTAAAGAAATTTTATATAAAAATTTTCAAACGTAGCATGAACTGATTAATAAAATGAATATTTCTTATTATGAAATTATATTAAAAGAGTTAATTAATTTTTAAAAGTGAAGAAATCTTTTGATAAAATAATTTTTTCACCTTCAAAGTTATAAGATTGTTAAGTTGGAAGTGTTATTTCGACAAAGCAAATGACCAATGATCCATAGAGTGGAAGTTATGACAGATAAAAATGGACCTCATGAGCTTGAAAGGTAACTTTCTTTTTGATAAAAATAAGTTTTTCAATATTTATTGTGATCATATTATATATCTTGTTAGCATATACGATGTATTACATTTAAGAAACATAGGCTTGACGATCTCCTAACATGAAATAGCTTAAGTGCTTAAATTGATTAATTTTCTCAAAGCTTCAATAACATGTTAAATTTATATGATCAAATCCTATGATGCATTGAAATTTATAAAATACATTGACTAATGTGTCTTAAAGACATTGAAATACTCTAAATGAATAAACATTTAATAATGTACAAAAATTATTGGAGTACATTTTTTCAAAATCATAATTTTTGCACTTAAGTGTGATATATTAATATCACCTATAGTACATTTAGCTTTCACGTATATATGTCGACTCTGGTGCATGAATAATGCACATTGTCTTTACATTCTTATATATAGAGAATTGTGTACAATATGTTACATTCTAAAAAGAAAGGTAATAAATTAGGAAGACAATATACAATGGAAGATAGCATAAACCCTTGATTTGTGCACAATACTTTAACATTGAATACAACATATAAGTTTTTATGTATAGTATGATAGTTGTTACATATATTACATATATTAGAGAAGATTGTAATGAACCAAAAATAAAGAATCTATATATAATATTTATGTGACAATTAGAAGTTGTTAAGTATTTTGTTGGGTTCATTTGCATATAAATTGGCCTCTAAACATAAAAGATTAGATGATGCTTTTGAAAATCATTTGTAGACATTTGATGCAGGAGCACTTAACATTAGCTCACAAACATACATTCGTTGGTGTCGCACCAGTTTCACAAGGCTATCGATGCAAAATTTGGTTGAAAATTGTTTAAAAAATGCTTAAAATTGAATTTTTTTATTGATTTCGTTGCCTATTGTCATTTGTCGTCTTTAACAGCCATTGTCAACACCTGAGCTGACCCGTATGCTCGTGTGACCTGAATTAACTCATAAACACTATTTAACCAACATCGACCTGTGCTGGACTATTACTTGAAACGACTTGCGGTGACTTGCGATGACCTTTGCCAACCTGTCAGTCCCATAAACCTGTTTATTCCACTTGACCCATGCCTACCCAAAAATCGAACAAGAAGCAGCACTGTGCCTTGCTCGCCCAGCTGTTCCGTCACCCACTGTTTCTTCACCAATATCCAAACATCCCTACTAACCCAAATCACTACTATGTCACTCTTTTAACGCTCCAAATATTAATACCTTCAGATAAAGACATTATCATTAACAGGTACATATCTTTCAGTAGTTTTTATTTTCTAGATAATAATCTAAAGTCAGAATTACTTTTTCTATTAAAGTACTCAACATAAAGTTTATCTTAAATTATCTATTTTATATGTGTAAAATTTGATGTGATAAAAATTATTTTACAAGTTTTTATGGTTAATACTTAATTTGTTGTCACTTACTCAACTTAATAATCCACAATATAGCTTTGAGATGCTAATATTTGAACAATTCTAAAATATCACACGTAATATAACCCTAATTAGTGCATAATATCTTTTACATTTTTTTAATAATCTATTAAACATCTTCAGTGTTGTAGGTTCTAATTTAGACCTTAGTAGAAGTCTAAATCTATTATAAATTATATTTCAAAGTGCCTTTAAATGTCTTATTTGTTACATTTGAATCATTAAGAAATTTGTGAATATTTTTTAGTGTTATATTATTTTTGAAGGAGAAAATCCATGTATCATGTTACATCTATATTTTTTATATCTTTCAAACACCTTCATATCATGTAAGAGTTTTTAATTATCTTCAGCCATGTTGTTTTAAATCTTGTAGTGCCTTGTAAGTTTTTATTTCTAATAAATGAAGTAATCATATGTACTAACAAGACTTTATTTTTCTCTATTATATTAAAAATCTTATTTATTGATTTATCAAATTATATTTTCACACTTAATCATGCTCAATTTTGTGATATCTTTGGTATACATATTTTTTTCACAAATGTCAATAGTGTGACTTACATGGTTACTAGCTACCCTATAATCTCAATCTTATGACCTACATGGTCACAAGTCATCTCATAATGATAATATCTTAATCTTATGACCCACATAATCACTAGTTATCTCACAATGATAATATCTCAATCTTATAATTCGCATGAACACTTACAATAAAGAATATTATATATTAATTTTTAGAAATTCATTGTTCATTCAGGTTTTTTAATAGAACCTTATGAGTTTGAAATATAATATTTGAGCTTAATAATGTGGATATTTATATAGTATTTTTATTACTTTTTTATCTATTTTGTCCAATGCTTAAATTAAATTTTATTAGTTTATAATTTGGCTGGTATAATAGAATTATAAAAAATGACTTTTATCAAAGTTTAATAAGTTTATTTAGAAAGAGTTTAAATGGACATTTTCATATATTGTTAGCATGCAATCCTTGTTAACTTATTGAATTTAAATAAGATATGATAGATTTGTTATAGATCTTCTTAAATTTAAAAATTTTATATTTAACATATTTATTACACATATATTTATATATGTCACCCATAAGAAACCGTTAAATTGTAATTTTTAATTTTTAGCATAAGAAATTAATATATATATATATATATATATATATATATATATATATATATATATATATATATATATATATATATATATATATATATATATTAAATTATATTTGTAAAACAAATTAAACTTTTTTGATTTTTATATAATTATTTATGAGAAAAAATTTAGATATTTGATAATTTTATTCTTTTCTAAACCTTCTAAACTAAGTTATTATTACGTGATCAACAAATAAAATTTAGGATTTTAAAATAAAAAATATAGTTAATAAATAACTATAACAGTTTTATATAACTTTGAAATAATATATTTTAAAAAAATATTATATGTTTAAAATTTTGATAAGAAATTATATTTTAGTTTGCTTTAATACTTTACTAATAAAAAAAAAAATTTAGGAAACGTCTTACTCAAAATCCTAAACATTTAAAAAATAAAACAGGCAAATATTTACGAGATTTATCCGCATTTTACGTTAATCCCGAAAATAATAAAAAAATGTGGCATATTTTCCGCTTTCGTTATTTTGCCGTTTCCGCATAATATGTCTATGCGACCTTGTAAATCAGAACGCCCCTTCCGATTCGGCAATTTCGCTGGAAAAGCATGAGTGTTAGCTCACGGATTTTGGCCATTTTCGGCGTCCGCATAATGCCGTTTATGCGGAAGATCCTATAATCACGCTGTAAATGTATTGTGCGGACAAAAATAAAAAAAAAGCCGTCCGAATTCTTTTTTTGTGTTTTGGAAGTTTTGAAAAAAATAAGCAGTACGCGTCAGTTTTTAAAAGAAATTTTAAAATAAATGTAAACTCTTATTTATGAATAAATTAATGATTTGAGTTTTATGTAAATATTTCATGAACCTCATGATTAAAACTATTAAATTATTTATTAAGCTAATTTTATATAGTTTTAAAATAATATAAATTAACAAAAAAATAATTATATAAATTTCAAAAGAATTATTATTTTTAAATACGACGACTTATATGATTCAAACTTTAATTTTTTAAAATTAAGAATTTAAGTTATTTTATGTCAATTTTATTTTATTCAAATCTATTTCAGCAAAAATAATAAGAATAAAAGAAAAATAAAAAATAGATTTTATTATACAAAAAAATCGAGATGTTGAAAATATGTAAAAGGAACAATTATTTTTAATAGTTATTTGCATAGTTCGATAATCAATAAACATTAATAAAATAGTTGTATGTTTTAAGAGTTTTGTTACTTTGTATCTTTTTTTTTTGTACAGTATGTTTTATATACATATTACTAAATTAATTACCCTCATAATTATCTGTTCTCGAAAAAATTCTGCGACGTTAACTCGAGATTTTTGCCTCGCTTTAATGTCGTTACAAATCGTTTTACACGATTGTAGTTCTGGTGTGAAATCCAGAAGAAGATATGCGCATCGTTGACTAAAATGTCTTTTTTTAATTACGAAACAAAGCATGACAATAATTTTAAATCAATTTCAATGATAATTATAATAAATTTTTAAAAAAAATTATAAAATAAATACAAATTAATATTTGTATATTAAATTATGCATGGAAAATACTAAATTTAGTAAAAGAAAGTCTAATTGTTAAAAATATCATTCATTTCTTTTTTTAACATGTACTTTTCATGTCCAAATAATTAAGATTTAAAAAATATTTATATAAAATTTTTAAAATGTAGCATGAACTTAATAATAACAAAATGAATCTTTCATCAAATAAAATTATACTAATATAGTGAATTAAGTTTTTCAAAGTGAAGTCGAAAATTTTATGACAACAATAATTTCGTATTTCAGCTTCAACGTTAATAAGACTGTTGAGTTGAAAGCGTTGCCTTCGTTAATAACTTTTTAATTAATTTTAAATCATACATTAATTAGAACATTATTTGGATAATTCTCAAATCAATGAATTGTTTATTATTTGTAGTATACCATTATTCACGCTTGCGCCAAATCGAAAGCTATTGATTTAAGAGACTTCTTCAAACTCAGGCAATTTCAATGCTTCACTAAAGCGTATGCTTGGACGTGATAGTTTTATGCTATTTCTAAAAGAAAAATAGAAGGAATAAAAAGATGGAGAGAAAAAAATAATATTTATTTATAAGATATGTTTTTACAAAATATTAATAATTATTAAAAAAAGTTATGAAAGGTATTAGGCGTATCGTTTTCTTTTTGAGATTTAAATTAAAATAAACGTATTTGCGAAATCAAACAAATAATCTTAAGAAATCGATGCTCATATGATTTCCTTTATCATGTTATTTTTTTTATTGACTATATAATGAATTAAATTATAAAAGAAATAACGTGGATATTTATGTAATATTTTGGTTGCTTTTCTTGTCTATTTTGTCCAATGTTTAAATTAAATTTTATTAGATTATGATTTGGTTGGCACAATAGAATTATGAAAAATAAATTTTTATCATAGTTTAATAACTTAATTTAAATGAGATATTAAAAAGAGTTATGTTTTGATATTTTCATATATTGTTAACATGCAATCATTGTTAATTAATTGAATTTATATCAGATGTTATAGATTTGTAGTGGATCTTCTTAAATTTAAAAATTTTATATTTAACCTATTTATTACACATATATTTATATATGTCACCCATAAGAAATCGTTAAATTGTAATTTTTTATTTTTTAGCATAAGGAATTAATATATATATATATATATATATTAAATTATATTTGTAAAACAAATTAAACTTTTTTGATTTTTATATAATTATTTATGAGAAAAAATTTAGATATTTGATAATTTTATTCTTTTCTAAACCTTCTAGACTAAGTTATTATTGCGTGATCAACAAATAAAATTTAGGATTTTAAAATAAAAAATATAGTTAATAAATGACTATAACAGTTTTATATAACTTTGAAATAATATATTTTAAAAAAATATTATATGTTTAAAATTTTGATAAGAAATTATATTTTAGTTTGCTTTAATACTTTACTAATAAAAAAGAAAATTTAGGAAACGTCTTACTCAAAATCCTAAATATTTAAAAAATAAAACAGGCAAATATTTACGAGATTTATCCGCATTTTACGTTAATCCCGAAAATAATAAAAAAATGTGGCATATTTTCCGCTTTCGTTATTTTGCCGTTTCCGCATAATATGTCTATGCGACCTTGTAAATCAGAACGCCCCTTCCGATTCGGCAATTTCGCTGGAAAAGCGTGAGTGTTGGCTCACGGATTTTGGCCATTTTCGGCGTCCGCATAATGCCGTTTATGCCGAAGATCCTATAATCACGCTGTAAATGTATTGTGCGGACAAAAATAAAAAAAAAGCCGTCCGAATTCTTTTTTTGTCTTTTCGAGGTTTTGAAAAAAATAAACAGTACGCGTCAGTTTTTAAAAGAAATTTTAAAATAAATGTAAACTCTTATTTATGAATAAATTAATGATTTGAGTTTTATGTAAATATTTATATTAAATCATGAACCTCATGATTAAAACTATTAAATTATTTATTAAGCTAATTTTATATAGTTTTAAAATAATATAAATTAACAAAAAAATAATTATATAAATTTCAAAAGAATTATTATTTTTAAATACGACGACTTATATGATTCAAACTTTAATTTTTTAAAATTAAGAATTTAAGTTATTTTATGTCAATTTTATTTTATTCAAATCTATTTCAGCAAAAATAATAAGAATAAAAGAAAAATAAAAAATAGATTTTATTATACAAAAAAATCGAGATGTTGAAAATATGTAAAAGGAACAATTATTTTTAATAGTTATTTGCATAGTTCGATAATCAATAAACATTAATAAAATAGTTGTATGTTTTAAGAGTTTTGTTACTTTGTATCTTTTTTTTTTGTACAGTATGTTTTATATACATATTACTAAATTAATTACCCTCATAATTATCTGTTCTCGAAAAAATTCTGCGACGTTAACTCGAGATTTTTGCCTCGCTTTAATGTCGTTACAAATCGTTTTACACGATTGTAGTTCTGGTGTGAAATCCAGAAGAAGATATGCGCATCGTTGACTAAAATGTCTTTTTTTAATTACGAAACAAAGCATGACAATAATTTTAAATCAATTTCAATGATAATTATAATAAATTTTTAAAAAAAATTATAAAATAAATACAAATTAATATTTGTATATTAAATTATGCATGGAAAATACTAAATTTAGTAAAAGAAAGTCTAATTGTTAAAAATATCATTCATTTCTTTTTTTAACATGTACTTTTCATGTCCAAATAATTAAGATTTAAAAAATATTTATATAAAATTTTTAAAATGTAGCATGAACTTAATAATAACAAAATGAATCTTTCATCAAATAAAATTATACTAATATAGTGAATTAAGTTTTTCAAAGTGAAGTCGAAAATTTTATGACAACAATAATTTCGTATTTCAGCTTCAACGTTAATAAGACTGTTGAGTTGAAAGCGTTGCCTTCGTTAATAACTTTTTAATTAATTTTAAATCATACATTAATTAGAACATTATTTGGATAATTCTCAAATCAATGAATTGTTTATTATTTGTAGTATACCATTATTCACGCTTGCGCCAAATCGAAAGCTATTGATTTAAGAGACTTCTTCAAACTCAGGCAATTTCAATGCTTCACTAAAGCGTATGCTTGGACGTGATAGTTTTATGCTATTTCTAAAAGAAAAATAGAAGGAATAAAAAGATGGAGAGAAAAAAATAATATTTATTTATAAGATATGTTTTTACAAAATATTAATAATTATTAAAAAAAGTTATGAAAGGTATTAGGCGTATCGTTTTCTTTTTGAGATTTAAATTAAAATAAACGTATTTGCGAAATCAAGCAAATAATCTTAAGAAATCGATGCTCATATGATTTCCTTTATCATGTTATTTTTTTTATTGACTATATAATGAATTAAATTATAAAAGAAATAACGTGGATATTTATGTAATATTTTGGTTGCTTTTCTTGTCTATTTTGTCCAATGTTTAAATTAAATTTTATTAGATTATGATTTGGTTGGCACAATAGAATTATGAAAAATAAATTTTTATCATAGTTTAATAACTTAATTTAAATGAGATATTAAAAAGAGTTATGTTTTGATATTTTCATATATTGTTAACATGCAATCATTGTTAATTAATTGAATTTATATCAGATGTTATAGATTTGTAGTGGATCTTCTTAAATTTAAAAATTTTATATTTAACCTATTTATTACACATATATTTATATATGTCACCCATAAGAAATCGTTAAATTGTAATTTTTTATTTTTTAGCATAAGGAATTAATATATATATATATATATATATTAAATTATATTTGTAAAACAAATTAAACTTTTTTGATTTTTATATAATTATTTATGAGAAAAAATTTAGATATTTGATAATTTTATTCTTTTCTAAACCTTCTAGACTAAGTTATTATTGCGTGATCAACAAATAAAATTTAGGATTTTAAAATAAAAAATATAGTTAATAAATGACTATAACAGTTTTATATAACTTTGAAATAATATATTTTAAAAAAATATTATATGTTTAAAATTTTGATAAGAAATTATATTTTAGTTTGCTTTAATACTTTACTAATAAAAAAGAAAATTTAGGAAACGTCTTACTCAAAATCCTAAATATTTAAAAAATAAAACAGGCAAATATTTACGAGATTTATCCGCATTTTACGTTAATCCCGAAAATAATAAAAAAATGTGGCATATTTTCCGCTTTCGTTATTTTGCCGTTTCCGCATAATATGTCTACGCGACCTTGTAAATCAGAACGCCCCTTCCGATTCGGCAATTTCGCTGGAAAAGCGTGAGTGTTGGCTCACGCATTTTGGCCATTTTCGGCGTCCGCATAATGCCGTTTATGCCGAAGATCCTATAATCACGCTGTAAATGTATTGTGCGGACAAAAATAAAAAAAAAGCCGTCCGAATTCTTTTTTTGTTTTTTCGAGGTTTTGAAAAAAATAAACAGTACGCGTCAGTTTTTAAAAGAAATTTTAAAATAAATGTAAACTCTTATTTATGAATAAATTAATGATTTGAGTTTTATGTAAATATTTATATTAAATCATGAACCTCATGATTAAAACTATTAAATTATTTATTAAGCTAATTTTATATAGTTTTAAAATAATATAAATTAACAAAAAAATAATTATATAAATTTCAAAAGAATTATTATTTTTAAATACGACGACTTATATGATTCAAACTTTAATTTTTTAAAATTAAGAATTTAAGTTATTTTATGTCAATTTTATTTTATTCAAATCTATTTCAGCAAAAATAATAAGAATAAAAGAAAAATAAAAAATAGATTTTATCATACAAAAAAATCGAGATGTTGAAAATATGTAAAAGGAACAATTATTTTTAATAGTTATTTGCATAGTTCGATAATCAATAAACATTAATAAAATAGTTGTATGTTTTAAGAGTTTTGTTACTTTGTATCTTTTTTTTTTGTACAGTATGTTTTATATACATATTACTAAATTAATTACCCTCATAATTATCTGTTCTCGAAAAAATTCTGCGACGTTAACTCGAGATTTTTGCCTCGCTTTAATGTCGTTACAAATCGTTTTACACGATTGTAGTTCTGGTGTGAAATCCAGAAGAAGATATGCGCATCGTTGACTAAAATGTCTTTTTTTAATTACGAAACAAAGCATGACAATAATTTTAAATCAATTTCAATGATAATTATAATAAATTTTTAAAAAAAATTATAAAATAAATACAAATTAATATTTGTATATTAAATTATGCATGGAAAATACTAAATTTGGTAAAAGAAAGTCTAATTGTTAAAAATATCATTCATTTCTTTTTTTAACATGTACTTTTCATGTCCAAATAATTAAGATTTAAAAAATATTTATATAAAATTTTTAAAATGTAGCATGAACTTAATAATAACAAAATGAATCTTTCATCAAATAAAATTATACTAATATAGTGAATTAAGTTTTTCAAAGTGAAGTCGAAAATTTTATGACAACAATAATTTCGTATTTCAGCTTCAACGTTAATAAGACTGTTGAGTTGAAAGCGTTGCCTTCGTTAATAACTTTTTAATTAATTTTAAATCATACATTAATTAGAACATTATTTGGATAATTCTCAAATGAATGAATTGTTTATTATTTGTAGTATACCATTATTCACGCTTGCGCCAAATCGAAAGCTATTGATTTAAGAGACTTCTTCAAACTCAGGCAATTTCAATGCTTCACTAAAGCGTATGCTTGGACGTGATAGTTTTATGCTATTTCTAAAAGAAAAATAGAAGGAATAAAAAGATGGAGAGAAAAAAATAATATTTATTTATAAGATATGTTTTTACAAAATATTAATAATTATTAAAAAAAGTTATGAAAGGTATTAGGCGTATCGTTTTCTTTTTGAGATTTAAATTAAAATAAACGTATTTGCGAAATCAAGCAAATAATCTTAAGAAATCGATGCTCATATGATTTCCTTTATCATGTTATTTTTTTTATTGACTATATAATGAATTAAATTATAAAAGAAATAACGTGGATATTTATGTAATATTTTGGTTGCTTTTCTTGTCTATTTTGTCCAATGTTTAAATTAAATTTTATTAGATTATGATTTGGTTGGCACAATAGAATTATGAAAAATAAATTTTTATCATAGTTTAATAACTTAATTTAAATGAGATATTAAAAAGAGTTATGTTTTGATATTTTCATATATTGTTAACATGCAATCATTGTTAATTAATTGAATTTATATCAGATGTTATAGATTTGTAGTGGATCTTCTTAAATTTAAAAATTTTATATTTAACCTATTTATTACACATATATTTATATATGTCACCCATAAGAAATCGTTAAATTGTAATTTTTTATTTTTTAGCATAAGGAATTAATATATATATATATATATATATTAAATTATATTTGTAAAACAAATTAAACTTTTTTGATTTTTATATAATTATTTATGAGAAAAAATTTAGATATTTGATAATTTTATTCTTTTCTAAACCTTCTAGACTAAGTTATTATTGCGTGATCAACAAATAAAATTTAGGATTTTAAAATAAAAAATATAGTTAATAAATGACTATAACAGTTTTATATAACTTTGAAATAATATATTTTAAAAAAATATTATATGTTTAAAATTTTGATAAGAAATTATATTTTAGTTTGCTTTAATACTTTACTAATAAAAAAGAAAATTTAGGAAACGTCTTACTCAAAATCCTAAATATTTAAAAAATAAAACAGGCAAATATTTACGAGATTTATCCGCATTTTACGTTAATCCCGAAAATAATAAAAAAATGTGGCATATTTTCCGCTTTCGTTATTTTGCCGTTTCCGCATAATATGTCTATGCGACCTTGTAAATCAGAACGCCCCTTCCGATTCGGCAATTTCGCTGGAAAAGCGTGAGTGTTGGCTCACGGATTTTGGCCATTTTCGGCGTCCGCATAATGCCGTTTATGCCGAAGATCCTATAATCACGCTGTAAATGTATTGTGCGGACAAAAATAAAAAAAAAGCCGTCCGAATTCTTTTTTTGTTTTTTCGAGGTTTTGAAAAAAATAAACAGTACGCGTCAGTTTTTAAAAGAAATTTTAAAATAAATGTAAACTCTTATTTATGAATAAATTAATGATTTGAGTTTTATGTAAATATTTATATTAAATCATGAACCTCATGATTAAAACTATTAAATTATTTATTAAGCTAATTTTATATAGTTTTAAAATAATATAAATTAACAAAAAAATAATTATATAAATTTCAAAAGAATTATTATTTTTAAATACGACGACTTATATGATTCAAACTTTAATTTTTTAAAATTAAGAATTTAAGTTATTTTATGTCAATTTTATTTTATTCAAATCTATTTCAGCAAAAATAATAAGAATAAAAGAAAAATAAAAAATAGATTTTATCATACAAAAAAATCGAGATGTTGAAAATATGTAAAAGGAACAATTATTTTTAATAGTTATTTGCATAGTTCGATAATCAATAAACATTAATAAAATAGTTGTATGTTTTAAGAGTTTTGTTACTTTGTATCTTTTTTTTTTGTACAGTATGTTTTATATACATATTACTAAATTAATTACCCTCATAATTATCTGTTCTCGAAAAAATTCTGCGACGTTAACTCGAGATTTTTGCCTCGCTTTAATGTCGTTACAAATCGTTTTACACGATTGTAGTTCTGGTGTGAAATCCAGAAGAAGATATGCGCATCGTTGACTAAAATGTCTTTTTTTAATTACGAAACAAAGCATGACAATAATTTTAAATCAATTTCAATGATAATTATAATAAATTTTTAAAAAAAATTATAAAATAAATACAAATTAATATTTGTATATTAAATTATGCATGGAAAATACTAAATTTGGTAAAAGAAAGTCTAATTGTTAAAAATATCATTCATTTCTTTTTTTAACATGTACTTTTCATGTCCAAATAATTAAGATTTAAAAAATATTTATATAAAATTTTTAAAATGTAGCATGAACTTAATAATAACAAAATGAATCTTTCATCAAATAAAATTATACTAATATAGTGAATTAAGTTTTTCAAAGTGAAGTCGAAAATTTTATGACAACAATAATTTCGTATTTCAGCTTCAACGTTAATAAGACTGTTGAGTTGAAAGCGTTGCCTTCGTTAATAACTTTTTAATTAATTTTAAATCATACATTAATTAGAACATTATTTGGATAATTCTCAAATGAATGAATTGTTTATTATTTGTAGTATACCATTATTCACGCTTGCGCCAAATCGAAAGCTATTGATTTAAGAGACTTCTTCAAACTCAGGCAATTTCAATGCTTCACTAAAGCGTATGCTTGGACGTGATAGTTTTATGCTATTTCTAAAAGAAAAATAGAAGGAATAAAAAGATGGAGAGAAAAAAATAATATTTATTTATAAGATATGTTTTTACAAAATATTAATAATTATTAAAAAAAGTTATGAAAGGTATTAGGCGTATCGTTTTCTTTTTGAGATTTAAATTAAAATAAACGTATTTGCGAAATCAAGCAAATAATCTTAAGAAATCGATGCTCATATGATTTCCTTTATCATGTTATTTTTTTTATTGACTATATAATGAATTAAATTATAAAAGAAATAACGTGGATATTTATGTAATATTTTGGTTGCTTTTCTTGTCTATTTTGTCCAATGTTTAAATTAAATTTTATTAGATTATGATTTGGTTGGCACAATAGAATTATGAAAAATAAATTTTTATCATAGTTTAATAACTTAATTTAAATGAGATATTAAAAAGAGTTATGTTTTGATATTTTCATATATTGTTAACATGCAATCATTGTTAATTAATTGAATTTATATCAGATGTTATAGATTTGTAGTGGATCTTCTTAAATTTAAAAATTTTATATTTAACCTATTTATTACACATATATTTATATATGTCACCCATAAGAAATCGTTAAATTGTAATTTTTTATTTTTTAGCATAAGGAATTAATATATATATATATATATATATTAAATTATATTTGTAAAACAAATTAAACTTTTTTGATTTTTATATAATTATTTATGAGAAAAAATTTAGATATTTGATAATTTTATTCTTTTCTAAACCTTCTAGACTAAGTTATTATTGCGTGATCAACAAATAAAATTTAGGATTTTAAAATAAAAAATATAGTTAATAAATGACTATAACAGTTTTATATAACTTTGAAATAATATATTTTAAAAAAATATTATATGTTTAAAATTTTGATAAGAAATTATATTTTAGTTTGCTTTAATACTTTACTAATAAAAAAGAAAATTTAGGAAACGTCTTACTCAAAATCCTAAATATTTAAAAAATAAAACAGGCAAATATTTACGAGATTTATCCGCATTTTACGTTAATCCCGAAAATAATAAAAAAATGTGGCATATTTTCCGCTTTCGTTATTTTGCCGTTTCCGCATAATATGTCTATGCGACCTTGTAAATCAGAACGCCCCTTCCGATTCGGCAATTTCGCTGCAAAAGCGTGAGTGTTGGCTCACGGATTTTGGCCATTTTCGGCGTCCGCATAATGCCGTTTATGCCGAAGATCCTATAATCACGCTGTAAATGTATTGTGCGGACAAAAATAAAAAAAAAGCCGTCCGAATTCTTTTTTTGTCTTTTCGAGGTTTTGAAAAAAATAAACAGTACGCGTCAGTTTTTAAAAGAAATTTTAAAATAAATGTAAACTCTTATTTATGAATAAATTAATGATTTGAGTTTTATGTAAATATTTATATTAAATCATGAACCTCATGATTAAAACTATTAAATTATTTATTAAGCTAATTTTATATAGTTTTAAAATAATATAAATTAACAAAAAAATAATTATATAAATTTCAAAAGAATTATTATTTTTAAATACGACGACTTATATGATTCAAACTTTAATTTTTTAAAATTAAGAATTTAAGTTATTTTATGTCAATTTTATTTTATTCAAATCTATTTCAGCAAAAATAATAAGAATAAAAGAAAAATAAAAAATAGATTTTATCATACAAAAAAATCGAGATGTTGAAAATATGTAAAAGGAACAATTATTTTTAATAGTTATTTGCATAGTTCGATAATCAATAAACATTAATAAAATAGTTGTATGTTTTAAGAGTTTTGTTACTTTGTATCTTTTTTTTTTGTACAGTATGTTTTATATACATATTACTAAATTAATTACCCTCATAATTATCTGTTCTCGAAAAAATTCTGCGACGTTAACTCGAGATTTTTGCCTCGCTTTAATGTCGTTACAAATCGTTTTACACGATTGTAGTTCTGGTGTGAAATCCAGAAGAAGATATGCGCATCGTTGACTAAAATGTCTTTTTTTAATTACGAAACAAAGCATGACAATAATTTTAAATCAATTTCAATGATAATTATAATAAATTTTTAAAAAAAATTATAAAATAAATACAAATTAATATTTGTATATTAAATTATGCATGGAAAATACTAAATTTAGTAAAAGAAAGTCTAATTGTTAAAAATATCATTCATTTCTTTTTTTAACATGTACTTTTCATGTCCAAATAATTAAGATTTAAAAAATATTTATATAAAATTTTTAAAATGTAGCATGAACTTAATAATAACAAAATGAATCTTTCATCAAATAAAATTATACTAATATAGTGAATTAAGTTTTTCAAAGTGAAGTCGAAAATTTTATGACAACAATAATTTCGTATTTCAGCTTCAACGTTAATAAGACTGTTGAGTTGAAAGCGTTGCCTTCGTTAATAACTTTTTAATTAATTTTAAATCATACATTAATTAGAACATTATTGGGATAATTCTCAAATGAATGAATTGTTTATTATTTGTAGTATACCATTATTCACGCTTGCGCCAAATCGAAAGCTATTGATTTAAGAGACTTCTTCAAACTCAGGCAATTTCAATGCTTCACTAAAGCGTATGCTTGGACGTGATAGTTTTATGCTATTTCTAAAAGAAAAATAGAAGGAATAAAAAGATGGAGAGAAAAAAATAATATTTATTTATAAGATATGTTTTTACAAAATATTAATAATTATTAAAAAAAGTTATGAAAGGTATTAGGCGTATCGTTTTCTTTTTGAGATTTAAATTAAAATAAACGTATTTGCGAAATCAAGCAAATAATCTTAAGAAATCGATGCTCATATGATTTCCTTTATCATGTTATTTTTTTTATTGACTATATAATGAATTAAATTATAAAAGAAATAACGTGGATATTTATGTAATATTTTGGTTGCTTTTCTTGTCTATTTTGTCCAATGTTTAAATTAAATTTTATTAGATTATGATTTGGTTGGCACAATAGAATTATGAAAAATAAATTTTTATCATAGTTTAATAACTTAATTTAAATGAGATATTAAAAAGAGTTATGTTTTGATATTTTCATATATTGTTAACATGCAATCATTGTTAATTAATTGAATTTATATCAGATGTTATAGATTTGTAGTGGATCTTCTTAAATTTAAAAATTTTATATTTAACCTATTTATTACACATATATTTATATATGTCACCCATAAGAAATCGTTAAATTGTAATTTTTTATTTTTTAGCATAAGGAATTAATATATATATATATATATATATTAAATTATATTTGTAAAACAAATTAAACTTTTTTGATTTTTATATAATTATTTATGAGAAAAAATTTAGATATTTGATAATTTTATTCTTTTCTAAACCTTCTAGACTAAGTTATTATTGCGTGATCAACAAATAAAATTTAGGATTTTAAAATAAAAAATATAGTTAATAAATGACTATAACAGTTTTATATAACTTTGAAATAATATATTTTAAAAAAATATTATATGTTTAAAATTTTGATAAGAAATTATATTTTAGTTTGCTTTAATACTTTACTAATAAAAAAGAAAATTTAGGAAACGTCTTACTCAAAATCCTAAATATTTAAAAAATAAAACAGGCAAATATTTACGAGATTTATCCGCATTTTACGTTAATCCCGAAAATAATAAAAAAATGTGGCATATTTTCCGCTTTCGTTATTTTGCCGTTTCCGCATAATATGTCTATGCGACCTTGTAAATCAGAACGCCCCTTCCGATTCGGCAATTTCGCTGGAAAAGCGTGAGTGTTGGCTCACGGATTTTGGCCATTTTCGGCGTCCGCATAATGCCGTTTATGCCGAAGATCCTATAATCACGCTGTAAATGTATTGTGCGGACAAAAATAAAAAAAAAGCCGTCCGAATTCTTTTTTTGTTTTTTCGAGGTTTTGAAAAAAATAAACAGTACGCGTCAGTTTTTAAAAGAAATTTTAAAATAAATGTAAACTCTTATTTATGAATAAATTAATGATTTGAGTTTTATGTAAATATTTATATTAAATCATGAACCTCATGATTAAAACTATTAAATTATTTATTAAGCTAATTTTATATAGTTTTAAAATAATATAAATTAACAAAAAAATAATTATATAAATTTCAAAAGAATTATTATTTTTAAATACGACGACTTATATGATTCAAACTTTAATTTTTTAAAATTAAGAATTTAAGTTATTTTATGTCAATTTTATTTTATTCAAATCTATTTCAGCAAAAATAATAAGAATAAAAGAAAAATAAAAAATAGATTTTATCATACAAAAAAATCGAGATGTTGAAAATATGTAAAAGGAACAATTATTTTTAATAGTTATTTGCATAGTTCGATAATCAATAAACATTAATAAAATAGTTGTATGTTTTAAGAGTTTTGTTACTTTGTATCTTTTTTTTTTGTACAGTATGTTTTATATACATATTACTAAATTAATTACCCTCATAATTATCTGTTCTCGAAAAAATTCTGCGACGTTAACTCGAGATTTTTGCCTCGCTTTAATGTCGTTACAAATCGTTTTACACGATTGTAGTTCTGGTGTGAAATCCAGAAGAAGATATGCGCATCGTTGACTAAAATGTCTTTTTTTAATTACGAAACAAAGCATGACAATAATTTTAAATCAATTTCAATGATAATTATAATAAATTTTTAAAAAAAATTATAAAATAAATACAAATTAATATTTGTATATTAAATTATGCATGGAAAATACTAAATTTGGTAAAAGAAAGTCTAATTGTTAAAAATATCATTCATTTCTTTTTTTAACATGTACTTTTCATGTCCAAATAATTAAGATTTAAAAAATATTTATATAAAATTTTTAAAATGTAGCATGAACTTAATAATAACAAAATGAATCTTTCATCAAATAAAATTATACTAATATAGTGAATTAAGTTTTTCAAAGTGAAGTCGAAAATTTTATGACAACAATAATTTCGTATTTCAGCTTCAACGTTAATAAGACTGTTGAGTTGAAAGCGTTGCCTTCGTTAATAACTTTTTAATTAATTTTAAATCATACATTAATTAGAACATTATTTGGATAATTCTCAAATGAATGAATTGTTTATTATTTGTAGTATACCATTATTCACGCTTGCGCCAAATCGAAAGCTATTGATTTAAGAGACTTCTTCAAACTCAGGCAATTTCAATGCTTCACTAAAGCGTATGCTTGGACGTGATAGTTTTATGCTATTTCTAAAAGAAAAATAGAAGGAATAAAAAGATGGAGAGAAAAAAATAATATTTATTTATAAGATATGTTTTTACAAAATATTAATAATTATTAAAAAAAGTTATGAAAGGTATTAGGCGTATCGTTTTCTTTTTGAGATTTAAATTAAAATAAACGTATTTGCGAAATCAAGCAAATAATCTTAAGAAATCGATGCTCATATGATTTCCTTTATCATGTTATTTTTTTTATTGACTATATAATGAATTAAATTATAAAAGAAATAACGTGGATATTTATGTAATATTTTGGTTGCTTTTCTTGTCTATTTTGTCCAATGTTTAAATTAAATTTTATTAGATTATGATTTGGTTGGCACAATAGAATTATGAAAAATAAATTTTTATCATAGTTTAATAACTTAATTTAAATGAGATATTAAAAAGAGTTATGTTTTGATATTTTCATATATTGTTAACATGCAATCATTGTTAATTAATTGAATTTATATCAGATGTTATAGATTTGTAGTGGATCTTCTTAAATTTAAAAATTTTATATTTAACCTATTTATTACACATATATTTATATATGTCACCCATAAGAAATCGTTAAATTGTAATTTTTTATTTTTTAGCATAAGGAATTAATATATATATATATATATATATTAAATTATATTTGTAAAACAAATTAAACTTTTTTGATTTTTATATAATTATTTATGAGAAAAAATTTAGATATTTGATAATTTTATTCTTTTCTAAACCTTCTAGACTAAGTTATTATTGCGTGATCAACAAATAAAATTTAGGATTTTAAAATAAAAAATATAGTTAATAAATGACTATAACAGTTTTATATAACTTTGAAATAATATATTTTAAAAAAATATTATATGTTTAAAATTTTGATAAGAAATTATATTTTAGTTTGCTTTAATACTTTACTAATAAAAAAGAAAATTTAGGAAACGTCTTACTCAAAATCCTAAATATTTAAAAAATAAAACAGGCAAATATTTACGAGATTTATCCGCATTTTACGTTAATCCCGAAAATAATAAAAAAATGTGGCATATTTTCCGCTTTCGTTATTTTGCCGTTTCCGCATAATATGTCTATGCGACCTTGTAAATCAGAACGCCCCTTCCGATTCGGCAATTTCGCTGGAAAAGCGTGAGTGTTGGCTCACGGATTTTGGCCATTTTCGGCGTCCGCATAATGCCGTTTATGCCGAAGATCCTATAATCACGCTGTAAATGTATTGTGCGGACAAAAATAAAAAAAAAGCCGTCCGAATTCTTTTTTTGTCTTTTCGAGGTTTTGAAAAAAATAAACAGTACGCGTCAGTTTTTAAAAGAAATTTTAAAATAAATGTAAACTCTTATTTATGAATAAATTAATGATTTGAGTTTTATGTAAATATTTATATTAAATCATGAACCTCATGATTAAAACTATTAAATTATTTATTAAGCTAATTTTATATAGTTTTAAAATAATATAAATTAACAAAAAAATAATTATATAAATTTCAAAAGAATTATTATTTTTAAATACGACGACTTATATGATTCAAACTTTAATTTTTTAAAATTAAGAATTTAAGTTATTTTATGTCAATTTTATTTTATTCAAATCTATTTCAGCAAAAATAATAAGAATAAAAGAAAAATAAAAAATAGATTTTATCATACAAAAAAATCGAGATGTTGAAAATATGTAAAAGGAACAATTATTTTTAATAGTTATTTGCATAGTTCGATAATCAATAAACATTAATAAAATAGTTGTATGTTTTAAGAGTTTTGTTACTTTGTATCTTTTTTTTTTGTACAGTATGTTTTATATACATATTACTAAATTAATTACCCTCATAATTATCTGTTCTCGAAAAAATTCTGCGACGTTAACTCGAGATTTTTGCCTCGCTTTAATGTCGTTACAAATCGTTTTACACGATTGTAGTTCTGGTGTGAAATCCAGAAGAAGATATGCGCATCGTTGACTAAAATGTCTTTTTTTAATTACGAAACAAAGCATGACAATAATTTTAAATCAATTTCAATGATAATTATAATAAATTTTTAAAAAAAATTATAAAATAAATACAAATTAATATTTGTATATTAAATTATGCATGGAAAATACTAAATTTAGTAAAAGAAAGTCTAATTGTTAAAAATATCGTTCATTTCTTTTTTTAACATGTACTTTTCATGTCCAAATAATTAAGATTTAAAAAATATTTATATAAAATTTTTAAAATGTAGCATGAACTTAATAATAACAAAATGAATCTTTCATCAAATAAAATTATACTAATATAGTGAATTAAGTTTTTCAAAGTGAAGTCGAAAATTTTATGACAACAATAATTTCGTATTTCAGCTTCAACGTTAATAAGACTGTTGAGTTGAAAGCGTTGCCTTCGTTAATAACTTTTTAATTAATTTTAAATCATACATTAATTAGAACATTATTTGGATAATTCTCAAATGAATGAATTGTTTATTATTTGTAGTATACCATTATTCACGCTTGCGCCAAATCGAAAGCTATTGATTTAAGAGACTTCTTCAAACTCAGGCAATTTCAATGCTTCACTAAAGCGTATGCTTGGACGTGATAGTTTTATGCTATTTCTAAAAGAAAAATAGAAGGAATAAAAAGATGGAGAGAAAAAAATAATATTTATTTATAAGATATGTTTTTACAAAATATTAATAATTATTAAAAAAAGTTATGAAAGGTATTAGGCGTATCGTTTTCTTTTTGAGATTTAAATTAAAATAAACGTATTTGCGAAATCAAGCAAATAATCTTAAGAAATCGATGCTCATATGATTTCCTTTATCATGTTATTTTTTTTATTGACTATATAATGAATTAAATTATAAAAGAAATAACGTGGATATTTATGTAATATTTTGGTTGCTTTTCTTGTCTATTTTGTCCAATGTTTAAATTAAATTTTATTAGATTATGATTTGGTTGGCACAATAGAATTATGAAAAATAAATTTTTATCATAGTTTAATAACTTAATTTAAATGAGATATTAAAAAGAGTTATGTTTTGATATTTTCATATATTGTTAACATGCAATCATTGTTAATTAATTGAATTTATATCAGATGTTATAGATTTGTAGTGGATCTTCTTAAATTTAAAAATTTTATATTTAACCTATTTATTACACATATATTTATATATGTCACCCATAAGAAATCGTTAAATTGTAATTTTTTATTTTTTAGCATAAGGAATTAATATATATATATATATATATATTAAATTATATTTGTAAAACAAATTAAACTTTTTTGATTTTTATATAATTATTTATGAGAAAAAATTTAGATATTTGATAATTTTATTCTTTTCTAAACCTTCTAGACTAAGTTATTATTGCGTGATCAACAAATAAAATTTAGGATTTTAAAATAAAAAATATAGTTAATAAATGACTATAACAGTTTTATATAACTTTGAAATAATATATTTTAAAAAAATATTATATGTTTAAAATTTTGATAAGAAATTATATTTTAGTTTGCTTTAATACTTTACTAATAAAAAAGAAAATTTAGGAAACGTCTTACTCAAAATCCTAAATATTTAAAAAATAAAACAGGCAAATATTTACGAGATTTATCCGCATTTTACGTTAATCCCGAAAATAATAAAAAAATGTGGCATATTTTCCGCTTTCGTTATTTTGCCGTTTCCGCATAATATGTCTATGCGACCTTGTAAATCAGAACGCCCCTTCCGATTCGGCAATTTCGCTGGAAAAGCGTGAGTGTTGGCTCACGGATTTTGGCCATTTTCGGCGTCCGCATAATGCCGTTTATGCCGAAGATCCTATAATCACGCTGTAAATGTATTGTGCGGACAAAAATAAAAAAAAAGCCGTCCGAATTCTTTTTTTGTCTTTTCGAGGTTTTGAAAAAAATAAACAGTACGCGTCAGTTTTTAAAAGAAATTTTAAAATAAATGTAAACTCTTATTTATGAATAAATTAATGATTTGAGTTTTATGTAAATATTTCATGAACCTCATGATTAAAACTATTAAATTATTTATTAAGCTAATTTTATATAGTTTTAAAATAATATAAATTAACAAAAAAATAATTATATAAATTTCAAAAGAATTATTATTTTTAAATACGACGACTTATATGATTCAAACTTTAATTTTTTAAAATTAAGAATTTAAGTTATTTTATGTCAATTTTATTTTATTCAAATCTATTTCAGCAAAAATAATAAGAATAAAAGAAAAATAAAAAATAGATTTTATCATACAAAAAAATCGAGATGTTGAAAATATGTAAAAGGAACAATTATTTTTAATAGTTATTTGCATAGTTCGATAATCAATAAACATTAATAAAATAGTTGTATGTTTTAAGAGTTTTGTTACTTTGTATCTTTTTTTTTTGTACAGTATGTTTTATATACATATTACTAAATTAATTACCCTCATAATTATCTGTTCTCGAAAAAATTCTGCGACGTTAACTCGAGATTTTTGCCTCGCTTTAATGTCGTTACAAATCGTTTTACACGATTGTAGTTCTGGTGTGAAATCCAGAAGAAGATATGCGCATCGTTGACTAAAATGTCTTTTTTTAATTACGAAACAAAGCATGACAATAATTTTAAATCAATTTCAATGATAATTATAATAAATTTTTAAAAAAAATTATAAAATAAATACAAATTAATATTTGTATATTAAATTATGCATGGAAAATACTAAATTTGGTAAAAGAAAGTCTAATTGTTAAAAATATCATTCATTTCTTTTTTTAACATGTACTTTTCATGTCCAAATAATTAAGATTTAAAAAATATTTATATAAAATTTTTAAAATGTAGCATGAACTTAATAATAACAAAATGAATCTTTCATCAAATAAAATTATACTAATATAGTGAATTAAGTTTTTCAAAGTGAAGTCGAAAATTTTATGACAACAATAATTTCGTATTTCAGCTTCAACGTTAATAAGACTGTTGAGTTGAAAGCGTTGCCTTCGTTAATAACTTTTTAATTAATTTTAAATCATACATTAATTAGAACATTATTTGGATAATTCTCAAATGAATGAATTGTTTATTATTTGTAGTATACCATTATTCACGCTTGCGCCAAATCGAAAGCTATTGATTTAAGAGACTTCTTCAAACTCAGGCAATTTCAATGCTTCACTAAAGCGTATGCTTGGACGTGATAGTTTTATGCTATTTCTAAAAGAAAAATAGAAGGAATAAAAAGATGGAGAGAAAAAAATAATATTTATTTATAAGATATGTTTTTACAAAATATTAATAATTATTAAAAAAAGTTATGAAAGGTATTAGGCGTATCGTTTTCTTTTTGAGATTTAAATTAAAATAAACGTATTTGCGAAATCAAGCAAATAATCTTAAGAAATCGATGCTCATATGATTTCCTTTATCATGTTATTTTTTTTATTGACTATATAATGAATTAAATTATAAAAGAAATAACGTGGATATTTATGTAATATTTTGGTTGCTTTTCTTGTCTATTTTGTCCAATGTTTAAATTAAATTTTATTAGATTATGATTTGGTTGGCACAATAGAATTATGAAAAATAAATTTTTATCATAGTTTAATAACTTAATTTAAATGAGATATTAAAAAGAGTTATGTTTTGATATTTTCATATATTGTTAACATGCAATCATTGTTAATTAATTGAATTTATATCAGATGTTATAGATTTGTAGTGGATCTTCTTAAATTTAAAAATTTTATATTTAACCTATTTATTACACATATATTTATATATGTCACCCATAAGAAATCGTTAAATTGTAATTTTTTATTTTTTAGCATAAGGAATTAATATATATATATATATATATATTAAATTATATTTGTAAAACAAATTAAACTTTTTTGATTTTTATATAATTATTTATGAGAAAAAATTTAGATATTTGATAATTTTATTCTTTTCTAAACCTTCTAGACTAAGTTATTATTGCGTGATCAACAAATAAAATTTAGGATTTTAAAATAAAAAATATAGTTAATAAATGACTATAACAGTTTTATATAACTTTGAAATAATATATTTTAAAAAAATATTATATGTTTAAAATTTTGATAAGAAATTATATTTTAGTTTGCTTTAATACTTTACTAATAAAAAAGAAAATTTAGGAAACGTCTTACTCAAAATCCTAAATATTTAAAAAATAAAACAGGCAAATATTTACGAGATTTATCCGCATTTTACGTTAATCCCGAAAATAATAAAAAAATGTGGCATATTTTCCGCTTTCGTTATTTTGCCGTTTCCGCATAATATGTCTATGCGACCTTGTAAATCAGAACGCCCCTTCCGATTCGGCAATTTCGCTGGAAAAGCGTGAGTGTTGGCTCACGGATTTTGGCCATTTTCGGCGTCCGCATAATGCCGTTTATGCCGAAGATCCTATAATCACGCTGTAAATGTATTGTGCGGACAAAAATAAAAAAAAAGCCGTCCGAATTCTTTTTTTGTCTTTTCGAGGTTTTGAAAAAAATAAACAGTACGCGTCAGTTTTTAAAAGAAATTTTAAAATAAATGTAAACTCTTATTTATGAATAAATTAATGATTTGAGTTTTATGTAAATATTTATATTAAATCATGAACCTCATGATTAAAACTATTAAATTATTTATTAAGCTAATTTTATATAGTTTTAAAATAATATAAATTAACAAAAAAATAATTATATAAATTTCAAAAGAATTATTATTTTTAAATACGACGACTTATATGATTCAAACTTTAATTTTTTAAAATTAAGAATTTAAGTTATTTTATGTCAATTTTATTTTATTCAAATCTATTTCAGCAAAAATAATAAGAATAAAAGAAAAATAAAAAATAGATTTTATCATACAAAAAAATCGAGATGTTGAAAATATGTAAAAGGAACAATTATTTTTAATAGTTATTTGCATAGTTCGATAATCAATAAACATTAATAAAATAGTTGTATGTTTTAAGAGTTTTGTTACTTTGTATCTTTTTTTTTTGTACAGTATGTTTTATATACATATTACTAAATTAATTACCCTCATAATTATCTGTTCTCGAAAAAATTCTGCGACGTTAACTCGAGATTTTTGCCTCGCTTTAATGTCGTTACAAATCGTTTTACACGATTGTAGTTCTGGTGTGAAATCCAGAAGAAGATATGCGCATCGTTGACTAAAATGTCTTTTTTTAATTACGAAACAAAGCATGACAATAATTTTAAATCAATTTCAATGATAATTATAATAAATTTTTAAAAAAAATTATAAAATAAATACAAATTAATATTTGTATATTAAATTATGCATGGAAAATACTAAATTTAGTAAAAGAAAGTCTAATTGTTAAAAATATCGTTCATTTCTTTTTTTAACATGTACTTTTCATGTCCAAATAATTAAGATTTAAAAAATATTTATATAAAATTTTTAAAATGTAGCATGAACTTAATAATAACAAAATGAATCTTTCATCAAATAAAATTATACTAATATAGTGAATTAAGTTTTTCAAAGTGAAGTCGAAAATTTTATGACAACAATAATTTCGTATTTCAGCTTCAACGTTAATAAGACTGTTGAGTTGAAAGCGTTGCCTTCGTTAATAACTTTTTAATTAATTTTAAATCATACATTAATTAGAACATTATTTGGATAATTCTCAAATCAATGAATTGTTTATTATTTGTAGTATACCATTATTCACGCTTGCGCCAAATCGAAAGCTATTGATTTAAGAGACTTCTTCAAACTCAGGCAATTTCAATGCTTCACTAAAGCGTATGCTTGGACGTGATAGTTTTATGCTATTTCTAAAAGAAAAATAGAAGGAATAAAAAGATGGAGAGAAAAAAATAATATTTATTTATAAGATATGTTTTTACAAAATATTAATAATTATTAAAAAAAGTTATGAAAGGTATTAGGCGTATCGTTTTCTTTTTGAGATTTAAATTAAAATAAACGTATTTGCGAAATCAAGCAAATAATCTTAAGAAATCGATGCTCATATGATTTCCTTTATCATGTTATTTTTTTTATTGACTATATAATGAATTAAATTATAAAAGAAATAACGTGGATATTTATGTAATATTTTGGTTGCTTTTCTTGTCTATTTTGTCCAATGTTTAAATTAAATTTTATTAGATTATGATTTGGTTGGCACAATAGAATTATGAAAAATAAATTTTTATCATAGTTTAATAACTTAATTTAAATGAGATATTAAAAAGAGTTATGTTTTGATATTTTCATATATTGTTAACATGCAATCATTGTTAATTAATTGAATTTATATCAGATGTTATAGATTTGTAGTGGATCTTCTTAAATTTAAAAATTTTATATTTAACCTATTTATTACACATATATTTATATATGTCACCCATAAGAAATCGTTAAATTGTAATTTTTTATTTTTTAGCATAAGGAATTAATATATATATATATATATATATTAAATTATATTTGTAAAACAAATTAAACTTTTTTGATTTTTATATAATTATTTATGAGAAAAAATTTAGATATTTGATAATTTTATTCTTTTCTAAACCTTCTAGACTAAGTTATTATTGCGTGATCAACAAATAAAATTTAGGATTTTAAAATAAAAAATATAGTTAATAAATGACTATAACAGTTTTATATAACTTTGAAATAATATATTTTAAAAAAATATTATATGTTTAAAATTTTGATAAGAAATTATATTTTAGTTTGCTTTAATACTTTACTAATAAAAAAGAAAATTTAGGAAACGTCTTACTCAAAATCCTAAATATTTAAAAAATAAAACAGGCAAATATTTACGAGATTTATCCGCATTTTACGTTAATCCCGAAAATAATAAAAAAATGTGGCATATTTTCCGCTTTCGTTATTTTGCCGTTTCCGCATAATATGTCTATGCGACCTTGTAAATCAGAACGCCCCTTCCGATTCGGCAATTTCGCTGGAAAAGCGTGAGTGTTGGCTCACGGATTTTGGCCATTTTCGGCGTCCGCATAATGCCGTTTATGCCGAAGATCCTATAATCACGCTGTAAATGTATTGTGCGGACAAAAATAAAAAAAAAGCCGTCCGAATTCTTTTTTTGTCTTTTCGAGGTTTTGAAAAAAATAAACAGTACGCGTCAGTTTTTAAAAGAAATTTTAAAATAAATGTAAACTCTTATTTATGAATAAATTAATGATTTGAGTTTTATGTAAATATTTCATGAACCTCATGATTAAAACTATTAAATTATTTATTAAGCTAATTTTATATAGTTTTAAAATAATATAAATTAACAAAAAAATAATTATATAAATTTCAAAAGAATTATTATTTTTAAATACGACGACTTATATGATTCAAACTTTAATTTTTTAAAATTAAGAATTTAAGTTATTTTATGTCAATTTTATTTTATTCAAATCTATTTCAGCAAAAATAATAAGAATAAAAGAAAAATAAAAAATAGATTTTATTATACAAAAAAATCGAGATGTTGAAAATATGTAAAAGGAACAATTATTTTTAATAGTTATTTGCATAGTTCGATAATCAATAAACATTAATAAAATAGTTGTATGTTTTAAGAGTTTTGTTACTTTGTATCTTTTTTTTTTGTACAGTATGTTTTATATACATATTACTAAATTAATTACCCTCATAATTATCTGTTCTCGAAAAAATTCTGCGACGTTAACTCGAGATTTTTGCCTCGCTTTAATGTCGTTACAAATCGTTTTACACGATTGTAGTTCTGGTGTGAAATCCAGAAGAAGATATGCGCATCGTTGACTAAAATGTCTTTTTTTAATTACGAAACAAAGCATGACAATAATTTTAAATCAATTTCAATGATAATTATAATAAATTTTTAAAAAAAATTATAAAATAAATACAAATTAATATTTGTATATTAAATTATGCATGGAAAATACTAAATTTAGTAAAAGAAAGTCTAATTGTTAAAAATATCATTCATTTCTTTTTTTAACATGTACTTTTCATGTCCAAATAATTAAGATTTAAAAAATATTTATATAAAATTTTTAAAATGTAGCATGAACTTAATAATAACAAAATGAATCTTTCATCAAATAAAATTATACTAATATAGTGAATTAAGTTTTTCAAAGTGAAGTCGAAAATTTTATGACAACAATAATTTCGTATTTCAGCTTCAACGTTAATAAGACTGTTGAGTTGAAAGCGTTGCCTTCGTTAATAACTTTTTAATTAATTTTAAATCATACATTAATTAGAACATTATTTGGATAATTCTCAAATGAATGAATTGTTTATTATTTGTAGTATACCATTATTCACGCTTGCGCCAAATCGAAAGCTATTGATTTAAGAGACTTCTTCAAACTCAGGCAATTTCAATGCTTCACTAAAGCGTATGCTTGGACGTGATAGTTTTATGCTATTTCTAAAAGAAAAATAGAAGGAATAAAAAGATGGAGAGAAAAAAATAATATTTATTTATAAGATATGTTTTTACAAAATATTAATAATTATTAAAAAAAGTTATGAAAGGTATTAGGCGTATCGTTTTCTTTTTGAGATTTAAATTAAAATAAACGTATTTGCGAAATCAAACAAATAATCTTAAGAAATCGATGCTCATATGATTTCCTTTATCATGTTATTTTTTTTATTGACTATATAATGAATTAAATTATAAAAGAAATAACGTGGATATTTATGTAATATTTTGGTTGCTTTTCTTGTCTATTTTGTCCAATGTTTAAATTAAATTTTATTAGATTATGATTTGGTTGGCACAATAGAATTATGAAAAATAAATTTTTATCATAGTTTAATAACTTAATTTAAATGAGATATTAAAAAGAGTTATGTTTTGATATTTTCATATATTGTTAACATGCAATCATTGTTAATTAATTGAATTTATATCAGATGTTATAGATTTGTAGTGGATCTTCTTAAATTTAAAAATTTTATATTTAACCTATTTATTACACATATATTTATATATGTCACCCATAAGAAATCGTTAAATTGTAATTTTTTATTTTTTAGCATAAGGAATTAATATATATATATATATATATATATTAAATTATATTTGTAAAACAAATTAAACTTTTTTGATTTTTATATAATTATTTATGAGAAAAAATTTAGATATTTGATAATTTTATTCTTTTCTAAACCTTCTAGACTAAGTTATTATTGCGTGATCAACAAATAAAATTTAGGATTTTAAAATAAAAAATATAGTTAATAAATGACTATAACAGTTTTATATAACTTTGAAATAATATATTTTAAAAAAATATTATATGTTTAAAATTTTGATAAGAAATTATATTTTAGTTTGCTTTAATACTTTACTAATAAAAAAGAAAATTTAGGAAACGTCTTACTCAAAATCCTAAATATTTAAAAAATAAAACAGGCAAATATTTACGAGATTTATCCGCATTTTACGTTAATCCCGAAAATAATAAAAAAATGTGGCATATTTTCCGCTTTCGTTATTTTGCCGTTTCCGCATAATATGTCTATGCGACCTTGTAAATCAGAACGCCCCTTCCGATTCGGCAATTTCGCTGGAAAAGCGTGAGTGTTGGCTCACGGATTTTGGCCATTTTCGGCGTCCGCATAATGCCGTTTATGCCGAAGATCCTATAATCACGCTGTAAATGTATTGTGCGGACAAAAATAAAAAAAAAGCCGTCCGAATTCTTTTTTTGTCTTTTCGAGGTTTTGAAAAAAATAAACAGTACGCGTCAGTTTTTAAAAGAAATTTTAAAATAAATGTAAACTCTTATTTATGAATAAATTAATGATTTGAGTTTTATGTAAATATTTATATTAAATCATGAACCTCATGATTAAAACTATTAAATTATTTATTAAGCTAATTTTATATAGTTTTAAAATAATATAAATTAACAAAAAAATAATTATATAAATTTCAAAAGAATTATTATTTTTAAATACGACGACTTATATGATTCAAACTTTAATTTTTTAAAATTAAGAATTTAAGTTATTTTATGTCAATTTTATTTTATTCAAATCTATTTCAGCAAAAATAATAAGAATAAAAGAAAAATAAAAAATAGATTTTATTATACAAAAAAATCGAGATGTTGAAAATATGTAAAAGGAACAATTATTTTTAATAGTTATTTGCATAGTTCGATAATCAATAAACATTAATAAAATAGTTGTATGTTTTAAGAGTTTTGTTACTTTGTATCTTTTTTTTTTGTACAGTATGTTTTATATACATATTACTAAATTAATTACCCTCATAATTATCTGTTCTCGAAAAAATTCTGCGACGTTAACTCGAGATTTTTGCCTCGCTTTAATGTCGTTACAAATCGTTTTACACGATTGTAGTTCTGGTGTGAAATCCAGAAGAAGATATGCGCATCGTTGACTAAAATGTCTTTTTTTAATTACGAAACAAAGCATGACAATAATTTTAAATCAATTTCAATGATAATTATAATAAATTTTTAAAAAAAATTATAAAATAAATACAAATTAATATTTGTATATTAAATTATGCATGGAAAATACTAAATTTAGTAAAAGAAAGTCTAATTGTTAAAAATATCATTCATTTCTTTTTTTAACATGTACTTTTCATGTCCAAATAATTAAGATTTAAAAAATATTTATATAAAATTTTTAAAATGTAGCATGAACTTAATAATAACAAAATGAATCTTTCATCAAATAAAATTATACTAATATAGTGAATTAAGTTTTTCAAAGTGAAGTCGAAAATTTTATGACAACAATAATTTCGTATTTCAGCTTCAACGTTAATAAGACTGTTGAGTTGAAAGCGTTGCCTTCGTTAATAACTTTTTAATTAATTTTAAATCATACATTAATTAGAACATTATTTGGATAATTCTCAAATCAATGAATTGTTTATTATTTGTAGTATACCATTATTCACGCTTGCGCCAAATCGAAAGCTATTGATTTAAGAGACTTCTTCAAACTCAGGCAATTTCAATGCTTCACTAAAGCGTATGCTTGGACGTGATAGTTTTATGCTATTTCTAAAAGAAAAATAGAAGGAATAAAAAGATGGAGAGAAAAAAATAATATTTATTTATAAGATATGTTTTTACAAAATATTAATAATTATTAAAAAAAGTTATGAAAGGTATTAGGCGTATCGTTTTCTTTTTGAGATTTAAATTAAAATAAACGTATTTGCGAAATCAAACAAATAATCTTAAGAAATCGATGCTCATATGATTTCCTTTATCATGTTATTTTTTTTATTGACTATATAATGAATTAAATTATAAAAGAAATAACGTGGATATTTATGTAATATTTTGGTTGCTTTTCTTGTCTATTTTGTCCAATGTTTAAATTAAATTTTATTAGATTATGATTTGGTTGGCACAATAGAATTATGAAAAATAAATTTTTATCATAGTTTAATAACTTAATTTAAATGAGATATTAAAAAGAGTTATGTTTTGATATTTTCATATATTGTTAACATGCAATCATTGTTAATTAATTGAATTTATATCAGATGTTATAGATTTGTAGTGGATCTTCTTAAATTTAAAAATTTTATATTTAACCTATTTATTACACATATATTTATATATGTCACCCATAAGAAATCGTTAAATTGTAATTTTTTATTTTTTAGCATAAGGAATTAATATATATATATATATATATATATATTAAATTATATTTGTAAAACAAATTAAACTTTTTTGATTTTTATATAATTATTTATGAGAAAAAATTTAGATATTTGATAATTTTATTCTTTTCTAAACCTTCTAGACTAAGTTATTATTGCGTGATCAACAAATAAAATTTAGGATTTTAAAAAAAAAAATATAGTTAATAAATGACTATAACAGTTTTATATAACTTTGAAATAATATATTTTAAAAAAATATTATATGTTTAAAATTTTGATAAGAAATTATATTTTAGTTTGCTTTAATACTTTACTAATAAAAAAGAAAATTTAGGAAACGTCTTACTCAAAATCCTAAATATTTAAAAAATAAAACAGGCAAATATTTACGAGATTTATCCGCATTTTACGTTAATCCCGAAAATAATAAAAAAATGTGGCATATTTTCCGCTTTCGTTATTTTGCCGTTTCCGCATAATATGTCTATGCGACCTTGTAAATCAGAACGCCCCTTCCGATTCGGCAATTTCGCTGGAAAAGCGTGAGTGTTGGCTCACGGATTTTGGCCATTTTCGGCGTCCGCATAATGCCGTTTATGCCGAAGATCCTATAATCACGCTGTAAATGTATTGTGCGGACAAAAATAAAAAAAAAGCCGTCCGAATTCTTTTTTTGTCTTTTCGAGGTTTTGAAAAAAATAAACAGTACGCGTCAGTTTTTAAAAGAAATTTTAAAATAAATGTAAACTCTTATTTATGAATAAATTAATGATTTGAGTTTTATGTAAATATTTATATTAAATCATGAACCTCATGATTAAAACTATTAAATTATTTATTAAGCTAATTTTATATAGTTTTAAAATAATATAAATTAACAAAAAAATAATTATATAAATTTCAAAAGAATTATTATTTTTAAATACGACGACTTATATGATTCAAACTTTAATTTTTTAAAATTAAGAATTTAAGTTATTTTATGTCAATTTTATTTTATTCAAATCTATTTCAGCAAAAATAATAAGAATAAAAGAAAAATAAAAAATAGATTTTATTATACAAAAAAATCGAGATGTTGAAAATATGTAAAAGGAACAATTATTTTTAATAGTTATTTGCATAGTTCGATAATCAATAAACATTAATAAAATAGTTGTATGTTTTAAGAGTTTTGTTACTTTGTATCTTTTTTTTTTGTACAGTATGTTTTATATACATATTACTAAATTAATTACCCTCATAATTATCTGTTCTCGAAAAAATTCTGCGACGTTAACTCGAGATTTTTGCCTCGCTTTAATGTCGTTACAAATCGTTTTACACGATTGTAGTTCTGGTGTGAAATCCAGAAGAAGATATGCGCATCGTTGACTAAAATGTCTTTTTTTAATTACGAAACAAAGCATGACAATAATTTTAAATCAATTTCAATGATAATTATAATAAATTTTTAAAAAAAATTATAAAATAAATACAAATTAATATTTGTATATTAAATTATGCATGGAAAATACTAAATTTAGTAAAAGAAAGTCTAATTGTTAAAAATATCATTCATTTCTTTTTTTAACATGTACTTTTCATGTCCAAATAATTAAGATTTAAAAAATATTTATATAAAATTTTTAAAATGTAGCATGAACTTAATAATAACAAAATGAATCTTTCATCAAATAAAATTATACTAATATAGTGAATTAAGTTTTTCAAAGTGAAGTCGAAAATTTTATGACAACAATAATTTCGTATTTCAGCTTCAACGTTAATAAGACTGTTGAGTTGAAAGCGTTGCCTTCGTTAATAACTTTTTAATTAATTTTAAATCATACATTAATTAGAACATTATTTGGATAATTCTCAAATCAATGAATTGTTTATTATTTGTAGTATACCATTATTCACGCTTGCGCCAAATCGAAAGCTATTGATTTAAGAGACTTCTTCAAACTCAGGCAATTTCAATGCTTCACTAAAGCGTATGCTTGGACGTGATAGTTTTATGCTATTTCTAAAAGAAAAATAGAAGGAATAAAAAGATGGAGAGAAAAAAATAATATTTATTTATAAGATATGTTTTTACAAAATATTAATAATTATTAAAAAAAGTTATGAAAGGTATTAGGCGTATCGTTTTCTTTTTGAGATTTAAATTAAAATAAACGTATTTGCGAAATCAAACAAATAATCTTAAGAAATCGATGCTCATATGATTTCCTTTATCATGTTATTTTTTTTATTGACTATATAATGAATTAAATTATAAAAGAAATAACGTGGATATTTATGTAATATTTTGGTTGCTTTTCTTGTCTATTTTGTCCAATGTTTAAATTAAATTTTATTAGATTATGATTTGGTTGGCACAATAGAATTATGAAAAATAAATTTTTATCATAGTTTAATAACTTAATTTAAATGAGATATTAAAAAGAGTTATGTTTTGATATTTTCATATATTGTTAACATGCAATCATTGTTAATTAATTGAATTTATATCAGATGTTATAGATTTGTAGTGGATCTTCTTAAATTTAAAAATTTTATATTTAACCTATTTATTACACATATATTTATATATGTCACCCATAAGAAATCGTTAAATTGTAATTTTTTATTTTTTAGCATAAGGAATTATATATATATATATATATATATATATATATATATATATATTAAATTATATTTGTAAAACAAATTAAACTTTTTTGATTTTTATATAATTATTTATGAGAAAAAATTTAGATATTTGATAATTTTATTCTTTTCTAAACCTTCTAGACTAAGTTATTATTGCGTGATCAACAAATAAAATTTAGGATTTTAAAATAAAAAATATAGTTAATAAATGACTATAACAGTTTTATATAACTTTGAAATAATATATTTTAAAAAAATATTATATGTTTAAAATTTTGATAAGAAATTATATTTTAGTTTGCTTTAATACTTTACTAATAAAAAAGAAAATTTAGGAAACGTCTTACTCAAAATCCTAAATATTTAAAAAATAAAACAGGCAAATATTTACGAGATTTATCCGCATTTTACGTTAATCCCGAAAATAATAAAAAAATGTGGCATATTTTCCGCTTTCGTTATTTTGCCGTTTCCGCATAATATGTCTATGCGACCTTGTAAATCAGAACGCCCCTTCCGATTCGGCAATTTCGCTGGAAAAGCGTGAGTGTTGGCTCACGGATTTTGGCCATTTTCGGCGTCCGCATAATGCCGTTTATGCCGAAGATCCTATAATCACGCTGTAAATGTATTGTGCGGACAAAAATAAAAAAAAAGCCGTCCGAATTCTTTTTTTGTCTTTTCGAGGTTTTGAAAAAAATAAACAGTACGCGTCAGTTTTTAAAAGAAATTTTAAAATAAATGTAAACTCTTATTTATGAATAAATTAATGATTTGAGTTTTATGTAAATATTTATATTAAATCATGAACCTCATGATTAAAACTATTAAATTATTTATTAAGCTAATTTTATATAGTTTTAAAATAATATAAATTAACAAAAAAATAATTATATAAATTTCAAAAGAATTATTATTTTTAAATACGACGACTTATATGATTCAAACTTTAATTTTTTAAAATTAAGAATTTAAGTTATTTTATGTCAATTTTATTTTATTCAAATCTATTTCAGCAAAAATAATAAGAATAAAAGAAAAATAAAAAATAGATTTTATTATACAAAAAAATCGAGATGTTGAAAATATGTAAAAGGAACAATTATTTTTAATAGTTATTTGCATAGTTCGATAATCAATAAACATTAATAAAATAGTTGTATGTTTTAAGAGTTTTGTTACTTTGTATCTTTTTTTTTTGTACAGTATGTTTTATATACATATTACTAAATTAATTACCCTCATAATTATCTGTTCTCGAAAAAATTCTGCGACGTTAACTCGAGATTTTTGCCTCGCTTTAATGTCGTTACAAATCGTTTTACACGATTGTAGTTCTGGTGTGAAATCCAGAAGAAGATATGCGCATCGTTGACTAAAATGTCTTTTTTTAATTACGAAACAAAGCATGACAATAATTTTAAATCAATTTCAATGATAATTATAATAAATTTTTAAAAAAAATTATAAAATAAATACAAATTAATATTTGTATATTAAATTATGCATGGAAAATACTAAATTTAGTAAAAGAAAGTCTAATTGTTAAAAATATCATTCATTTCTTTTTTTAACATGTACTTTTCATGTCCAAATAATTAAGATTTAAAAAATATTTATATAAAATTTTTAAAATGTAGCATGAACTTAATAATAACAAAATGAATCTTTCATCAAATAAAATTATACTAATATAGTGAATTAAGTTTTTCAAAGTGAAGTCGAAAATTTTATGACAACAATAATTTCGTATTTCAGCTTCAACGTTAATAAGACTGTTGAGTTGAAAGCGTTGCCTTCGTTAATAACTTTTTAATTAATTTTAAATCATACATTAATTAGAACATTATTTGGATAATTCTCAAATCAATGAATTGTTTATTATTTGTAGTATACCATTATTCACGCTTGCGCCAAATCGAAAGCTATTGATTTAAGAGACTTCTTCAAACTCAGGCAATTTCAATGCTTCACTAAAGCGTATGCTTGGACGTGATAGTTTTATGCTATTTCTAAAAG